>JABEVS010000194.1:64923-116607 GCA_018290735.1 Coelastrella sp. MACC-549 | reverse complement strand
GAAGTGGGTGAAAAAGGGTGCTCGAGCCTACGCAGGTTGAGACTGAGATTTGGAGCAGTTTTTGCGGGCTGCATACTTCTCCCAGTCTTGCCTCGGAGAAATAAAATCCGGGCTGGCAAGGGGGGGGGGCATGGGTCCAGGACTGATGAGATTACTTTTCAAATCCATCCTCCCAGGACATTATGTGACCGTCAAAGCCTTTGATCATTGTCCCTGAGAGGCTGCCCATTGTGCCAGTAATGCTGCTCCATATCCTGTTGGCAGTGATGCCTTCTCATCCCACACAGGCCCAGCAATGTCCAAGTGAGCCCATTCAGTTCCCTCCTTGATGAACTCCTTCAAAAACAAGGCCGCTGTGATGCTACCGCCAGCACGACCACCTAAAAAAGGGGCACAATGCAGCAAGAAGAACAGCCACAACAGCTTTTCAGGTTCAGCAAGGGTGACTTTGCAGTGTGACCCGCCACAGGAATCTGCAATAGCTAGCATGACATGGAGACAACAGCATAAGCGACCATACCCCGCATGTGCGCGAGTAGTACCCTACTTGTGGTTATACATCTGATCAATTGATGAACTGGAAAATCATTGTTGGTATGAAGACAACACCTGTGACAGCACCAACCTGTGTTCTTCATGTCTGCCACACTGCTCTTAAGCTGTTCTGCATAAGATGCCTCCATAGGCATCCGCCACACCTTCTCTCCCGCTCTGTTGCTGGCTGCCACCAGGCCAGCTGCCATGTCATCACTGGGTGTGAACATACCCCCCACCTCACCCCCCAAGGCGATGATGCAGGCACCAGTGAGGGTGGCAATGTCAACAACAGCCTGCACTCCAGGCAGTGCAACAGACAGGCAGATCGGCGGCCACTGCAATGGGAGCTACTTGAGCCGTTTGCAGCTGGTGATATTTGAAAATTCCTCTCTGATTATTATGACGGGTATGGTTTGTTGACCTTGCTGCACAAGTGGGGTGAGCTGACGATCTTGATGCTGTCATGAACATGCCATACACAGGACTGCAGAGTGGCCTCCACTGTATATTGAGCAGTAATGAGTCATTAGTGCTCGATAGACAGTGGAGGCCACTCTGCAGTTTTGGCAGGGTTGATAACACACATGCATGTAAGAGTAGTCCAACCCCCAACCAGTGCAACACCATTGGAACATGACACAAACATGTTGCCCTGCTACAATGGTTAATGATGCCTAGAGTATCCATTGACTAGATCATTGATTCAATGTGGTATTGACACACATTGATTTTATTGCAAAATTTGGTAGTGGATTTCTGGTAAGCACTGCTAGTCACATAAAGTACCCCATTCTGTCACAAAACACACATGCATCACATGCTGACCAGCAAAAATTGACCATCAGATACAACATACCTTGGCTCCCGCCTTCTCCTGTGCATACCACAAAGCATCGGCCAATGTCAATCGGCCCTCAGCATCTGTGTTGTTGACTTCAACAGTTTTGCCGTGGGCTGATGTCAGCACATCCCCGGGGCGCAGGCCCTTCCCATGGATCATGTTCTCACACGAAGCGATGATGAAGTGCACCTGCAAAGGCCGTGACAGACATCATGTGTTGCCATTGAAGTGTCGGCACCTTTGTTGTAGCGAATGTCATGTCAGGGCAATGCCACATGGCCACCGGAACTATCCGGCAAAACACCCACAACATGACACCTTGTGAGGAGAGGGTATTATGTAAATCATTAAACCCACCTCAACCCCTTCTGGCTGTGTTTCTGCAATGATCCTTGCTGCTCCCAGTGTAGCCGCTGCTCCGCCCATATCAAACTTCATCAGCTCAATCATACTACCAGGGCCAGCCTTCAGATTGTAGCCTCCTGTGGACAGACACAAGGAATCTGGTCAGGAGAGCTCAAGACCACACAGCAAGCATCACACGATCATGTTGCAGACTTTGAGTAAGGCTTGCATGGTTACTGAACTCACCAGCCAGGCTTACTAAGAGTCTGCAACATGGGTTGGATTGCAATCGCACACTCTGCATTCCTCTGTGCATTGCAGGGTAGCCGCACAAGGTGGGCCTTCAGATCACTGATATTTGGCACACATTGACACCCACCTGAGTCAAAAGTGAGTCCCTTGCCCACAATAGCCACCTTCTTCTTGACCTCACCCTTGGGGGTGTACGTCAGGTGAATGAACTTGGGTGGCTCTAAACTGGCCTCAGCAACACCCAGGTAGCATCCCATGCCCATGCCGGCACAGGCAGCAGCATCGTGAACCTGTAAGCAGTGTGCCGTGCCAGCCCATGCTTTCAGCAGGTGAGAGTCCTCCACGTCACGTTTCTTGCAAAACCCAGTTGCCAATATATCAGGGATTGCAATGAATGCGAAGCTGCGCATCAATGGTTTCTTCAAGAGGTCAAAAGTTACTAGCATACGTCAGCCTGTGAACCTGATGCTGCTGAGTAGCTGGCGCACCTGCAGCTTCATTCTGTCTGGGACCTGTTGTGCAATGTGTGCTGCTGCTTCTGCCAGGTGAGTGGGGGTGCACACATTTGGAGGAGCCTCAACCAGGTACCTGGAGGAAATGCAGAGCATCAGTCACTTTGTTACAAGTACACTTACAATTTGTGGCTGTTGGATGGCTGTTGGGTCCTTGGGTGATGTGAATAGAAGCATGGTGGAGGCAAAGTTGCCTGTCCGGTGCTAGCTGCATTTGCCTTGGTTCGCCGCAGCAATGCACAATGTGGGATGGCAGCATGTTTGAATAATCTTAAGCCTTCAACACTGAAGAGGATTTGCAGCTCACCTTGTCATGAAGTTACCGCTGGCAATGCTGCTGCCGGCCCTCACAGCAGACTCCAGTGTACCAGCTGCATCTCCCAGCCCCAGGATGTGCACAGCACTCAGCTTGCTGGGCTTGTTCTTGCTCTTGAACCTGGTGGACTCATAGCAGCCGATCAGAGCACCTGCAATGACCGCGCAGAAGGTGGTGAAATGCCATGAAGCAGATGTAAGATGATGAGCTCTGGGAGCTGAAGCAAACTAGAATGTGATGAAATGGTGACTTGACCGATGACGGATACCCAACAGCAACCAGACCAGAGGAAAAGGGAACAAACAGTGATGAATGAAGCATGTATCGCAACCACAAAACATTGAGTTTCAGTGAGCGTCTAGATTCTTTCAGTCTAGATCTTGGAAATGAAAGAGGGATGCTCATGCCACAAGTCATGTGGTAGTGTACACTGTATGACAGGGCATAGCTGCTCGCACCTGCTGTGATGCGCGTGGCTGCCTCCTGCTGCTGCTCCTGCTCCAGTGGTGACAGCAGTGCCAGACCTGCTGATGTCACTTTCTCTGCCTTGGCGAGCTTGCTGAAAGCAGTGCCAGCAACCTGCAGATGTAGAATAACAGCAGCAGCAGCAGCAGCGGCGGCAGCAGCAGCAGCAGCAGAAGAGAGGGTGTCTTGATCTATGCAATAGTTACTCCTAGTCTCATTGAGGTTGGTACAGCTGTAAAAGCCACCTAAAACCGGCCTTGACAGTTTAGATCAAAGGAAACAAAGTTGTGTTGCATAAGATTATGGTCCTGAGGTCAAGGTTGCCTTCGCCTGCACTGCGAGATCCTGGTGGTTGTGTGGTCATCACAGGCAGTACAATTGCTGCCATGTTCCCATACCCATAAGATACCTGTAGTATGTCCCATGAACAATTACAGTACTTGTTTATGTATCATATTTCTGATTTCACCAAAACAACATGTAGACCATGCTGTAGGCATGTTACTGCAGCAGTCATAGGGGCTATGTTTGGTGAAGACAGTGCTGTGTCATCATGGCCATTCAGATCGGATGGCCACAGAATACTGCTGCCAGGGCTGCTGAGTTCATCATGGCATGACATTAACGTCACTGGCCACACTGTGACAGATGACAAACCAACCAAGAGTCTGGCCATGTGCAGCACTGGTTGAATGAGTTGCAAAATGATCGCTGATTTTCTCACACACCTGGAACGGGTTTGCTCCATATCTCTCTCCTGCTGCCTTCTTCAGGTTGTCTGTCTTGCCCAGCCCCAGCAGTGCAACGTATTTGGGTCCTCCAGCAGCAGCAGCAGCAGCAGCTAGCCTGACTGCCTTGCTAGTGGTCCCTGGCTTGCCCTCAAAGTCACCAACACTTAAGATGTCAGCAACTACTCCCTGCAACAGCAAACAAACAAACAAACAACCGATCAGCAATGCTGCCTGTGATCAACAAGCAGAAAGCATTTTTTCTGACACAAATAACATGGCCATTTACGGCAGGGTTCAGCACTGCTGCTGCTGCTACAGCTGCTCTACTGCTGCTGCTGCTGGTTTGGCCTAGTGGTGCCTCTTCACACAGAACTGTTGGCCTTGCTGGCAGCACCTCTCTTGATCCTATGTAGAGCATGATCACCAGCTATCGATTGGCAACTGCCTTGCAACTCATGTGCCCGGTGATCATCCAAAACTCACCAAAACAATGTGAAAGGTGCATATGCTGCCAATGCTGCTGAAAACCTGCTTCTGTCACCGCCTGCGCTGCATTATGCCACCTCTGTTGCTGCCTGCCTGACATTGCTGCCTGCTCTGCTGCTGCTGCCACTGCCACAGCTGCTGTTGTTTCAGCCTGCCCTGCTGCTGCTGCCGCTGCTGCCAATTCCGCTGTTTTTGCTGTTGCTGCCTGGTGATGCCTCCAACTGTAGCATACACTTGGGGTTTTGTCGTTGATAGATAAACCCTGAACCCTAAACCCTATTATGACTTGACAATGGCTCACCTGCAGTTGCTTGTCAAGTGCTGTCAGTGCATCTGACTTGATGCCCACTACCTTTTCGCTGCCAGCATCATCCCCACCTGAATAACACACGACAGCAGTACATAGCCACCAATGCAGCATTGGTGAGTGGAATTCATAGGAAGTGCGCAGGAGTCTGGTGTATATGTCATGGGTGGTGGAAGAATCTGTAGTTCCCACAAGAGTTCAACTTCTTTCTTCTTGTGCAACCTTAGGTATTAGGCAACTGCTGAACAAGAGTATGCGGCAGCTGTCATACTGCCTGACCTGCACCACTGTAAGTTGTTGCATGAAAAACAGAGCAAGATGCCAATACGCCACATACTGCACTTGAATCTGGCATACGCTGCTGAATGCTGCATCCGTGCCTGCTGCTATCTCCTTTCCCTTGTTCAGCAACATGATATTGGTAATGTATAGCCTGGTGAGTCCTCCCAAGCCAATACTGCCGCCATCAAGGCGGGAAAGGAGGTTGATTGACACATGCGGTTGCAGTTGCTTGCTGCTTACCGGTGCTGCTGAGGTCGTCTTCTGTGACTGCAACTGCCAGGAGATCACCCTTCCAGGAGGCGGGGGTGTCAGACACCACAGACACTGAAGGCAAGCTCTCAGGCTCAAATGCAACCTGTAGGAGCAAAAGAACACATCACAAAGCATGCCAACAGTTATGACCCATCATCCAGGCGATTTGTCATGTGTTTGCAAGCTTGTGTATAGTGATGTGCACATGCAGGTCATCCATAAGCGTCAGAAGATTCTGCTGTAAAGCAGTGGCTCCAACAAGCTGTCTTGCAAGCTGCGGGCATTGACGGGGTGCAGCAGTGTTACTAACAGCTGCTGTTGTGGCTGTTCAGTGAGCGAGATTTTGTGAGTATATAGTGACATATCTCGAATCCACAGGACTACAAAACGGAAAGTTTGCTGCCCTCCTGTGTTGCAGCTGCCCACCTTCTCAAAGCTAGGAACTTGGCTCACGGGCATTGCAGCCATCACAATGCTAGAAGAGAAAGAACCTACACACCAAGCATATACGAGCGGTCAGGAAATGATTGGGTACAGTCGTATTGATGACAAGCACTGGGCTGATTAACTGCCATCGCCACATGCAGTTGGTTACCTGCCTAAAGGTGGCATTATCTGACACACATAGCAACACGTCAGACACACCATTGGCTAATAACCGTTGTGAGTGTTGTTCAAGTGATTTTGATGTTGAAGGCAATCTGCCACGCACTCACGTTGGCGGCTAGCTGCGGTTGATGGCCTGTTCAGCTGCTGACCACACTTGAAAGCTGCTGTCCTGCAACACAGGAACAGGGGGAGCACGCATCATCAGGGCTGCAAAAACAATAAGAACCAATAGTTGCTCATCATCAGCTCAAAAGCGCTGCTTTACCTATTCTGAACTGCAAATCGGAGGCCCAGCCCAAGTGATGGCTTCATCAACAACGACATTATTGTTGCCGAAAACGTTCAACACCATAGCCGTCTACGCCAACAACTGCATAATGTTATCTGATAGACAGCGGACGACATACATCGTTGCAATAGAAACTAGGCCCTATTGCGCGTGTGACGTTCCAGGACCGTCTAGAGCCCGACAAGCTCTAGCTGTAATGCGATATTTATACGTGACGAAATACTGATTGCGTGGTCTGCTGACAGACCAAGGCACGCTCAATTGCAACATGCAGTACAATTGCTTGATCGTTGCCACTGGCAGAGATAAGTGGGTGCTGGGTGGTTCCAAGGGGGTCCAATTCACTTTTGACACAGAAAATGTTTTGGGGGACGATCTTAGGGACAAATTTGGTGACACCAGGGGACACCAGGGGGGCAGGCACACTGCTTATCAAGAATACTATTAGTACTAGTAGTACTCCGTTATGCATATGCTGGCTGGCAGCCAGCAGTTGGCACTCAGGGGTGGCTGTAGCCATGTTAGGGAAATTATAAGGACTAAAGCCCTACTAAGTATAGCATAGTGAGGACTATAGCCCTAGTAGGTATAGCTTAGTAGTATCGCACCGCACACCAGGTGCAGGTCAGAACTGTAGCATCATGCTACACAGGGTGTGTGAAAGTGAAACCCCTCTTCTAATATCATACAGGAAGTCCCTGATGGATCGCAGATGAGTGCAAACTCCAAGCCTCAAGCGTCTGAGCCTTCTCTTGAAAATTGATGAACTACAGTTACACCAACTTTGCCACCGTAGTAGTGACTCAGTGGTAGGCTACCCAGTGTACCCACCGAGCGGCACTGCCGGGTTGGACCCGCCTGAGCACAAGCTGACAGTAGCACACAGATTTCCTCCTTTTTGCAGGCAATTCTTGGTGTAGGACGTCGGTGGCAGCTGAATGGTCAGCAAGGGCAGCCAAGGCAGGCACAAGCATCACACCAGGGTGGCGGCCCCAACCGTTGCCAATTGGCATGCCAGCACATTTGCCATAGCATTTCAACTTGCTGCATGGCTCGATTTCTGTTACACACAAATGCATTTCCATTGCCATCAGGCTGACTTTGGCAATGATATTTCCAAGGATCCACACTATCCTGCAACATACTACACATGTATCTATGACAGGATACTGTACTATGATAGCAAGGTGGATGTCATGCCACAGCTGAGCCTCAGATATTAAACCAATATCCACTAGTAGAGTGTATCAGTGATGGTGACAGGGTAAGGGTGCAATCATAGTGGGCGAGCGCTCGTTCGTGCACACTGTGTTTTTAGAGCACCCTGAGAGGCCTGTCCTCAGGTACCAGTGGTACGCAGCCTGCACGTATGCTGGCCTTCAGATCATGAGCCTCGCCCTGTAAAGTGCTGTATATACAACCCGTCAGGAAATGTGGTGATAGATGCCTCACAGAATCAAGGTACAACAAGCAATGTTGTGCTGTCCGTGCATGTCAGAGACTCTCACTTATAACAGCACCTGGAGGGACGCAAGTGTCCCTGAATTGCAGACAAGTTGATTTGCTACACCATACATATCATGGAGCTGCCAACTTGATGAAGGCATTTCCATCGCAGCAAGCAGATACATTGGACAGTATGAGGGTGACAAGCCTGACAGTCTTGTGTTTGAGCAATGACGTCGCAGCCCTACAGACACATAGACAGCAAAGAACACTGCCTGTTGTAGACACATTTGCCATCCATGGCATGAAGACAGCACAGAGCTTTGCTACAATTGACATGACTGGATGCTATTGACCCCAACCAGCAATGCAGATGCATTAACAGCAATGCTGCAAGGAAATGCACATGCAGTCTTGGAGGCATAGATGAGTCAGCCATGTAAGCAACCTTGTGCAGCTGTCTTGGTGTTCTGCTGTGTCGGCAAACAGCAGAAGGCTGTGCGTCCTGCTCACTTACACTGCTGGATCCATGCACACACATGCACTCTGCACACACATGCACTCTGCACATAAACGGTAAAACTGCGGACTACAGCTGCTGATTCAACAAAAGAACACAGTAGGCAACATGTATGCATGTGCATCAGTACAAAAGACACCCAGAAGCAACTCTCATGAGGTATGCAGGTAGCAGTAAGGGATGCACCTGCAAGCAACAGTTGATGAGCATTCTTCGCCTGTGCTTCACCCCTACAGAACTTGGCTGTCAGTCCACCTCTCCTGAAGCCACAGATATCCTTCCATCCAACACACGCCCACATACTCACCACACTAACACCGCCAGTGTATCTTACACACACCAGGACTGTCTGATGCCCAGGACTGTGGTACTCTCAGCTCTTTTGCCCAGCACTTGCGGCTGCTATCTGTACACGACCGTTGCGGCAACTGTAACATCGCTGTGCCCAGCAGTGGGCCCAGCTCACACACAGCTGGCAGGCGTCCAACTCTCTCTCTCTCTCTCTGGAGAGGCTATCATGAGACTGAACGTCTGCTCACTTGGCCTTCAGCTTAGCGCCAGTGGCTGGTGCAGCATCAGGGGCACTGCCCAACTGCTTCAGACAGCTGACAAACTTGCGCAGGATGCTGAACAAGTTGCCGTGGTGTGTGTACTGTACACCGCGCTTCTGGCACTCCTCAGCCACAATGCGTGCAATGGCGGGGTAGTGCACGAAGCTGATGGCGGGGAAGAGGTGGTGTTCGACCTGCAGCAATCCTTTACACTTGAGATTAGACTGCTGGGGCAGCTGCACATGCAGACGACCTGGGCTGCTGCATACTCAGATTTGCTTGCTGCTTGCTGGAAGGACAGTGCATAAGCCTGAGATGTTGCATAGTTCACTGCTCCAATATAGCAATCTTGACATGTGTACTGAGGCACGAAGCATACAAAAAGGTGCCTCCAGAACCACCCAGCCTTGAGCTCTGGTGCTTAAACCTTCGTCGCTGTGTCTGTCAAAGTGGAGCAATCCAACAGTTGTACGGATAAGCTTGCGCCCTATAGCATCATCTTCTGACCCGCACCTGCAGGTTCAGTCCTCCAGTGAAGAAGTTTGCCACAAGTCCACCCCAGTTTGCGCTAGCAAGCACCTGCTGTTCACACCAGTCACGCTCTGTCATGTCTTGGTACAACACCTGCAAGTAACATCGCACATGCAGCTTGCTGCAGTCAGCTTATCACATTGAACAGCAGCAGCAATGCATGCAGCACCAGCAACCGTAGACGGCCATTTCTTTCCTGCACAGAGGCATGCTATGCATTAGAGGTTGAAGCCCGGCTAACAGGGCGTTGACTGCAGATATCTCATTGGCCCTTGCACAGTTGACTGATGACAGGACACAAGCTACAAGATCTCTTCACTGGCTGAGCTTTGTGATGGACGGTAAGCCAGGTGCTGTTTCAATTCGTTGGATTCAACACCTGCTGATGTAGGCATCGATGTGATGCTTGCTGTTGCCCTCCTGCTTGTTCAGATGAACTGCAATCCACGGCACCAGATGGCTGTAACCCACACTGGACCTGCAGATCACTCATGCCACTCACCCTCTTTGTATCCTCTGCTCCGGGCAGATCAGGCTTGTTCTCAGGTACATTGTGACTGACAAAGAACACCAGTGCCAGCAGAATGCTCAAGCTGATGCTGTATCCAGCAGCACCAGCCACAGCTGCAGCAAAGCTGTGTAGGAGGGTGGGGATAACCAGCAGCAGGCTGTAGTGGAGCAGCTTGCCAACAACCAGGGTCACTTTCTCTGTTGTGCAGGAGAGCAGACGGCAGGGAGGGCAGAGCAGAAGACACCGTCTGGTCACCATCCGCACGGGGTAACATGCTCAATGTATGCATGGAGTTGCAGCTTTTGCCTGATGTGATGTAGTTGCAGCATGCACTGCTGTGCCTACTGACTGTACAGCACCTATTGTGCCTCACCCAGTGTTGATGCTCCATGCAATTCTGCTCCCATTGTTCGTCCTGACACCAAGCTGCTGAAGTCACCCATCTGAAACGCCAGGTGCATGAAGGGGTATGCAAACCTGTCAACCAGAGACCAGCAGCAGTGCAGCAGAACCTGCGTTAGGCGACCGATACTGTTTGCAACCGGTCTGCTGCTGTATCGATGTGCCCAGCTCAGTGACATGGGTCATTCCTGCAACAGTACTCTGCCTGCTGTTGTGTTGCCTACAGCCTCCGAGATCGATGATCATTGCATGATACCAGTCAGTGGAGCATGTACTGATAGCCATGAGTGCTGCATACTCTTCATGTTGCTGTGGTTCATGCCATGCTGCACCACCTGACGTGCTGCTCACCAGATGTACAGGTGCTGGAAGGCGTGCCATGGCCTCAGCGGCAGCCGCGTGTCGAACCTCAGCAGTGGGTACATGGAGCACACGTCCTCATCTAGGACCTCATCATTTGTGTGAATGTGGTGGGACACCTGGTGATGATATCGCCAGGTTAGACTGGACCCGCCAATCAGGTCGTCACACATGCCCAGCAGGTTGTTCACCAGTGGGATGGTGGACATGGCGCCATGGTTGCCACAGTGCTGGATGGTGACACCGATCCAGCCGCCAGCAATACCTGCAGTCACGGTCAAAGAGTACCTCTCTGCTGCGGCTGTCACTCATGAGGAGCCTTGGTTATTGGCTGACCACTCTCAAAACCAACAGACAGGGTGAAGTGGGCTGCCCTTTCGCTTGTCGTGTTTGGTCAAGATTCACAGCTGCACTGCTGAATGTTGATGTGTGCGTAAGCCATGGCAACTGACATCTGCTCCCTCACCAAGGATAAGACCAGTCAGCCAGCCAGTGTAGCGGGCATAGAGCACGTATGATGCCACAGCAAACGTGAGCACTGCCAGTGCCGCCAGCTCGCTGCCCCTCCTGTGCTGGCCTCTGTTTTCACTGCCATCGAACACTTCCTTCCTGACACGCTGCCTGATGTCAGTGTAGAGCCGGCTGTCTCCTGGGTATGGGGCACGAGGTACTTTAGTGACTGGAAACCCTTCAAGGACAGGCAACTTGTTGAATACCTGGACGGCCATGTCATGTCTGAGGTGGTAGCTCTCAAACAGAGCTGATTGCAGCAGGAACGCACAGCAGGAGAGGCAGGTTGGGCACGTGCATATCGTTTAGCACAGGTTGCAAGAAGCGGCAAGCCAAGACCACTGTGGTATCTGACACTGTTCGCTGTCACTGCCTTTGTAGGGCCAGCTGATGAGACAAAGAAAAATAGGCGGGTGCAGTATGATAAGCTGCTATGAAGGATGACCAACACACACTGTTTGGATATGGCGAAGTTGGCAATGCTGCTGCAGGAAGCACCACCCATGCATGTGCCACACCTGTGCAGTCTCTGCCAACTGCTAGGTTGACCAACCACTCCCCTCCAGGATGGCGTTTGATGAAGTCTGTGATATCATAGGCCTTGCCGCGATACACTGTCCACTTGACGTTGATCCATCGTGGATCTGACCGTGGGTCCCCTAATGTAGCTGTAACTGCCATGACGGCTTCTGGCAACTGCTCAGGCAAGCTACCTGCAGGTGCAACCGAAACGCAAGTATGATCATCGGAGTGGCAGGTGTCGGCGTCATAGCGGTGAACATGGAGCCTGGAGAGAGTTTGAGGGACCTGGACTTGCTGTCCCAGGGTCATGTGATGTTTGAGGTATGCCGGCGTGCCGCTTGAAGAAGCCTACAGATGTGCGAGAAAATATACTGCCAGCTGTGCGCTGAGCGTAGAGCGTGAGAAGGGGCCGGGGGGAGGGAATCTTTCTTCTGCTGTGCGCTCTCAAGTCGGCCTCACTCACCGCAGCAGAGATCCCGGTGCGTTTGATCAGCAGGTTACTCAGCAGCCAGTTGCTGCTGCCAGTTGCTGCGGACAGCGATAGCAAGCCCCGGGAATCGGACGGGTCAACCCCCCTTGTTGCCAACACCACCATTGAGGGCAAGAAAAGGCCTTGCCACATGCAAAAGAGGCAGACATGCAGCATGATGGCGCCCAAGCCAGCCAAGCCGGGCTAAGTTTCGAACGCGTCGATTGACTTGACCAATGGACAGGGCCAGCTTAATCAAAGCTTTGGATGTACAGTAAGTATGTTTGAATCTGCAACCAAGCTGGAGCTCTGTGGAGGGAGTTGCACTGCAGCGTTACGCACAGGCCATCCCGCTGCTGCTGCTTTACTGCGCCGGCCCTCGGCGTTGCAGCTTACGCCAGGTTTATTGTTTTGTATAGTACTGCGCGCTTAGCTATGGCTGCATTGCGTGATGGCAGTGCAGCAGCAGCTGCTCGCTATAGCATGTCAGGCCAGGCATGCCTGGTAACCGGGGCCACGAAGGGCATAGGCAGAGCTGTTGTGGAAGACCTATGCGCGTTGGGTGCTCAGGCAAGCCATCACGGTTTGAGTAGTCTGATAAGAAAGCTGGATGCAAGCTGGCATGTATCCTGGGTGTCTGCCGCTGCTGCTGCTGCTGCTGCTGATGCTGGGTGACTGGTACAAACATATGGTGACAATGGTTTCGGCAGATATATGCTGGGCAACCGCATACGTCTGTGGACATATCGCAAGATCAGTCTGTTTACGCCTCAGAAGGGCTTCCATCACTCCTGCCACAGGTGTTTTTGTGCTCTAGGAGCCAGGAAGATGTGGCCAATACAGTTGATGCATTGAAACAGCAGGGATATACTGTGCATGGAGCAGCAATAGATGTATCTGACAGGCAGCAACGAGAGAAGCTTCTACAATTGGTGAGTTGGACATCTGCCACAATAACAGTGGTAAGCAACATGCGTGGGGCCTTGCAGTGCCGACACAGCAGACAATGAATCAAACTGTTGTCAGCCTGCCGCCACAGGCTGCCACCAGTTGGCATAGCCACAGGCACACTTCATGCACTTGCTGTTCATACCAGCAGCTGCTGTGATCAACCCGCCTTGCCTAGTGCAATAGTGGTGCGCTGCTGAGGACCCGGGCGCTGCTGCTGCTGCTGTGCATGTCTGGACTTGCAGGTTTCAGAGGCGTTTGGTGGCAAGCTGCATGTGCTGGTCAACAATGTTGGAACCAACATCCGTAAAAGAAGTGAAGACTTCACTGAGCAGGTAAAGATCGTGCCAGAGGTGGTCAGGCGGCATCTGGTTGCTGAATGTTGTTGTTAGGACCCGTCTTACTGCATGTTGCACATCAGTGCATCGCAGACCAGGTAGCCATGATATGCCAGTGACAATACAATGGATCAGGGTTTGATAATGGTGTATGTTGGCACTTCAGCACCATGGCGGGCAATATCTTAGCCTCCAGCGTTAAAGAATCAGTGGAGCAGGCAGTCTTGCATTAGACAGTGCGCTGCTCACTCTGCACCTGCTGCTTGGCATCCAGCACAATTCCTCCATGCACTGAACAGACATGGAAAAGCAGTGTCGCTGGTGCGGTTCCCATGATGCTGCCTATTGTTGCAGTGCGGTGTTCTTTGCAGCACCTTCCACACCTCCTGATCTCTCAACCACAGATCAGGGTTTAGGGGTTAAAATAACGTTAAACCCAACCCTGAACCTAAACCCCAAACATAAACTTAAGCCGCTGAAGTTGCTGCTGCAGGACTATTCAACTATCATGGGCACCAACCTAGAGCCTGCCTTCCACCTGTGCCAGCTGTGCCGGCCACTGCTGAAGGCCTCTGGCAGCGGCTGCATCATCTTCAACAGCAGTGTTGCTGGGGGACCCTCTGCGATGTTCAGTGGCAGCTTGTATGCCATGACAAAGGCAGCCTTGAATCAGCTGACTAAAAACCTGGCCTGCGAGGTGGGTGGGGTCATGTTGATGTTAAATGTTGTGTACAATGCTTGATGCAGTGCTGTGCTTTGGTTCGACATCGACAGTGCCTTGCCTCAGCATCAAGTGATTTACCGAACCCCCTGGGAAGTGAAGTTTCATGCTGTTCAATTGGTTGCAGTGGGCCCAGGATGGTATTCGAGTGAATGCTGTTGCACCATGGTACATTGCCACACCCCTGGCGATGCAGGTGGGATGAGAGGGATTGTGGCCGCTCATTTACCTCTTTGCATGCCAATTTCACCTGCTACACATGTGTACTTGGACTGGTGTACAACTCCAAGTCGCTGCATAGCTTCAGCGTATGTCAAGCAACATGTAAATCGTCCAACTGCATAGGGCCCATGTTTACTGTACCTTGAGTTCCAAATCCAATCACGGCGCTCCTGTTGCCACTGTGTGGTACATACAGATATGCCATTGTTGATGGGTGTTACGTTGTGTTCATATGTATTTGTGTTGCAGGTGCTGCAAGACAAGGAGTTTGAAGCAAAGGTGTTGAGTGCCACGCCCATGGGTCGTGTGGGAGAGCCAAAGGAGGTGGCTTCAGTGATGTGCTTCCTGGCGAGCCCAGCAGCAAGCTTTGTCACGGGGCAGATACTGGCTGTAGATGGAGGCTACACGATTAAGGGTTTCTTTCCGTAGAGTAAGTCACCGTCAGCAAGCATCATCGAGCAAGGCATTGTGCTGCACAATCTGTGCACCACAGTGCTCTTGACCTGCAGTCGTGGCAGGTCGCTGGTCCAAGTGCAATAATGGTGAAGGTAATGTATAACCAGGACTTTGATCTTTTGACAGTGTCAGGATGTTTGGCCTCTAGGAAGGTGTCGCTGCAAGAAGCTAGTACAGCATTAGTATCCTGGCACTGCAATACATAAGTGGATGGTCATACTTCTGCTGTGACCTGGATCAGACGCTGATGAATTGATAACGTCCACCTTAGGCGGTAAAATACCGACACCGCGGAACAACTGCGCCAACTCAGTGTACTTTTGCACGCACAGCACTCATCGCTTGCTCGTTCCATGATACCATTACTACTACGGCTGTTGATAATGTCTGAACATGTTACCAGATGAAACACAAGGCGATATACGCCCACAGCCAGAGTCAACAGTACTCAAGGAGGTAGTGCAACGCTCCCGGAGTCAGCCAATCCAGCTCAATAGTGATCCTGTACAGACTCAGTAAGCTTACCGGTGCTATCAGCTATGCGAAGGCGTCATGCACGTGCTGCAGAACAGTGCACGTCAGACACTGGCTGTTATTGTGATGCCAGTCATGTACTACGCAGGCAGCTTATCTCGGACATCAGGGAGGCCATAAATAATCCGCTTAACGACCAGGTAGGCCATTGAAGTGCGGCCGATGCAGCTGCTACATGGTATGTGGAGCAGTACAGTCATGCCTGCTTCTGCTGTGGATGCAGGCCATCCAAGAGGCACTGGTCCAAGCTGGCGTTCCAGAGCGATTGAAACAGCAGCAACTCACCAATCTGGCGGGCAGTCAGCGTGGGGCCGAGGCATGGAGGCTTGGCTCTCCACGCAGCACTATCACTTTCACAAATGCAGAACTTGTGACAGCCAAGCAAGGCACAGCATCAGCAGCTGGGGGGAGTGCAGTGAAATCTGCTGGTACCTCAGCAGAGGGGGACCATGAGGTCAGCATTGCAAAGACCGCACATGTGGCTAGATGGTACTCAACCAGCCAGGGCAGCAACTGCACAAAAACACCAGCTGCTAACATAAACTCTGCACCTACACTGCTGAGGCTATTTTGCTTGAGCATCATCAGTTGGTGTTGAAGCTCGCACTTCACTAACAGCAGATGACAAACTTGTTCTTGAACCAGCATGCAAGGGCAGTCCTATATGCAAACGGCAATCAACCAGATCCATCATGGTGTTTGTTCTGCAGCTCAAGCACCAAGTGGAGTCGCTGCTGCAGCGCACAGACTCCATGCTCAGTCGCAGCTCAGGCCGCAGCTCCCTGCACAGGTCTATATCAAACACACCATTACACAGGTATGACGCCGAGCATCTTGCAGCAAAGAAGCAGAAATAACACCGACAGCGCACTTTGGGTGCTTGAGCTTGAAGATGCTCATAGGATCAGCAACAGTCACACCACACCGGGCAGCACAAATGACCATCATGCATGCTGCACTTCACTGATGAAGAGCAGCAAGTGGCACAGCCTTAGCCAACACCCGCTGCTGATCATGGTGATCATGCACCCATCAGGAGCCATCATGATCATGATGATCATTCACCCATCATGATCATGGTAATCATTCACCCATCAGTGTAGGCAGACAATAGCCCAGTATTTGAAGCTGGACAGCAGTCCCATGGGCTTCCCTCTGTGTTACCCTGCTGTCCCAACTTGCAGTCTGAATGCCACCAGCACAAATCCAAGCCCCCACGCGCCAGCTCCTCTACACCACCTGGGCGGCTTTGACTTTGATGCTGCATCACCAGCCCTTGAAACGCCCACGATGAAAAGCACAAATGGATCAGGGCCCCGAGATTCAGCAGGAACAGGCATCAGTGGCGGCCATAGCATTTCAGGATCTCAACCTCGCCGCCGCACAACAGCAAACTACTTTACAGCAGGAGGGCGGGTGCCAGGAGGCCAAGCGTGGCTCAGCAACAGCGGGCCAGTGGCTGCTACTGGTGTGACCTCACCAGAGTCCGATACTCCTCCTATTGGTGCTGGTGCTGGTGGCCTGGAGGTGCTGTCACCTTCTTCAGGGGAGGGAGGAGGAGTGGGAGGTATCAGCAGTCGTGCCAGGCGGCTGTCACGGCAGGCACTCTCAGAAATAGGAGACAGGTGGGAGGCAGTTTAAGATTGTTTTTTAGCATCTTCTGGTAACGCATATATTTTCTCCCCCAACAGAAGAAATGACAATAGCAATCACACTTGCTAACTTAGCTGTAATAATGGCTTCAAAGATGATTTAGGCACTACAGGGCAGCCAGAGGCTGTGCAGTTGTTGAATCTGATATGCCCAACTGCAGGGCAAACTCGTGGCATAGAACAACTGAACAGGCAGTCCAAATCTCTACGGTAGATACTGCCATGTATCCTGCAGTTGTGCATGGCAGTGAATGCAGCAGCTGGATACATCCGCTCTCTCAGCCACTGATGGTGTGTGTCATCCTGATTGAGGTGGTGGTGTGTGCTGTGCAGGTATGACGAGCGGGGCACCAGCGGCCGAGGCCCCCGTGTGTTTGACAGCAACTCAGGATCTTCAGCAGACCGCACAACAGTAGTACTTGACAAGTCAGCAAGCTGGAAGTTGACAGCAGCTCGGGAAGCAGCAGGTCCCTACACAAACTTCGCACCTCTGGAACAGCTGGTTGATGCTGTCAGTGAGTCAGTGGCAGCAGGCGTGCAGGGCGGTTTTGCTGCGGCAGCTGCAGCGGCGGCAGCAGCTGCAGCTGGTATCAGTGGTTCTGCTGGGACCCTCAATGGTGGTGGGGAGAATGGGGCTTCTGGAAGGTCATCAGCAGGAGGTTTAGCTGCGGCTGGCCCCTCAAAGCAGCATGTGCCTCATAAATTGTCACTGGCCAACATGCTGCTGCCGGACTATGTTGAGTCTGTGGCACTCGCCAGGTGAGACCGCTCCTTTGCCTGTCCTCAAGCCTTAGGACCACTGCCCACCCGTCACATGTCTTGCTGTTGTTCATGCTATCTTCTGCCAGCAAGTCATGTGAACCCTGTGTCAGCACATGGTCTATGACTGGACTCCACTGCACGTGCTGGCCTGAAAATGCCTGACAACGAGCTAAATTGCGTTCCAGGCTGGTTCTTGTGCGGCCTGCAGATCACAGCAGCAAGCAGAGAAAGGAACTTTCCTCTGGCGCCCAACAGCCTGGTGCTAACAACTCACAGGCTTGGTGTCTGTGTGTGTGTAGGTTGAAGGCTGAGCTGGCCTCTTTGTCCAGTTCAGGTTCTTCCAGGAGTCAGGGGGCGGGTGGCAGTGCTTTTGAGGCAGTGCTGTTGGCACTCACAGCAAGATTTGCTCAATGGACACAACTGGAAAAGAAGTCTGAAGAGGTGAGTGGCAGAAATGAAGAAGCGTGAAGACTTCAACAGGCTGTTGACGGCTGCTGCAGTGAGCTTGATGTCAGCTTCCATGCAACACCCCTGCTGATCTTCTGTATTCTTCTCAGCAGATATTGCATTGGCATTTGCCGGGTTTAATTGATTTGGGTTACCACCATCTGTTCGACAAGTTGATGACGTCCTAGATGTCTGATGTATACAAATAACTGTGTGCGTCCTGCAGATGTTTCATCTGATGTTGACCACCATTCTTGATGACATCTTCTCAAGGCTTCTGCCAAGCAGGGGTGGCCTAACACAGGCCTCGGTCACTGCAGCAGCAGCGGCAGCAGCAGCAGCAGTTTTTACTTCAGAAACTCATGCGGATGACCTGATTGACACCAGCGGCGATGGTGGGGTCAGTAGGCCAGCGGGCATCACCCTGCATTGTGGTGATGGTAATGCTGCTGCTGACAGCAGTGCTGACTTTTTCATCAAGACTGCCAGCCATAGGACAGCAGCAGCAGCAGCAGGAAGGACAGCAGCAGATAATGAAGCCAACCAGCAGTTGTCACAGCCACCAACACGGAGAGCAACAGCAACATTTGGTGGTGGTGCTGATGCTGCACCCGCAGTCAAACCATCAGACTCCATGTTGAGAGCTGCATTTGCCAAGCTGGCACTGGGCCAGGCCATGTTGCGAGGTGGGGCACCTATGAGGACCAACACTGCCGCTGGTGCTGCGGCACAGCAGTCAGCAGCTGGAGCTGTCACAGCAGTCGGCAGTGTGGCATCACCAGCCAAAGCAGCGCATGCTGCAGGTTCCAGCATTGATGCTGCTGCTGCTGCTGGCACTCCTGATGTTGGCATGAGTCCCATACTCAGCAGAACCAGCAGTGCAGAAGCATCAGACGCTAGTGCAGTCATGCAACCTGCTGCTGCTGGTAGAATGGCATCTGCAGCAGGCCCTCAGCAGCAGCAGCAGCAGCATCGTGTGCAGTGGTCACCAGCCATTGTTCGACCACCAGCTCTTACCGCAGCTGCTGCTGCTGCTGCTGGCATTGCTCAACACAAGAGGTCACAATCAGTGCAGCAAGCCAATGCTGCTGCAGCTGCTCTTGGTGGTTCTGCTGCTAGAATACAAGCAGACAGTTGTGTACGTGCTTATGGTGTCCTAGCCACTGCTGCACAGCAACAGCCAGTGCCTCAGAGTCCTCTCTGCAGATCCTTCAGGAGCAGCCTGCTGCAAGCCAGACCTCCAGCAGCCAGTGCCTGGGGCCAGCCTGCACAAGTTGAGAGACAACAAAACTGGATTCCTGGGGCTTACTGTGGCTCAGGTGCAGCAGACAATGCCGATACCGCTGCTGCTGCTGCTGCTGCTGGTGCCCTTGAATTGGTTCCAGACGTGCAGCAGCAAACACACGAGAGTCCAATGAAGGTGCAGCAGCAACGGCAGGCCGTGAAATCTCCTGTGCAAAGTGCTTGGCTGTCAGATCTGTCTTCATCAGCACCGCAGCAGCAGCAGCTGGTTGACCCTGTGGCCCTCTCATGTCATCAACAGCAGGTGGTGGCTCAAAGGTGGTTGGATACATGTGCTGGGAGTCCTAGTGCTGGCAGAGCAGCAGGGCAACCCACTGCGGGAGTGAGCCCAACCCTGGCCAGGATACGGGGGCATCTGCAGCAGCCTTACCAGCAGCAGCAGTTCCAGCAGCCCTGTCATTTCTGGCAGCAGCAGCAGCAGCAGCAGCAGCGCAACTGGCAGCAGCGTCCTGAAATGTTTTATCAGGCCGATGCTTGTAGCCTCAGCACGGCAACTCCATACGGTGTGACACAGGAGTTGGTGGCAGGGCAGGGACCAAGGCAAACCCTTCATGCCAGCCCAGTGAAAGCAATAGGGGCCAGTGGCGGCAGCAGCAACAGTAACAGAGACAATGCAACTGGTGTACATGGTGCTGCCAGTCTTGGTTATAACAGCAGAGTAAGAAGGTTGTCTGGAACATGGCTGCCACAGCAGCAGCAGCAGCCAGTGCTTGTGAACGATTCTTTCCAAGGGGTTTTGAAGCAGCAGCAGCAGCAGCAGCAGCAGCAAGCTCAGCAGCAGCAGCAACAGCAACATGGATCTAGAACATGGGCGTTGCCCATTGATACTGCTGTTCAGCGCCTGGCGAGCAGATCACCACAGCGGCCACCTGCTCAGCAGCAGCATGATCTCCTACAACACAGGACCCCGGCAGCAGCTTGCAGCAGCAGAAGCCCTGCAGCTATTGTCAGCAGATCACTGGCCACCATGCAGCAGCGCTATGAACAGGAGCAAGAGCATAGGAGATCTTTATTTCAAGAGCAGCAACAGCAGCAGCAGCAGCAGCAGAGCCAGCCAGTGCAGCAGCAGCCAGCTGGGGCACAGTCCTGGTTGATGCCTGATGGCAGTCTGTCAGCTGATGCATCCCCGGGACGACAGCACCATCAGCAGCGCTGCAGCTCCTCACCTGCTGGTGGCAATGGAGGAGGAGGTGCAGGTGGCTACTGTGATCAGAGCCAGCTAGTACAGCAGCAGCAGCAGCAGGGCAGTGCATTGTACCGTGGCAGTACGATTGTTCGTGTGAAGTCACCTGGTGCATCTCCAAGTTCACCTCTCAAGCAGCGAGTGCACATGGCTGGGGGTTGCATCAGTGTGTATGGTGATGGGGTTGAAGTTCAGAGTGACGCCCCATTGGAAATCACGGTGACTCCTGGGCCTTCTGTGCCTCACACACGTGATGCAGTTCACAGTGACATGTGGGTGTAATCACAGCACATCAAGATGTTGTTGAATGATGATGGGGCGGATGATTTCTGCACTAATTACCAGAAAATAGGACGCCCTACCACTGAGTGGCCCCTGCAACTTCATCACTGGCACCAAACAGTCGTGGACAAGGCAGCGGTAGCGCTTGAGAGCTCTGCTGCTGCTGCTGGCTCTGCAGGTAGTTAGCTGTGCTGATCAGACTAAGCTTTACGGTATGAGTGGTAGCAGTCACATCATCAGTCACTTGTGGCACAAGCCCAAAAATATTTTCTCTGCAACTTGCATTCTGACAATCCAGGCTCAAGCCGGATTATTACTACTACTACCAGTACTACTACTACTACTACTACTACTACTACTACTACTACTACTAGTACTACTACTACTACAAGTTACCTCAAGGGTTTCCACCCGTAAGGAGCCAACTGATGGCTCATGGGGGCACACCAGAAAAGAAAGTTTTTAGTCTGTCTCCGCCAGACGCCCCCCCGGATTTCCCCCGCCCCCCTCCCTTTAGGAACCAACCCTGCCTTCCCAGGAAAAGAGCATGAATTTCCACTGTTAAATATCACCGGGTTGTAAATTTTGTTGAATAATGTTATTTCTTTCTTTTATTTAAGAAAGAACGTTCTGTTTGTGTTTACTTTATATTTTTTTTTGACGATTTTCGATAAATTTTTAGTATTGTTTTCTCATTTTTTAATTTTTGTTCTATTTTTGATTCAATTTTGTTCTTCTTTTTTATCTAGTTCGACTTTTTCTTCTCCAAAAATTTTTTTGGAAAATAATGAAACACGCAAAAAGCAAATTTTCCAAAACAAAAATATTCCTTGGAAAAATTCTTTAATATCTTCTATTCCAACAAAAAACTCTTCGTTTTCGACTTTTTGTTATTAACAACTTGACTTTACCAACATCAAGACTCACTACTTGCACTGCATTCACAGTATGAACAGGCTCTGCTGCAGCATTAAAAAACCAGCTGGTTACCGTAATGTGATCACACGTCATGACGCTGTCACTGAGTCTAGACAGATATGGCAGAGTGTGTTGCGATATACTGCCCAGTACCTAACAACTGCTTGAGAAACTCGCTGTCAATGTAAGCATGAAGTTATGCCGCCATTGTTATTGATCAGTATATCATGATGGCGGTATATCCGGCCCGGGGAGCCCGACTGGGTCGGCGAGCACCCGTGGAACGGGCTAGTCTGTGAGAATGGACCGCATCCCATGAGTCATCCGCTGGCTCGCTGGCTTGTGCTGGGATTAAGGGGGTTCATCCCACCGACTTTGTCCCTTTGTACCTTTTGTATAGCGCCAATTGGTAGTTGCAACTACGTAGAACCGCTCACCATGGTTTAATAATAATAATCAGTACTTTGCAGCCATAGCATTACTGCCATCGGCGCCGCGCCTCAAATCTACCCAGTGAATTCAATCCACTTTCGGACAAGGCGGAGTGCATGATTATCCGATCTCAATTGTGGAGGGGGAAACCACCCGAGAACCCCTCCCATACAATGCCGAGAGCCAAGGCCTCCGTAGAGTCCTAGGTGGGGACATCCACCGCTCACCATGGTTTGTTGCCAACAACACGAGGTAGTACCCGCCTCTGGAATGGGGCGCGGGTAAGCCGTCGGGGTGGCCCCGTGTACGGGCCGGCAGACCACTGGTCATAACTGAGTTACCGGTACAGTTGTTACCTCCAGTAACAACTTGTTACTAACTCAGTTACCGGTACAGTTGTTACCTCCAGTAACAACTTAATACTAACAAGTCCAGAGCAATTGAGGACAAATTGCACAAGGAATCTTAAGAGATAAATAGAGATCCTTCACATAGTACGCACCAGCAGCACCTCTGTGACTGACTGCTGGGTCCAACTGTTGGCAGTTGATAAAGATTCAATCAAACAGACCGTCCAATCTGTTATGTGACATAAAAACAACAGACACATTTGCACGCAATATGCAGCTGCTGTCCACCCACAAACCAGGCTACTTAAAGCACCAACAAGCAAAGCTGAAAATTCAGTGATAACACGGACAAAAGTTGGGTGTATGGACTGCTACGCAGGGCACAGCTAGGATATCAATTGACATCCGGGGGCTGGGTGCAGGGGCCTCAACAACTGAGGCTTCAGGAGGCTGTTGTATGCCAGCAAGCCCTGGTCCGCAGGGTACGAGAGGATGGCGTGTCAGTGGCTGCTGCTCCAGAAGCCTTCTCCAGATGTCTTGGGTAGCCCAATGCGCTCAATAGCCACTGTCAGGTTGAGGGCTACATAGCAGCAGGCCCCGCAGTTGGGGTATGGGTTGCATGATGGCCAGCTGGGGCCAGCAAGGGTGTGGATGGCTTGTGGACCATTGGAGGGACAGGTGCAATGACGTCTTGACAGGTTGTTGCACTTCAGCCCACAAACTTGAGGCAGCGTGTTTCTGTGTGTACTGTAAAGCACTTGCGCGAGCAGTACTTGGAGCCACAGCGGGCACAGGTGTACCTATTTGCAGCAAACAAGGCTGTAATTGTCAAGCGCTGACAGAGTCTGACACACTGACAAGCAGTTTTCTGCAGAAAGAGGACAGAGCCGTGTCCTGCAGCAGCACCTGGAGGGTTCTGGCTAATGCATGTATCTTGCACTGTCCATGTGATAAGTGCAAAAGCTGCCATGCAACTGCTAGATTACAGAGCATTGGTTCATCCCTCAGGGCAACTTTCATAGCAAAGTTGCAGTTTAGCTGCCGTACTTACGTTGAGATGTAGCCACACACAGAACAAAACTTGCGTGTCACGTGGCATGCTGATGGCCCTGCAGCTGCTGTCAGGTAGTTTACACTGCCACTTGGGGCGTCCATGATCCCAGACTACAGAACATGAAGACATGATGTGGCAGATGGTGGTGCTCAACACATTGAACACAGTATCGGATCTGCCCTATATGCTGCACAGCCGAGGACAGGAGTGATGATTGCCGGAGAGTACAGGGGACCGGCAGTCTACCGAAGGAAGGCAGCTGACCGACTTCTCATGCTTCAGCACCCTCTGCATGAAGTGCCAGCTCACACACAGGTGAAGCATGGATGTTGCGCAAAATATATATATTATATATGTATTACTATATATTTGTTTATGATAAGATATTCTACAGCCGGTGCTTCTTCTTACCTCTTCAAGCAGCCTCTGGAAGGACTTGGGTGCTCGGCCATCTGACAGCGCTCCCCTAGTCTTGCGCTTTGCTGTCTTCTTTTTACGTGTTTTGCGGCCCACTTCAACCTCTGCAGCAGCAGCAGGCCACGAAGCTGTAGCTGGCATAGACAAACACGGTTGCAACTTGCTGAGGGTGTGGTCGTGCCCAATGGCACTGCTAGCTGTGTAGTGTCTGCGTTCACAAGCTGCTGCAGCTTGAGGTAAGGAGCAGATAAGCTGAGTGGCGTTACCCTCCCCCTTGCTAAACAGTGCACGTTCATTTCACAACTCGTCAGGGGTCCCAGCATGCCAGTACATTGACAATACTTTTCAGAATAATGTGCACGTCCGGGGACCACAGCACAGACAGGAACTTGCATGCGGCATCACAGGACGACTGTGCTATGCTCCATGTGGACAAAGCCCTCGCACCTTCATCATCTGACTCAGCCATGACAAATTCGTCATCGTCTTCGTCAGCTGCCAGACCAAAAGGATCAGGTGCATCATCTGGGTTGTCGTTCTCCAGCGCATCTAAACGAGTTTGGGCGGCCTGAGCAGTGGCGCAGCGGTTGAAACAAGCATGGCAAGTGGCACAACAATCTTGGCAGCACTCGTGCAGAACAGCAGACTCAGCTCGGCTGCAACCACAGCTCCATGCAGGTGTGCAGTACTTATCATGAGGAAGTCCTCCTCACTATGTTGCTGTGCTGTGCAATGCACAGTGTGAAAGTGTTGAGGCATGTGCACAGTTGCTGAGACTCAAGTAATATATTCTGCCCGGCATATATATACCAAGGGCGCCAGTATCTACACCCACCTGTTGCCTTGTGGACTCATCAACTACCGCCATTCGCTGAGAGACTTTCCTGGCACGCGTCTCTCGCCGTCCAGGGGCCCCACCTGCAGTAAGCAAGGCGTACTGCTGTCAAGCAACGCTGCAGCCCGTGAGAGGATGAACCTGCTTTTGTTCACAGCATTATCACCAGCGAATGGCCGTATATCCATCCGCTGGCGTCATTGGGCCTGCATACTGACCTGCTGGCTTGAACATTGTGTTGCTGGTGTGCAAACAAACTGCCTTCCTATCGTAAGTGCTTCTTGCCAAGGCCAGCTGCAATACACGTGCTACAGATACGTTTGTGCGCTATCTGATTGTTGCTAGGAGTGACTAGTTGTCACTGACTACTGTCGTCAAGCCGGAGAATACTGCCTGGTGACAGGTGCGCTGGCCACGGCCAGAAATCTTGCGCCAGAGGTCGACTGCATGGCGGATTGAACAAATATCTGTGCTACAGCTGCTTGATACGATTGAGTTTGTGAAGAATGGTAACCGGCAATTGACGCGCCGTTCAAATGCAGAGCAGGAGGCCTCGTTTGCAGCAGTGAGTCGCCTTCGACATTGGCAAGCTGGTGTCTTGCAATCAAGGCAACAAGCCTGATCCAGCTCGTAGTGGTCTGTGTTGCCGTGCATGCCCTGGTTGATTCTGTTGCACTTTGAGCAGCACAGCTTGACTCGGAGCACAAGGCCATGGCCAGACAGAGATGTCACATGTATGCTCATGACAACAAACAAGCAGTGGCTCTGACAGATTTTGAGCAAGCTCGCCTGAAGCGCATACAGCACAACAAGCAGGTGCTGGCAGAGCTGGGGCTTGAAAATGCCGCACAACAGATGGTAGCAGACTTGACAAAAGCAGCACATCAGCGCCGAAGATGCAAAAAAGCAGAAGAACTAGCCGAAGACGGCATACTGCAGCAGCCTGGTCAACTCCGCAGGTCCAAGCGCCTTGCCAATGAGCCAGCACCAGCTGTTGAGCACATGTGAGCACTCCATCAGTCTATGCGTAACTAGTCATGCCTAAAGTTCCCCTGACAGCAGTTCATGCGCTTGCAGAGTGCTAGATGACTGTGATAAAAGCAGGCAGATGAGCAACAAGAAACCAAGACAGCCAAGCGTCCAGGCACTTGAACAGCTGGACCCAAATACACACCACAATCACAACCTCCACAGGTGCGCGAGCAATGAAAGGTCTTGCAGCCGCACAGTATATATACTAGGTAAACCGGTTATGTGAACTCATGCAAAGCACTTCATTGTGTACATACTTGATACATGCAGAAACATTATGTTGACACTTCAGCTATGTTTAGTGTGGCAAGCACACGACCCTCAATTGCAGCTGCTCCACAAGCATATGCATGCAGTAGTATAGGTTTGATGCCTGTGAAAATAGCTGCTTCATAAAACTTGAGTTCTGGAGGCCAGAGGGCAGCAGCCACTGCTGCACCATTGGATGGTGTAGGCACTCAAGCAAATGATGTTGCAGCACCCTGGGCAGTGCTGCACTGCAGAGTCTGTATATTGGCAGCTCGATTGTCCAGCATCTTGGCACTTTTAGACCAAAGCATCTTGTACAGCATGATGCCTGTACCATGCAGCTATGCTGATGCTGGGTTAGAGACGCGCAATTGTGTGCTGCATTGCTGAGGTGCTGTCACAGCATCAGCAAGGCTTGCTATTCTTCAGCAGTTGCCGCAGCGCTGATTGATCAGCTGACTGCGCCCTTAGCTGGTCTGTACCACTGCTAAGTAGTTCACTAACAAGGAAGTATTTGAACTGTATGAATGCTCTGCAGAATCAAAACTATGTCACAGAAAGCCCTCATCACACGGGCATGGAGAATCACAAATGTGGGCAAGTTGAGATCATATGTTGAGGTGAGCATAGAAAGTTTGACAACAGCAAAGCTAGCAAGCCTGCAGGGTGAAGGTTGAGGCGAGTATATGCAGCAGGCAGCTCTTGCAAGACAGGATACATGCAGAGTAAGGCATGTCACGTGAAGTCCAGAAGGGCTTTCAGATTGGTACGTGCCATGTTGTGCCATCTGAACTGAGGTTGCATTCTGCTCTTTTGGCACACTGTTTCTGGCAGATCCTTCAAGCTGCTGGTGACCTGGACGCTGTCCTGCACGAAGCAAGGGCAGCGCTGGCAGAACTCACTGGGCAAGATGAACAGCAGAGCGGGATTGACACCTGGAATCAACAGCAGAATTCTTGTGCTGTATGATACAACATCATCATCCCTAAGTGGTGGCCTCTGCAACTGCCAGCTCATGCCAGCCCATTTAATGGTTCAAAATCTTTCACTATGGGGTCATTAGATCTACTTAGATGTGGTGAAGGTCACTGTTTCTTGGCTGTGTTTGCAACCGAAGTAACTCTGTAGGAAGGAAGGAAGGAAGTTACCCTTTCCGGCCGCAAGGCCCTTGGGAAAAGTACTTGGTGGCTCAGCCACGCTGGCACACCAAGATTAAACCACCCTCTGGGTGCCTTCAAGGCACTAAGTAACTCTGTAGACTGTGCACCTCTGTGGCTGGTGCACCCTGCCAGGGTGACTCAGTGGCACTGAATTCGAATGGAAAAGTACAAAGGTACAAAGTTGATGGGATGAACCCCCTTAATCCCAGCATGTGCTGACTGGCTTGTGCAAGCCAGCGAGCCAGCGGATGACTCATGGGATGCGGTCCATTCTCACAGACTAGCCCGTTCCACGGGCGCTCGCCGAGCGAGTCGGAACCTGCAAGACTGGCTATCAACAACCGTCAGCATTCTGTCTGTTCACTGGGACCAAACACTCAAAGTAATCTAAAGTAAGAAGGCAGCAGCAATATGTAGCTATGGATGCATGCGGATGCGCTGCTCTGTGCAGCTTGAAATTGCAGATGGACTGCCCTGCATCCAGCTGTACCACTACTGCTGTGGACAGACTGTCAGGATCCAGCGACACTGGCAGTGCACACTCAGTGTGGCACTGAGTGCTACATAAGTATGAATGTACAACAGCAGCAGGAGGGAGCTCATAGGCTACCGTAGCCTTCCATTATGGAGTTGCTGTGATTCTGTCATTGGATTTGAAGCTCCTGTCACACCCAATGGGTTTCATACCAGCGGTATATACCGTATATATACCATATATGGAAGGGGCCAATGGAAGAACTGCTATGGCCGCGAATAATTGAGCAGGGAAACAGTGAAGCAGCAGCTCAACTTGATCTGAGATAAGCTGCATGGGTTACCAGTGGCACGGGTCAAATGGGGCAAGAACGTCGAGCTCGCTCCGGGAGTCATGTGCCACGT
This sequence comes from Coelastrella sp. MACC-549, assembly GCA_018290735.1. NCBI lineage: Eukaryota > Viridiplantae > Chlorophyta > Chlorophyceae > Sphaeropleales > Scenedesmaceae > Coelastrella > Coelastrella sp. MACC-549. The sequence goes on along the minus strand of JABEVS010000194.1, from coordinate 88,388 downwards.
GTTCCGAATCCATCCTGCGCACAAGGCAGCAATATACCATGTAGTGCCCAGGTCAGTGTGCAGCAGCGTGACCAGTATAATGTGTTTTACCACGCAGCTTTCTCAGGCTGACAGCTGAAACAGCACTGGATGTCAGGTTGTGCCATGAGCGAACGAGTGAAGGTGCTTGTGGTCATGGACGGGCCGAGAAAGCTTTCCACATGACGCATTGGTAGATCACCATCAAGTACAGAGATTTCGACTGAACAGCGGCTCGTCTACAGGGTCCCGGCACCCACGGTCAACACAGCAGTGACCAGTGCGGCAGCTGCTTATGATAGCTGTTATGTGATCAAGGTAGGCGTGAATAGATCTCTTGTACATCCACCTCATCTTGAGCCTGCTGGTGTAGGTGTTTTGTGAGTGTGGTGGAACCCGTCACGCCAATGGACCTCATCTGCCAACTACCTGTTCCACTCTTGCACTCTTACAGTGACGTTTTAAGTGTTTAGCTTCAAGCACCTGCCTAGTGTTCCTCCGGCCTACCCCAGTCTGCACTCAGATTGTTGTTGCGTTCTCGCTCTGGCTTTGCCATCACAATGAGGGAATGTTAGTGATGAGTCTACTTGGCATACAAAGGATTCTTAGTTGTCGCTTTGGTGGAGCTCGAAGCACCTCGGTAAGCAGCAGCTGATTTTACTCTACTGCGCTCTGTTGACGTCCATACAACAGCATGGCATCATTGTCCAAGCCTGTCACATGCGCATGCAACATGTGCGCTTGTGGCTGGCTTCATTCCGGCCACTGGCCAGTCCTTGCCTGGTCCTCTCACTTCCTGAGGAAGGTATCTTGTTTGCGATTGCATCGACGGATTTGGATTCAAGGAAAGCTCATATGCTGCTGCGCGGGTGGGTTTTGCACGGCGTTGCATGCATCCGTACCTCCAGGCCTGAGTCTTGCAATCTTGTGGTCCCATGTTCGCTTGATTCGGGCTCTAATTGCTGTGCAGGACCCCCAGAACGATCAGGTGGTCATCAGCTGTTCTTCTGAAGGTACTCAGGAGGCTGTGAGCTTCTCGGCTCCTATAATCGGCACCTTACCGTCAGCCAGCTGCCAGCAGCAGTCGCCACCAGATGCAGCCTTGCAGCATGCACCCGAGGAGCCCCTTAAGGCATCAAACGGGGCAAGTGCGCAGCACGTGGTGTTTGCAGATACTCTCAACCTCAGCAGCTTACATGATGAGGAGCTGGGCACCAGAACAGCCACCAGCAGCATGACCAATGCCAGTGGGCCCCAAAGCAGACGGCAATCACTGCTGGGTGATGCTGGCAGGGCCAGCAGGCGGTCATCAGGTTTCCGGGATTCGCTTACGGACTCCTTAGTACCACCTGTACTACAGGCAAGTTGTTTTCGCAGTATGGTGCATGATAGTGCCTGCTGAGTTGCCTGGTGTCATGTTCTTGCGCAGCATGCGGGCCGACGGCACTTGCACCATTTGCTGCAGACCAACCTGGGCATCCACCGAAGGTTGACTTAGACTCTCGCTTGTGATCTGCGTCCAGCAGCTTGGCAACTGGTCTGCGTTGAGTGGCTTAACAAAGACTGTAGCAGGGAGCACGAGGCGATCCCCTGCTGTACTCGTGTGTGCTACTAATGCAGTGTCAACATTGACATATGCTGTTGGGGAGTCACAGAGTGTAATGGTAAAGCAATATTTTGGTCTGCAGCGTTCCTCTCTTCATCTTCCTTGTAGTCCATCACCTGAAGGTGTGTGGTTGTGTGTGTGTGGTGCAGGAAGGTCAACAAGTTCCTGGCCTGCATCAACTGCAGCAGCTGCAGCAGCAACAATCGCCAGCCCTGTCATCCATACAGCAACAGGACAGCACAGAGCCATTTTGGGCAGCTTCCTGGAGCTTTGGGCAGCACAGCGACCAGAATCAGCGCCAGTACATGGAGGACAGGATATCTTGTCAAGACCTGACAGCATGTGCAGCATTTGCAGGCTGCAAGCGGGCGGGCTTCTTTGCAGTCTATGATGGGCATGCAGGGCATGAAGCCGCGGAGTACCTGGAGAACCATCTGTTGTCCTATGTGCTCACCAGCAGCCCAGAAGACCTGCGCAGCAGACCACTAGATGCCCTGAAGACAGCAGTGAACCGCGCTGAGCAGGAAATCAATAACAAGTTTTCAGCAGCACGCTGCAATGCTGGCAGCACCCTGCTGGCTCTGCTCCTGGTGGATGACAAGCTTCATATTGCCAATGTAGGTGACAGCAGAGCAGTTCTAGTGAAGGGTACAGATGCTCAGCAGCTCACCAGAGACCATAAGCCGGCTTGTAGCTTAGAGCAGCAGCGGATTGAGGCGGATGACCCTGCAGCAGAGATCAGTTGTGATGGATACATGTATGGTGAGCTGGCAGTTGCCAGAGCTATCGGCAGCGCACACCTTAAGCGGGACCCATCCAAGCGTGCCTTGATACCCACACCAGACCTCATCAGCGTCCAGCTCAGCAAGGAAGATGACTTTGTGGTGCTTGCGACAGATGGACTGTGGGATAAGGTGGACAATGCTGAGATGGTACGAGTGGCACGCAGGACCCTAGCAACTGGCTCCAAGGATGCCTCCAGTGCGTCTCGTGCGCTGGTGGAGCGTGCTCTGCGGTGCTCCAGTTCAGACAACATCAGTGTCGTCACCCTGCTGCTGCATGGCCGTGCCATATCTCTGCCCAAAAGCAACAGTATGCTGTTCAAAAGGCAGGCCTTGTCAGGGTTGGGTGGCGCAGATTCTCCACGGTGCAGTACACCCTGCAGTGGATCAACCACACCTGCCTGCGCCACCCCACGGCCCAACACCCCATGTGGACCCTTGCAGCAGCCGGAGTGAAGGGACTGAGTCATGTACCTGTCTTAAGTGCCCTTGATTCTTGAATGCTTGGGTCGGCTGTGAATCTATTGCTGCAGCTTCAGCAGCAGAGTCAGCCAGGGGCTCCAAATCTGCTAGGGATCAACCATAGTCATTCTGTGGTGGTTCCTGTTCTACTTTTTGTCCATGGAAAGCGCCATGCTGGCCCTTTTTTTGCGCAAGGGGAGTTTTGAGAATAGTCTGGGATGGTAGCCAGGTGATGTCAGCGCAATGAGTCTGTCTGGTTTCTGGGCTGCTGCTTTTATTCATTGGCTGGTAGAACCCGGAAAGTACCAGGTGCTGCTATGCGGCGAGGCCATGTATGCATAGCTGTTACATAGACGTCTTGTAAGTGATTGTGTTTGTAGAGATGAGATGGGGCACAGGATAGGGTACTGAGAACATCTGTCATCAGCCAGAATCGTTCTTGAAGCAGGATGCAACAGTGGACAGGACATTGTGTTACGTGTGGGCACATGTTCTAGCTGTTCCATGCCGGCTCTCTGTTGTCACTATATGTGTTTGAGAGCAGACAGGTTGACGCCTGTCATGGTGGGTTACCCCTGCCGCGCAACGTATATCCACGTGTCTCAATTATGTCTGTCTGGTTCGCCTGCTGTGGTATGTCTCGTTCACCTGCTGTGGAAGGCAGAGGCAGCTGCAGTGGTTGCCTCTGTCGCTGCTCTGGCTGACAGTGTTTGGCGAACCTGCAGGATAAACACCTTCCAGATTTCAGGCACATTTTGTTTGTCATGTTCAGGTATCCAGCGTGGAGTGTGCCCTAGCAGGAATGACAGCATTGGCCTGCTCTGGTGGAGCAGCAAGTTCGGGGGCTGGCAGTTTACTGCTAGCTTGCACTGCCACCTCCTGGGTAGTATGCGCAGGGTCCTAGGCGCAAGGTCAGCCACTGCTAGTTTGTCTTTCTTGGGCGCTAGCTTATGTTCCAACTTTCAATACAATTCATACATGGCAGAGTATTTTGTTCAAGTGAGTGTGGCAGGCTTTGAAGTAGTGCATGACCTCATGTTGTCCGGTGGAACATGCTGCAAACAGCACAAAATCAATTGGCGGATAGGTTCGAGCAGTAGTCTTTACCACTAGTCTTGGTCAGTGTGCCGGCGTCAGCAGTACTGCCACATCAGATGAAGTCTCATGCTGTCACGCAACTTGTCAACCCCCGTTGACCCAACTTGTGGTTCAGCTGTATGCATGCTGAGCAGTTGTCTGCACATGCCCCGCAGTATTTGTTCTGCAGCTGCTGTCACATGCAGCACAGACTGGCCGACTGGTTTTGTTTGAGTTGTCCGCTTTTGCTGGTCCAAACACAGTTTTTGGGAGATCAGGATACCTGAAACCTTGTTGCTGTGACCATGACTTTGAGGCTTTGTTGGATGTTGAGTTTAGTCAGTCTTGGGGTGCTGACATGAAAACATCTTCATACCAAAGAGGTGCGAGCGCACCAGGCATGCTGCAAGAAGCATGCATTATTGTTGAGGTTATGTCACATCATGAGCTTCTGCACTTTCAAAGTGGCAACGCACCCACAAGCTGTTGTGGATCTCATGTGTGTGCAGTCCCCTGACGTCGCCATGAGGAGCTGGTCTGTGGCTTGTTGATCAGGGGTTCTGCGTACCTCAGCCAACAGAGCAGTGGTACCGTCGAATTCTGAAGGTTTTGGCGCAATTTGTTGATGCATCTTCCATCTCATGTTGGCTGCGTGTTTGACACGCTCATGCCTGCTGGCCCAGGAGCCCCAGTGTGAGTGTGCTCAGGACATCTTCATATTGTTTGTGCCGACTGTGCTGGTGAGTGTTTCTCGAGGGTCAGTTTCGTAGCGGCTTTGAGATGGATTGACATGCGTATGTTGAGCATCACACCTTGTGCAGTACCGTCGCAAGACAATCATCAGGCTTGTCTAGACCCAGATCTGGGTTCTGCTGGGCAACGTCGTGATGCCTGGCAGGCAGCAAGGGGCTGCCCCAGTACCTTACTGCAATCAGTAGGCTTGGGCTGCTGTGTTGGCAACTATGATGTTTCTCATGTTGGGCACTAGCTTTTATTGTTTCCTGTTCCTCTAGCATGCAGAGTCTTCAGATGTTAATCATGTCTGTCAATGGGTTTCTCAAGCTCTCTGTAGTCATTGTGTTCATGCATTGTGGTCTACTACATAGTATGTCTTGGGCATTGCTAAAACAGTGTTATTATTTGTGTCAACTCGTACAACAGGGGCAACGAGGGGCGGAGTGACTTGGTTAGCTAGCTATAGCCCAAGACTCCGCGAGCTAGCTGAGGCAGCCTTATGGAGGTTGTATTGATTCTCGGCGACTAGACGACTAGATGTGGTCTGGCTGCGTGACACTGACAGTACTACTCTACTACTAGTAGAGCAGTACTGAGAACTATTAGCAGAGCAGTACTGAGTACTGCTAGTAGTAGAGGCCATGGCCCATGGCATCTCACGGCTCTGTTCTGGAATAATGTGGCCTCTGGCAGCTATGCAAGCTATGTGAAAGCTCATGCCATAGTATGAGATGTCTGACGATCAATCTGCAAGACAGTGCACAGCAATGGTCTGCATTCGGCGATGCTTGGCCCATGGGTACTTCGAAAATCCAGTCACCGTGTAGTGGCATTACCCGTTGGGCTGAATAAACCGCAGGATATATTCTCTCCTTCTGTGTCTCATGCGATAAGCAGTACGCAAAGACATACAGAGAGTTGGTACGGCAGGCACCAGTACTGGGCAACGATGGAGCCTTGATGCGCTTGGCCAGGCACATGCATAAATCTATGAGCCGTAAACTGCGTCAAGTTGTTGGTCTGATCGCGTCTGTGGCTCTACGGTGGTGTACTGTATACCCGCAGTACGTTGTACTTATGGTAGAAGGCATGATAGACGGCAGGTGATCCCATCACTCATGCCTGATCTCCAATAGCTGAGTATTGCAATAGAATTTACAGCTTATTCCAGCAGAGATGGGCGATGAAGCAGCATGAAGCTGCTTTTGAACAAGTGATGTTGAACAAAGATGCGGGAACGTAACAAATGATAGAAAGAATTTACGACTTAATGAATCCTGCATGCTGACTGCTGCGGCACAACGCCTGAACGTACTCAATCAGCCACATGATAGCTCAACTGACCGGAGTATCATGCAACTACACCTTGGGGGCCACTCTTGGTGTTGGAGAGTATGGGAAAGCAATCAAGTGCACTAGGGATGATGATGGCACCCAGGTTGTGGTCAAGCAGGTGTGCTGTAACAGCAGGGACCTCACCAACTTGACTGTGCGGAATTTCTCTTCTGCGACTTCAGCACGGCAACAGCGGGGTCAATAATACAGTTTTCATCAAATCGATGGGATCCCTTGAGTATCAAGCAGGTGCTTGCGCATCAATGCTCAGCCAGTCTACAGATTGCTGACACTGGTTCATTGGACTGCAGGTGCATATCAGTTGTTTGTCTTCCAGTGAACAAGCAGAAGCCATCAACGAAGTGAGAGTGATGCAGGAACTTGATCACCTGAACATTGTGAAATACATCGAATGCATGCAGCAGGACGGCTTCCTGTACATCGTCATGGAGTTTTGCTGCTATGGCGAACTCAGTGGTTTGATTGCCAGCCGTGCAAAAGCACAGAAGCCCTTCACCGAGCAAGAGATCATGTTCTGGTGAGCATCAGCAGGATGACAAGTACAGAGGCAACAAAGCCAAGTTGAACCCAGCTGCAGGCTTTCTCAACAAACCCAGCAAGCCGCAGCCACCTCAAACTTCCCTGCAGCTACTCTGATTGGTGTTTTGTGTTCTCTATGCAGGTTTGTCCAAATTGCTCTCGGCTTATGGCATGTACACAGCAAAAACATCCTGCACAGGGACATAAAGACCCAGAATATCTTCATTAGCAAAGGTAGGGCTTGTCAGTTCTCCAGCTGTCAATGCCCAGTGATTGGTATGAGTGTCAGACAACCCACCTGCTTTGCAGACCTTGCAGCAACAGTGCGTTATAAAGTGGACCAAGTTCGCTCAACCGCAGGTGCAGAGTGTAGCGCATCAAGCTGGTTGCTACATGGCTGCATGTGCCAGAACTGGTGTCACCATGTGGTCATCTCTGTGCAGGCGGAATCGTGAAGCTGGGGGATTTTGGCATCTCACGCGTGTTGAACAGCGATACAGAGTTGGCAAAGACAGCGGTGAGCAGCGGCATGCCAGCAGGCAACACCAGAGCAGGAATACAAGTGTGCTTTGCAGTCAGCCTGATGCAACCGCAGCTGCCTGAGGACGCTGAGAGTCAGACTTCATTGTGTCATGTGCTCAGGCAGCAGTCAGGTGCCAGACAGCTTTATGAAAGAGGCTGCTGGCTTGCACCTAATCTGTACATAGCAAAACAGTGTTGCTCACGTGATACCTTTTGGTTTGCATTACCAAAGCACTTGGCCTGTCCACCATTCACATTCTGAGGAATGCACACACTGCAGATTGGCACTCCGTACTACCTGTCACCAGAGATCTGCCAGGACATGCCATACAACCGCAAAAGTGACGTTTGGGCTCTGGGTGAGTTTAGGATTAAACCCTACAACAGCTTGACCGCCTTCCCATGTGCTACAGTGTTTGCCAGTAGCACAAAAACTGTTTGCCCTGCTGTTGCCACCCTCACACTGCATGCCTACGCTTATGGGCAAAGTTCTTCTGCAGTAGAAAAACAGTACAGCAGTACATCTACTCAGATATAGATCCAGCAGCGCAAGCAGTGGCAGCTTATAGAACTCAGCAATTGCATGCACGGTATCCACAGCCATTGCCAGCCACAGCCATCCAGCAAGCATTGTCTCAAGTGCTTTGCAGCCAAGTAAGAGAGCCGCCTGAATTGCACTCCATGCGGTAGCTGCCCCTGCTGGCCATCACACACAATACCGCAGGATGTAGGCTTTGTCAGTTTGCTGATGCTGCTTGCCAATTGGTCTTCTGAATGGTTGCAGGCTGCATCTTGTACGAGCTGGCTACCCTGCGCCGGGCTTTCACTGGCGGTAGTCTTCCTGCACTGGTGGTAAAGATCCTCAAGGGCCAGTACGCCCCACTGCCTGCCAGGTACAGCAGCAACTTGAGGGGCCTGGTGGACTCACTGCTGCAGCAGGACCCAAGGGTGAGCACGGCCTTTGCTGCAGATACACCAGCTTTAGACAGTCAGAATTTGACTTTCAAGAAGTTGATGCACAGTCTGATGCTCAAATAGTGTGTGATTTTCTGCTGACGCCAGTCCAGCACTTCAGGCTGTGTTGCCGCTGTTGTGTATGACTGTGTGCAACAGGCGCGCCCAAGCATTGACGCTGTGCTCCGCATGGATTATGTCAAGGGCCATCTGGCACGTTATGCACAGCATGTTGTCAAACTGACAGCGGGGCAGCCGACTCAGGGAGTCACAGCGGGCGATGCTGCAACAGCAGGTGAAACATCTCCAGCGGCTCTGACAGCTTGCAGTGCCAGGCGGCAGGCACAGCAAGTAGCAGATGTGGTACCAGCAACAAAGGCTCCTGAGGGAGGACCTGGAGCATTGGGAGCTCCAGCCCTCAAGAAAGCAGTATCAGGCGGATTGCGAGTGCCCATACCTGGCTTCCTCCTCAGAAAGAAAGCACCACAGCAGCAGGAGCAGCAGCAGGTGATGTCAGCAGTGCAGTCATTGGCACCCCAGCAACAACAGGAGCAGGCGACAGGACCGGCATCACTGGGGAGCAGGATTGTGAGGAGCCTCAGCAGCAGTGGCAGCAGCAGCAGCAGCAGCAGCAGTGGCTTGAGGGGCATCAAGGACTTCTTGAGGCGCAATGAGAGCAGCAGGCAGCCACAGGACAAGCAGCAAGCAGCACATCGGGCTGACAGCAGTAGGGCCATGGACTCATCCTTTGGCAGCAGTGCTGGAGACATCATGCACAGCAGTAGCAGCAGCATCAGCAACAGCTTGACCTGCACCAGGGACAACAGCAGGATAGGCAGCAGCGGTTCTGTCAGTGCAGAGTCCAGCAGCTTTAACAGACTGGGTCCATTGCCGTCAGCACCACATGCAGGAGCTGGCAGGACTGATGCAGCAGCAGCACACATTGACGCAAGTTCTGTTCCATTTTGTGTTGCTGGTGATAACAGCAGCAGCGGTGCCAGCCCTTCAGGTGGTGACAGTGGGCAGGAAAGTGTGAGGCAGCGCAAGAAGTTAATAGGCACTGCTTGGATTGAGCAGCAGGAGCTGGCACTTGCAAGGCTGCAGGCTGATCTGGCAGCATCACCTGCAGTGAGAGGCAGAGCTGCAGGGGAGCAGCCACAGCACATGCATCAGGATACGACTGCTGCTGCTGCTGCTGCTGAAGAAAGCATTGGTCCAGGCAGGCAAGCTCTGGCAGCAGCCACTCCAAGCCCTCAGGCAGCTGGTAAGGTTGCTGCTGCTGCTGCCGAAGGTGTTGGTGGTGATTGCAGAGCTGCACCAACAGGAGCCTACAGCAGCAACAGCAGCAAGACCTCGGCCAAGAAGCCCAGCAGCCATCCCAGCAGCAGAGATGCCAGGAGAGGTGGTGCTGCTGCATCACCTGCTGATGCAGTAGCAGCAGCAAGAGCATCTAGACTTGCACAGCGGGCTGATTGGCAGGAGCAGCAAGCCAAAGCAGCAGCTGATGAAGCAGCCCGCAGAGCAGCCAGAGCTGCTGAGCTGGCAGCAGCCCTTCAAAACAAAGCAGCAGCAGTTCACAAAGCCGAGGAGGAGAGCGCTGCTGCAGTGGCAGCACACCGGCAGCACATGAGGGCAGTACAGCCCCGGGTGCATAAGAACCAGTTAGCAGAGTTGGGAGCTGCGTTCAGACAGAGGTTTGAGGCCCAGGCTGCTGCTGCTGCTGCAGATTCATCAGCAGCAGCAGTGGTTGGATCTGGAGGTTCAGGGTGGCCAGTTGCTGGTGGTGACAGGGGGTACCAGTTGCCAGCTGCAGCTGCTGTTCCTCTTGGTGTGAGACTCTTGTGCGAGTCCAGTGGAGGCCAGGCCATGCTGCTGCAGTGTCCTGATGATGCAACAGCAGCAACAGGGAGTGCTGCTGCTGCAGCACTCAAGACTGACAGCAGAGGCAAACTGCAGCATACTGCCAGTGCTGGCAGCGCCTCCAGTTCTGCTGTGGCTGCCAAGGGGGCACCAGTTGGTGGTCTGCGGGAAGCCAGGAGTTCCAAGCAGCCCAGTGGAGGGCCATCAGGTGGTTGTAACAAGAGCCGGAGCAGCAGCACACACTGCAGCAGCAGCAACAGCAGCAGCAGGAGTACTCCGAGTGCATCTGCTGCTGTCAGCAGGCAGAGCTCCTCAAGAACCACACCTGAGAGGGATGCCAGGCCTGGTGCTCACAGGTATGTACTGCAGGGCCTGTCACCATCACCTTGGTCATGACTGAAGCCGTCTTCCAGCAAGCCCTGATGTGTCGCGCTGTCATCTCATGCTAAGTATTTTGTGAGATGTGAGCTATGCGCTGTGGTGGAACTTGTCGAAGTTCGTAGCTGTACTGTATGTTGACCGCACACAATGCAGCCTCCCTTTCAGCCAGTCAAATGAACAAAACACAACAACAACAGTGATGGTGATGACGACAGCAATTCTGGTGTCTTCTATAGGGTGAGATCTGTTGGCCGTACTGGAGCTCAACTGTCAGCAGGCAGACAGACCCCAGCAGCAGCAATAGCAGCAGCAGCAGCAGTGACAAAGCCCTGGAAGGCTGGCAGGCATGTAGGTGCCGGCCGCAGCCTGGCACCTGCTGTTGAGATCTACGCTCCGTACGGCAGTGATTCTGCAGCAGATGAGGCCCCACAGCAGCAGCAGCAATACCTTCAATCTGTTGACATGCAGAACATCACCTTTGCAGGACAGCTTGTTGGTAATGCTGCTGAATGTAGCGCACCAGGCCCTGGACGGCAATGGCAGCCAGCACTGGTCAGTGACTGTAGCGATGAGGAAGCACCCTTGGTACATGATGATGGCAGCCCACCTACTAGCCCTCAAGTGGCCAATGTGCTACACACAATCCAAGCTGCTCTTCGGCAGAGATCCACCAGGATGTGCCCACATACTGATGGACCACCAGCAACCTCTTCCAGCAGCAACAGGAGGCATGCAGCAGCAGGTGCCTCAGGCGCTCATAGCAGCAGCAGCAGTAGTCGGGAGCAGCAGCGTCTGTCAGATCATGTCGACCCTCTTGAGCTGCCTCCAGAGGCCCCTGCTGCTGCTGCTACTGGTGGTGGTGGTGCTCAGTTGCCCGCCGCTGCTGTGAGTGATTGGGGTGGGATAGATTGCTTGAAGGGCACTGCTGCGTTACCCGTGGCGGAGAAGATTGAGGCGCTGAGACTATCCTTGGAGCAGAACTTAGGGGCGGATGCATTCATGCTGGCATATAGGTGAGTTTACCGGCTGGCATGCAGCAAACAGAAATACCAGCAGGATGGCATTGACTGAAGCCAGGCAACAGTATGATTGTTGCACACTTGCGGTTTGCCTTGGCATCTGCTCTGTGTGCTACAATATCTGTGTTCAGCATGCCTCAGGCATGCAATCTGTCACAGCGGGAGCTGTTGCCGAAGGCAGGCTGCAAGCTGTTGTGGGCGCCAGGTGAGTTCTTTCAAGCCGCATCACTCCATCTGCTCAGAGCAGTGACTGTGATGTGCTGCAATCTGCTGCTGCTCTGCAGGTACATGACAGCCATGCACCAGTCCCCTGACGAAGGAGATGGTGCGGAGATTGCCCAATACGAGCTGCTGTTGTTTGAGCTGCTTGGGCCAGAGAAAGTTCACTTTGTCCACTTGATACACAAGTTATTGATGCTGGAGAACCAAGCCTTTGCACAGTAGTATTGTGCTGCAGCAGGAGGCTGGAAGGCATGCAGTGCAGACAGGCCGTTAACAGCAGGCTCTGCTGCTGCTAGCTAGCTGAATTTTTAGGATATTTACTGGCCGCATACTTAGGTATGCCTGGGGCTGATATCAGCACAATGGATGTTGTGGGTCTGCTGTTGCACCCCTCATATGTGTACCACCCTGGAGCCATGTTGTTGCTGCATATGCATGGTTTTGTATCATCATTTACTTATGGCAGGTTTTGTAACTGCTGCATATGTGGGCCTGGCTTTTGTGGCCGAATTGAGATGTAATTGCACGCACGTGCATCAGTGCTGCCGGTTACGTGATGTGCTTCTTGCTGATTGATACAATGGTCGATACAACAAGTGTGAAATCATGCCAACCCTACTCTATCTTGGATTCAGGGCGAGCGCAAGGAGCTGAATGCGACCAAAGCAGCTTTTCCGACACGGGAAGTTGCAGTCCCGGCATCACCAAAGTGACTTGATCAGAGTGGCCTCATGCAAGATCCTTTTGTCAAAGTTATTGATATATAACAATCCTTTGACATGGTGACGTACACCGTAATAACTACCACCGTGCGAGGACCTACAACTGACTTCAAGCTCTTCATACATTGTGTGCCTTTGGTCTTGACCAAACTCCTACGACAATAATACTTCCTTGACGAGGATTGCAAAGTCTATATATGGAGGTTTGAGCGCATCATGGTGTTCTGTCCGTTGTCGAGTTCCCCTGCGCTAGCTGCCCGCAGCCCTGTTAACGCTTGCTTGCACCCCGCATTCAGGTAATAAAGCGGTCTTGCGCAAATCAGAGTGAGCCATGTGCCGCCTGCCAAGTTTCTGCTGAGTCTACAACATGCTAGCAGACAAAGAGCTGAAAGCGGTCTCCTGCTGCATGTAGGGGCACCAAGCACAGCCACGTAACATACGAACGGCGTTTAGTATGTGTTAGGGCCTCAAAAGACTCCAACAAGGCTTCTGGTGCCTCCAACAGTAGCACTTCAGCTCCAGCAACAGCTGTACAGACAGCAAGCTCGCCTGTACCCGCAAGGGACGCTAGCGATGTCAGCAGCAGCACTACAAGCAACGGTAGTAGTAATGCATCACGCACGGCTGCTAGCAGGCAACCAGGGCAGCACCGCACGGCACAGACAGCAGCGATCAGTGTTTCAGGGCCCTACATCACTACCAGCAGCTTAGATGGCGACTCACTGGTCTTGAATGCAGAATTTCTGGAGAGAGAGCTGATAAGACCCTACCGCTTTAATGAACATCAGGTACGACAGTGGTCCAGCCAAAAACCATGCTGGCTACTGGGTCATTACCAGCACTGATCAGTGTTGGTGCTGGAGCGAGCTGCGCTGCTGTCTGACGCATCGTCGTGAGGGCACAGCCACTGCTTGTGGCAACCAGGTCTTGCACAAAATAACCCTTACGCGCCATATTGCTGACCAGCTTGTAGAAACCCTCAAAAGTGACTACATCAATCATGGCAATCATCTTTTGCGGGCTCATCAGAGGCATTTGTATGGCTCATTCGAGGCATGACAGCATTGTAACCAGGAACCTTAGCTGCAGTATGACTTATTACTGCCACCTTGGACCAACTGGTCTTTGACCTCTGGCGCCGGCTTCTGCTTGACAAAGTGCGGCTGCTGCTTCAAGTGATCTAATACAACAGATCCTATGCCTCAGGAGTTTGTAATTATGTTTGCTGCACTCGTTGCACTGCAGAAGGACATCATTCATGAGCTGGCAGAGAGCATGAAGGGTTGCAGCACCGCGTTTGTGGCAGTAGCGGTAGCTGGCATAGCACTGACAGTAGCGGCAAGCTATGGGGTGCCTATGGAAGATGCCCCAGAGGTGTGTCTGTGTGTGCTCCCGGCTTGGTGCAGCAGACCAGGTTGGGGCAACGCACTATACTGGGATGTGCCCTGGCAGGCAACTGCTATGAACAGCAGTTTGTCTTCTGTCTAATCAGTCATGTCGCCCTCAGAAGCATCTGTTATGTGGTGTTCATTGACAGCACACCACAGTCAGCACCAATTGGCACATTCTTTTGGGAGTTTTTCGCGACACTGGTCTCCCTGCAAGTGTTGGCTGGTTGAAAGGTGCCATGCTCGTTTCACAACACATCCAAGTTGTTGTTCCCAGGCCGCGAACGTCACCTGCCTGCCTGCTGTTGTACGTATTCCCACAGGTTCTGTTCAACGGCATCACCGTAGGGGATGTGGCCAGCTGGGTGGACAGCTTACTGGTGGCTTACCTCTTGAACTTTGGTGCTCAGTCATTCAAGAAGGTCGAAAAGACGGACCATGAGGAGAGGCAGCTGGCCTACACCTTCCAGGGCATCAACCGACTGGGGCTCATGTTTACACAGTTCTCAATAGCAGGTGAGAGTACCGGCTGGGTTGCTCACTTTGGGTTTTACACTGTTGTAGGTGTCAACTGCGGGGGGTTTGATTGGCTTATGCTGGTGGCTTACCTGGTGCCTGTCATCCCTCTCAATCCAGCGAAGCAAGCTACAGCAACAGGAGACCAGGCGTCTCAAAAAGACAGAATGTTTTCTGTTTTGGCAATCAGCAGCTAACCATCTACTGTCACCATTATCATGATGATAGTTAGTAGAGTTCTATCTTGTCATCTATTACATGCTTAAGCACAGTGAGGCAAAGTCCGTTTGTGTCATTGTTGATCCCAGTAAGGCAGAGTTCCTCCTCCTCATCTACTACATGGTGGTTTAGAACAGTAAGGCTCGGATGGATGAGGCGAGCGGGGCTTGTGTCTTCCACTGTGCTGCATCATGTGCAGCTACCACCGTCAGCATTGTGACGACCCTGGAAGCCGCCAGCAAGTGGCCGCCCCTCGTCACGCTGGCCAGCGGGCTGTTCTTCCTAGCAGCTGTTGGCAGGAGTGGCGCCATGTGGTACGTGCTGAACAAGTACGGCACCACCCTGGATGATGTTGATGCAGCACTTGAAGCACAGCGCAGGTGAGATAATCATTGTCATGGCATCCTGGCAACAACAGCAATGGGTCTGTCTGTCTGGCTGTCTGGCTATTTTTGTTCCAGAGTTTTGTTTTGTGTGACGCGCTCCACTGGGCAGTTCGAGCCTTGTTGTGGTTGCTGATGGATGGGAGCATAGCATTTTTTATTCTTACTATTCATCTCTGACTGGAGACTGCTGACAGCTGCTTTCCTGCTTGTTGAGCTGTACAACTCACCCAGCTTGCAGCACTGGAGAGTGGCTGCCGTCCGCCTCAACCACATGTCATTGAGGCAAATGATGGCGATGTCCACAATGCTGCAGTCCCTTGTCCCTACTCGAGAAACTACTCAATCACCATTGATGCTCAGTCTGTGATTCTGTTGAAACTTCTATGAACTGTTTCAGAAAGCAGATTGCACTCTGAGCATCTCACTGGGTGTCTTGCCTCTCCAGTTGAGAAATGATCTGTTTAGTGGGATTGAGGCAAAAGTCCTCTTGAGCAAACCTCGGACATTGCTGCCTGCTGGGCTACCTTCTGTCTTCCCAGGGCTTATCAAGCAGCGCATGATGAGCAGCTGCCACTGGCGGACCGCCTGGCCATCCGCCTCGCTTTCAGTTACCTCCTGCAGTACAGCAGTGCGGGTCGCTGGCCCAGTGAGGTCGCTTTGTCAACAGCAGCATCAGCAGTCACAGCAGCAGTAGCAGCAGACATGCCTGGAGCAGTAGCAGCAGAGAGATCCTCTGAAGGAGTTCCTGTAGTAGCAGAGGTAACAATCACCACCAGCAGCAGCGGGGCCAGCAGAGGGGGCAGTGTAATACGCAGTGCTGACCAGCTTGGCAGTTCATTAGCAGCAGCAGCAGTAGCAGTGCGGGCAGGCAGTCGCAGTGCAACAGCAGCAGCTTCAAAAGGTATAGAGCTGCTGAGGAAGATACCGCTGCCGATCATCAAGTCCACAGATTTGCTGGATGATCATGAGTTGTTGGAGGCGAGGCGGCAGCAGCAGCAGTATGTGCTCACACAAGCAGAGGAGCGGTTAGTGCAGGTACGGATCAGCTGGCCATGCATGCTGCTGCTTGTTCTGCCACAGGCGCATTCTTGCTTGTATTCAATCCGCCGCCGTGGTTTGCAGCAGCCTGGTGTGCAACAACCCTCTTGTACGTGAGCCAATTGTGGATTTTCTGCATGTGGCGATTGCTTTGACAACCAAGGTGGTCCTGTGTAGCTGGGATGCTATGATTGATGTTGCATTGGCGACTGCTGCTGCTGCTGCTGTTGGTGCTGCTGCTGCTGCTGCTGCAGGCGTCCCAGAGCTCTCTCAACAATGCTGGCCTTGCTCTGGTGATGCAAGCAGTGGCCACCGGCCTTTTGGTAACTGCTAATGTGGCAAATGAGGATTACAGCTCAGCATTGGCTGACATGATACAGGTGCGACGCTGCTGCTGCTGCTGCTGCTGCTGCTGCTGCTGCTGCTGCTGCTGCTGCTGCTGCTGCTGCTGGGGCTGCTGCTGCTGCTGGGCATCCACAGAGGATCCAAGTAGTTGTACTGATACCTGCTTCTGCCACCACCCACCTTTGGACATACAACTCTACATGATGAATTCATCAATATTGTCGTATTTTGTCCTTGTGGTTTCTGCTGCCCAACCCTGCGACAGGTTGCCAACAAGGCCATAGCAGCTGAACTCATCTTCATCGCCACCACAAACTTTGACAAGGCGCTGTACACTGAGGGTTGTGATGTTGAGCACCTGCTGGAGGGTTTAGGACACAAGGGCATCACACGACTCTTCCATAATCTGTCTATCCTGGCCTGGGCAGTGGTCATTGCCAAGGTGAAGGTCAACTGCACGGATCGTGAGCAGTATGCATCCATGCAGCACACTGCAGTCAAATAAATGGTAGCCATAGAAGGATAAAATGAATAGTAAAAACTCCCTTCCCTAGAAGCTTATAGTCAAGTGTCCAAACAAATCAGAACTGCCTCTGTTGCTCTCAGTTGCTGTTTGCAATGCTGTTGTGACTTTCTAGGGTCGATTCGCGCCCTAAGTCTGAACCTTAACTCCAAGCAAGCTGTCTTGCTTTGGAATCAGAAATCAAGGTTAAGGTTGAGGTTTACCCTAAAACGTCACAACAGCATTGCAAACTTGTGTTGAAACAAGTCGACAGATACCTCATCCTGCACTACAACCATATGTTCTGAACCCCTCATCATCCTGTGATATTACCGCTGCTGCTTCTGCTGTGCTGCAGGGTGTTGAGCTGCTTGCCCCGTGGGAGGAGAACAGCCCTCTGTTCAAGTTCATCAGTGAGAACTTCAGTCACCAGGCAGCAGACATGGTCCTTGAGGGACAAGAACTGCTGGTCAACCTGATCCAGTAGAAAATTGTACTATCTATCGTGGCACTCCGCCGTAATGCTATGGCTGCAAAGTACTGATTATTACTATTATCTATCGTGGCTGAATGTGGCACGTGGCAGGCGCCACTCATCTTCTGAGCAGCCACAGACGCAGCAGGAGTCAGGTGCTGCACATGTGACCACAGAGAAGAGGAAGAATGTTACAAGGAGGTTACGAGCACCTGTAAGCTGTAAGCATGTCAGAGCAGTGCTTGTACGGCTTTGCTCAGAGCAGTGCGGGTGAGTTTTGTACTTCAGTGGTCGGTGCCCACATGGGTGAACCAAGATAGCTGGGAGCCATCTGCATCAAGTGGAGTGATGTGTGGCGTGAATCGGGCATGTTGAGAGTGTTTCATAGCGCCAGCTGTGCAAGTGAGCTGATAACCTGCCAGTCAGGAGCGAGTTTCAACTTAAGTAGGTCCACTTGCAAGCTGAGTTGCAGCATGTGCTGTTGAGCATAGCTCTTACCAGAGCTTGATGAGGGGTGCGTTGCTTGGCCAATTCAAGTAGGTCCAACTGCAAGTGGAGTTGCAGCATGCGCTGGTGAGCATTGCTCTTAGCAGTGCGTAAGCAGAGGTGCGTATGTTGGCTGGGTGATTGTCATCCGTGATGATGTTGGGAGCATTCGATGTACATGTTGCATAACATGATATGAGAGAGCCTTTTTGGATAACTCAGGCAAAACGTTGTGCGAATGTGCGAACTGTATATGGTATCAAGAGGATGCATCAGCTGAGCATTGCAAGCATGCACCTGTGTGGGCATTTGTGGTGGAACAGCACCAATTGCATGGGCTCACCGGCTTTGACGAGTTGTGGTTGTGGTGGTGAGGGTGTTGGTCTAGCTGGTTCAACCAGCTGGTTGGCCGGGGGCCAATTGGTTCCAACCACTGGTTGCAAGGGATTGAATCCCTTGCTTGGCCCATCGGATGGAATATATTGTCCAATCTCTGTGGCTGCTGCGGTGCATTGCTGAACGGATTAATTTGTGTGAGCATTCATGCAGTATTGCTTGCAAGCGATGACTGAGTTCCTTGAGGCTCTCAGTTTGGCAAAGTGAGCTAACTCACGTCATGATGGCTCAGCCAACTGCCACACGATCGGCCATAGACTCCCTCAGGGGACTTGCCCACTCGATGCCATGCTCGGGAGCAGAACATCATGTTGGCAACAGACACAACAGTATACACAAGGCAGCATGAATATGTGCAGAGAGTGATAAGCAGCAGGTGATGTGTGTGAGCGGCTGACCAGTACACAACTGGCAAACACTCCATAACAGTTTTAGGGTCAGCCAGCAGGGTTGGGGACAAACAAATGCATGCCTATCATGTGTCTTGGCATGACATTGGAGTGCAAAGCCTCAATGGGCGGGTTCGAATCCGGCCCGGGGAGCCCGACTCGCTCGGCGAGTGCCCGTGGAACGGGCTAGTCTGTGAGAGTAGACAGCATCCCATGAGTCATCCGCTGGCTCGCTGGCTTGTGCTGGGATTAAGGGGGTTCATCCCACCGACTTTGTACCTTTGCACCTTTTCAATGTCTTGCCTGCACAGAACTTTTCACATGATGTGATCAGCACTGCCAGTGCCGAGTACTACTCGGTAGGCAACATATACATGTTCACTGCGCTGTACAGCGCAAGCTGCGGTTTGAGGCTAGGTCTTTCGACCCATAGTTTCATCTCATTAAAATTCAATTCACCCACCTGTGGTGAACAGCGCGGCTGTCTGTGGTAAGCACTGCTTACCAAGTAGCGCAGGTAGATAGCGGTAGTCCGGCCAGGCTATGGATTTGCAAGTAGCAGTTAATGGCCTTCTTTTTAGCCAGTTAGTATCGGGTCTTACACGCCAGATTTGTCTTGTGCGTGGTTCAAGGCCATATAGGAAGGAAGGAAGTTACCCTTTCCGGGAGAAGTACTTGTGGCTCAGCCACACTGGCACACCAAGATTAAACCACCCTCCGGGGAGAAGGTGCCTTCAAGACACAAACCCCACTCAGTGGGGATGACCGACTCCAACACAAGACACACCAGCCGCTGACAGTGTCAGAGGCCATACAACAAAATGAGCAGCAAGGTAGTAGTAGTAGTAGTAGTAGTAGTAGTAGTAGTAGTAGTAGTAGTAGTAGTAGTAGTAGTAGTAGTAGTAGTAGTAGTAGTAGTAGTAGTAGTAGTAGTAGTAGTAGTAGTAGTAGTAGGAGTAGGAGTAGGAGTAGGAGTAGGAGTAGTAGTAGGAGTAGTAGTAGGAGTAGTAGTAGGAGTAGTAGTAAGAGTAGTAGTAGGAGTAGTATCCATAACTCATAACTATTTGCAACAGACACAATGTGAAAATACTAGCCATGATGACCTGAATGCAGTGCCAGGCCTATGTTGCATTCTCAGTGCTATCTGATGGAAGCTGACAGCGAACCGAATCGTTTCCAGTGACGGGACGCGGGCTGTGGGCCCCAATATTGCCGTTGTATTAGTGGTCTGTAACTACCCACAGTGTGCACACGCCAGGGCTTAGCACTACACCTCCACTGGCAGCAAAGCTGACCAACATTCACACAGCAGACACAGTAGGCTTCGGCTGCTGCTGCTGCTTGCCATGGTGATGGTGGTGCTGCTGCCGCTTTTGCTGCTTTTTAAGCGCTACAGCTGCCTCAACATTCGCATTGTGTGCCGCCAGCCTGGCCTGAATTGCTTTCACCCGTGCCCTCAGGCCTGACTGTACAGCCTCAGCCTGATCTAACAACTGCACTGCGGGCGGGCGGTACATCTCCCCCCAAGACACAGCTTGACTGCGGCACAGCTCCTCCAGCTCCGCCTGATCAACCTCATCTACACCTGAATTGGGGTTAATTCCAGCCTGCTGCTGCTGCTGCTGCTGCTGCTGCTTAAGCTGTTTCAGCTGTTCTACTGCATCTTGCTGGTCATCCAGGTCCAACCGGTGTGCTGCTTTCATTGACAAGACATCCCAGCTGCGCTGCAGCAGTCTTGATCCGATGTGATGCACCAGCAGGGTGATCAGGAAAGCAGGGATGATCAGGGGGGTCCACACAAACCGCTTGACAATGAAGAGCGCTGCCATCACAGCTTGGAAGATGTACAGGGCAATGAAGACGTGACGGAACAACTGTTATACAACACCATCAGAACAACAGTAGCAGCAGCAGCAGTGTGAGGATGGCAGCAGAAGCAAGTGAATAGTGACGTTAATGCTGTCACTCCAGCAGCACATCCATCCTCCAAGACCATCAGCCTGCTGTTGCAGCAATCACTGCAAGGGACACAGTGTGTTCTGAGAGACGGTGTATACAAGGGTTTTGATGATGATAGTGATGACACCATCATGTTTCAGGGGCTGCACTGTGTTGTAACTGCCAGCGATCATGGATGATTCCACTCACTGCTTTCCAGAGTCTACCTCCGCCTTCATAGGGCCTCCTGAACACCCACACCTGCCACAGTGAGGCATGGTGAAACAACAAAACGTGATTCAATTTTGTTCAGGATATATGCAACAAACATTTCCTTGTCAGCAGGCAGGGGTGTTCAGATGCACCAGGACATGCCCAAGCAGCTTGGTATGCCGAGTTTTTAATTCTGCTGTTACCGGACTTCAGGAAGCGCGAGTTGTATGTCAACATATGCAGGTGTGCCAGGCTCCTGCTGGGGCCCATGCTGAGATCAATTGTGTGCAGTGTCAGTCAGATTTGTACTTTTGCCCACCCAGACCCCCATCACAGCCCTCTCTTGACCTCCACCAGTGTCATGCAGAAATCGTATAAAGCTGCTAGCATCCAATACTTTATTCATGTAGAAAATGTTTTGTCAGTAGTACTGATGATAACCATAACAAAACATTTTCCTACATGAATAGTGAGGATAAGAAGATGTACACTATATCACACAACAAGGTAATGGCTCATCACACTGATGTGTGTGTGTATCATGATCAGCCAATGGCTTATTCCTCTGACAGTACAATAATGACTATGAGCTGACTCCTCTTACCCAGTTGTAGCTCTCCACCAGCAGTGCCATGCAGAAGAAGATGAGAGCCGCCACCAGCACCAACGGGGCAATCACACTGAACACCAGACCAAGCAGCAGGATGATGCTGTGCTCAGGAACAGTCGGACCAAACATCCTGCAGCAGCAGCAGCAGCGGCAGCGGCAGCGGCAGCAGCAGCAGCAGCAGCAGCGACGTACAAAGCATGTCTGTGAGTAACTGACCAATGATCAAAACATGATGCTGGACAGAGTCTTTGTTTGTCAAGCACTCAATCAGTAGAAGCATCCACAATCAACACCACACACAAACACGCATCAGCCACCTGGATTGCCTGTACTACACCTGGTGGCACCAACACAAACCTGTACGTTCCCACAATGACTGCCCGTCTTCTGGCATTGCTGCCGTTGTTTCGTGCCGACAGTGACCTGATCGCCGTCATCAACAGGCCCCAGGGCCGCAGCAGACCCCAGGAACGACCAATAAATGCCTGAAAACCCAGCAGCAGCAGCAGCAGCAGCAGGAGCAACAGCAGCAGCAGCAGCAGCAGCAGCAGCAGCAGCAGCAGCACAATTAATGTGATGAGAGATCTCTCATAGCACAGCTGATCAATTGTTCGATACAATCACTGAATGACAGGAGCAGATGCCGGCTGCCTCTTGTTGGAGCCAAAGCACATGTGAGCAGCCTGTGGTGTGGCAGACCTGGCACTGCAGAGCATGGCACAAATGAGTAGACACAAAGTGTTCTGGTGTCATGACAAGCTACCAGTGACAGTAATTCAAAATGCAGGGGAAACTGCTGCTCCTGTTGCTGCTGCTGATGAATTTACTAGTGCTGCTATGTTGTTGCTGCTGCTACTGCTACACAAACGTTCACATCAACTGCAAATATTTACCCTAGAAGACACGCTTCAAACAGACATGGCTGGCAAATGGCAGTCAGACAGTATGAATCAGTAGCTCACCGTGAATATGATGTAGAGGATGAAGAAGCTGGCTGTCTGTGGCACTCCTGCTCCCAGCCTATCCAAGATTGGTGCCAGGCCACTTGTGACAAACAGCTGCAGCTGATTCAGCAGAGAGCCCGTGATAAAACTGGCCAGGAACACAACCACAACCTGCGGCGGCAGCAGCAGTGGCAGCAGCAGTGGCAGCAGCAGTGGCAGCAGCAGCAGTGGCAGCAGCAGCAGTGGCAGCAGCAGCAGTGGCAATTACTTCTACCAGCAGCAGCGACACAAGGAACATAACTAGTAGGGTATATCAGATGATGTTTTAGAGAACATCTCAAAGAAGAAAATGTAGATTGAGTTGAAAATCACCTAGACATTCACCAGTATGACAATGTAACCAGTCTTGCACGAGGCTGACACACGCACCTGTAGGTAGAAGAAGTGTGTTGCCACAGCTCCATCCAGCTCAGCATCACCCTTGGGCCCTGCCCTGCGGTTCAGAGCGTACAGTATCACTGGCAGCAGCAGCACAAAGATGCGCAGCGCCAGGCCGGGCAGCACGCCCACCAGCAGGGACTGCACCACTGGGAGTGTTACCAACACACCGATGACAGGCAGCTCCTTCAGGCGCTCCAGCTGCAGGCAGGTTGGACAACATACAGCGGGAGCAGGGTTCAGTGGGGTTCAGTAGAGTTTGCTGTTGGAATTTGGGATTGACAACCAATAAATGCATT
Organism: Coelastrella sp. MACC-549; assembly: GCA_018290735.1. Classification (NCBI taxonomy): domain Eukaryota; kingdom Viridiplantae; phylum Chlorophyta; class Chlorophyceae; order Sphaeropleales; family Scenedesmaceae; genus Coelastrella; species Coelastrella sp. MACC-549. Next base: position 65,571 of record JABEVS010000194.1, on the reverse strand, counting down.
AATATTGACAACAGGAAAGGTCATGAGACTTGACTGAGTGGTTTGGAGCTGCAGCAAGGGCCAGCAGCGTCATTCTGTGGCCGTTCAGTTGTCATGTTGGTTTGTACAAAAAAATCAGAAACAAAATATAGCTTGTTCTTGGCGGCAACAGATAAAATTGAAGGGGGTGGTGGAAACTGACATCCAGCACAATCACATCTAAGCAGATGTACCAGCATGCCATTCAGTCATCAGCTCTACCGACATCTGCGGCTGTACTGCAGTAACAACCAAGCACATATAGACAGGATGAACATCATATATAGTATCTACTAATGAAACGCAAAACACTGTGGTTTCATTGCCTACTGGCAGTCACACCCAATGTCAGATAAAAACACCAAAGCGACATTGCATGCATGCCCAAAAATACATACTTACTAAGAGCGCAATCTACAGAAAGGATATTCCCCCCCCCCCCCCCCCCCCCACCACCCCCACCCCCCCCACCAGCAGCAGAGGCGGCAGCGGCTGTTTCTAATACACACCTGGGTGTAAAAAAAAGACGGTAGGGGGGTGGAAAAAAAGCAAAATAATTGGGGTGCGGCTGCTGCGGCTTGGGCGGGGGCCCGCCATGAAAGGGTGCCAACTCCAGGTCAGATTGCTCCT
>JABEVS010000194.1:9535-64893 GCA_018290735.1 Coelastrella sp. MACC-549 | reverse complement strand
AAAATCAAAAAAAAAACCCAAAAAGCAAATGCAAGAATGCCCAAAAAAACAATCTTTACAAAAGCGCAAACTTAAAAAAAGAAATTCCCCCCCCCCCCCCCCAAAGACAACAGCAAATAAATACCTGTAGTATGCCTTGTATAATGGTGACTGGCACCACATATGTGATGGCAAGCACGATCAACACGCTGTACACCAGACCCTTCCTGAGCCCCAGCTCCCAAAACCTCAGGCCCAGTTTTCCCCAGATCAGGCTGTCTGCTGGTGGTGCTGAGGTGAGGCGCCAGGTGCCGGCCTCGGCAACATGGTGGCCACTGATGGCAGCTGTCAGGGCGGTACGGGTCCTGAACGGCAGCAGCAGCAGCAGCAGCAGCGGTGGCAGCAGTGGTGGCAGCAGTGGTGGCAGCAGCAGTGGCAGCAGCAGTGGTGGCAGCAGCAGTGGTGGCAGCAGCAGTGGCAGGAGGCACATGCGTGCAGGTGGTTATACCACACCCAGCAGGTCATCTAGCTGACAGTGTATGTAGTGTTATGTTTTTTTAGTGTGTCTGTCTGTCTGCTTGATTGGTTGCTGTTACGCTCTGCATGAGTTGGTTGGAGTGTTGCATTGATACACATCAACAGATTCGTCAGCTGTTTGCAGTTGGATAATTCAATCCAGCGGCAAGTTGCCTCATACTCTGAACTTTGTCAAAACAGCAACTGCACAAACAGATTTCACAGCAGCCACACAGCAGCTACACATGAAACAAACAACAACACAATTGCAGAGCTTGCTAACACACAACCAACTTGCTGACACACACAGGTCGATGCTAAACCAGAAAGTTATTATTATGTTACTATTATGTTATTATTATGTCATTATTACATTGCCACCCACCTGAATGTGATGAATGCTGCTGGGCTGGGGTCCTGATCAGCGACCTGCTGCACCTGCTCCAGCTGACTCCTCAACTGCTCGAGTTTCCACAACAGCACCTCCAAAGCATCAGCAGACACCCTACGCCCTGAACCAGAACACAGCATTGACCCACAACCACCAACACTGCTGCTGCTGTTGCTGGAGGGTTTGCTGCTGATGATGGCCTGTCCGGTGTTGCTGCTGCTGCTGGTGCTGCTGCTGATACCTGGGTGTCTGCCCCAGCAGCAGAAGCCAGATGATGTTGATGTGGCGCCTTCTGCTGCTGCTGGTCCTGCTGCTGCTGCTGCTGCTGAGGCAGGTGCTGATGCATCAAGCCCCTGCTGCTGCTGCTGCTGCTGCTGCTGGTTGTTCTGGGCAGCAGCGTCAGTGACAAAGGTGCTTGTTTGAGGTGTGCTGGAGGCGCTGCTGTTGGTCATCACAATAATGTGGTCAGGGCTCGAAGCATTGCCACCTGCCTTAGTGCTGCTGATGACAGGTGCCTTGCCTGCTGTCTCCTGCTGCTGCTGCTGCTGCTGCTGCTGCTCTGCATCATAGGTAGGTTGGTGCTTTGAAGCAGGATATTTCAGCTGCAAACAATGAAACAATCTAAAGTGATGCATGGCGCCCTTAAACAGAAAAATCCTTGTTCAACACAGACCTCAATGTTCTCAGAATCAAAGTCAGAATCAAAGTGTCAATAGAAGTGTGGCATGTAGCCTTTCTGTCCTGCATTTCACGACAACTATTGACAACATACATACTGCTGGTGATGGCAGCAGTACCTCAAGTAGACGGAGCAGCTAGATGTTGATGGTCTGGTTTAAGGCTGCTCAATTTTCAAATGTGGAATTTGAAACTACGAATAACTAAGGTTGTGACAAAAAAGCAGGGTTGTGGGGCAGAAAGTGGCTGCAAACATTACACAATTCATCCTGTTGATATCTTTTTCCTTGTGCTGGCTGTGCAGCATCACCTTGCGTATCTTGATCGCTTTCATGTGCTGCTGCCACCGCCGGCCCCTGCCCCTGCCAGCAGCAGCAGCAGCAGCAGTGAGCTGTTCAGCATAACTGGTGAGCAGATCCTCCAGGGCAGTGCGAGTGGTGTTGTACTGCTGCACCAGTGCTGCTGCCTTGGGGGTCCAGGTGACCAGGTGACAGTTGATGATGTTGTTGGAGCCATACACAGCTTCAAACTCTTGAAGTATGTAATCCTGCAGCAGCAGCAGCAGCAGCAGCAGCAGCAGCAGCAGCAGCAGCAGAAGCAGCAGCAGCAGAAGCAGCGGCAGAAGCAGCAGCAGCAGCAGCAGCAGCAGCAGCAGCAGCAGAAGCAGCAGCAGTTGCTGACAATTTCTTTCGCAGGAACACACAACAACCAGCAAATGCACAAGCACTAGCACTAGCATGCTGGCATGGTTGCACTTTGGAGTCCTAGCCTTGATCAGGCCTCGAACAAGATATGATCATATTATGCCTTGATCTTGATTTTTATTCAAACAACAAAAACCCTGTTTGTTGTATTATTGATTGTATGAGAGACTTGTGCATGTTCGCATAGGAAACCCAGAACGAGGGCCTGTTTCTTGGCTTTCACATGCAAACAAGCACAAATTGATCATACATCAGACAACAAATGTCTCTGGGATAGAAGCATTTGCCAAGCAGTCTGCACTCACCCTTAGTGGCACCCCCTGAGCCAGTTTCCTTGCTGCTGTCTGCCACTCACTGCTGAAGGCCCTCACTCCACCACCAACAACACCAATATCAGCCTGAGCTTTCAAGGCAGCATTCAGAGCACTGCCACTGCTGCTGCTTCTGCCAGCATGACCACCTGCTGCTGCTGCTGCTGCTACTGTTGGGGGTTCTACTGGGAACAGTTGGCTGCTGACAGATAGTTGCTGATCGAGCTTACTGCTGCTGCTGCTGCCAGGTGGGTGTATATCAGAGGCAGGGTAGCTGGGCAGGTACTGATCTTGATCTTGATCATTATCACAGCATTGATCAAGATCACCATCTGCTCTCAGCTCCTTCTCCTGCTGCTGCTGATCTATCCCATGTGATGCTGACACATCTTCCAGAATTGGGATCTCAACAGCACTCGGCTTCCTGCCAGCAGCCCCCGCCACCGCAGCTGCAGCTGCTGCTGCTGCTGCTGCTGCTGCTGCTGTGTTTTCCCCCGCATTGCTGCTGCTGATGTGCCCATTCACAACATCTGTCAGCTGCTGCTGCTGCTGTCGCTGCTGTTGACCAAGTGCTGCTGGCTGGCCTGCTGATGTTTTCATTTTTTGCACCATTTTGCTCCTGACATTGTTTTGCTGTGAGTAGATCTGATCCCAGGTGGCTCTGATGCGCCGCTTGAACCGCGGCGGCAGCAGCAGCCTGAACAGGGGATTGTGGAGCACCTGGAAATATTTCAGATTATTACAGAAGATTAGAGAATCCAGACATTACAAAATCAATACTCGGAAAAAGCAGTAAGCTGTGATAGTGAGACCTGTGCGTGTATGTTTATGTATACGGCAGCTGCTGACAGCATCGGCTAATTTTGAGTGGCAACGCAACCAGCCTGACAAGGTAAATTACCACAGACTTCTGGTATCAATGTTGCAGGAGTCCTGCAACATCAATGTTGGGAATGTTTTGTTATTTTCACCATTCTCATCTACCGCATAGGATTTCTGTGGTATTCTCATTTCTATCTGACAAATAGGATCTTGCTCTGAGAAATACTACTTACATTATGGTAATAGCATTACATTCCGCCTACCTAGCGTCATGTGAACCGGCAGATTAGCTGTTACATGAGCAGAGGCTATTCTTGCATCATGCAAACATGTTGACCCAGGGGTGACTGACACCTACTGCTGATCCTTGACGCAGAGAAGAGAGTTGTTGTCATGAAATTGTGACATAATTGATGATATCATATGTGTGGCTACAAATTGTCCCGTAACACTAAGCAGGTGACAGTATTCAACTATCAAGAAGCACTCCTGTTCAAAGCTGATTGCAGCACAAATGAAGGTTGAACTGTTGTTCAAAAGCTGCACAGGAAAATATGAGAAAATATATATAAGATATAGATATGTTTTAAGTGAAAAATAATAACATGTGATACGTCTATCATCCCCCTCACCTTCTCTACCAACGTTCCCTTTGGCAGTCCCGGCACGTCTGTGATGAGAGCAGTGTGGCTGGCACTGTCCAGGTTGGCGCTGCTGCTGGACAAGTGGTGCAGGTACACTTGGAGGGCAGAAGACGTGGCAGCCCACAGCATCTGATCAGGGCCAGCAGCAGCAGTAGCAGCAGCAGCAACTGTGCGATCATCACTTTCAATTTATTCCCACAGTTGGCAGCAGCTGATACGTACTGTCTTTAGGATTCATCGGAGCATCAAACTCCTTTTTCTTCAGGTAAAAACACAACAAAGTAACTCTGTACTAGAGTGATACTAGTATTTTTTGCCTGGCAGAGTGATCATCACTTATAATATATCATGTTGAGACCACCCTGGTAGGTAATCTGCTGCTCACTCACCCTGAGTGTGACTGCTGTGACCACGTAGACTGATGCCAGGTGAACCCACAGCAGAGGACTGCCGGTCGGGATGTTGGCCATGCTGAACAAATCAAGGTTACTGCAAACACGCAACAACAACTGGATTGGGTCAAGCGTAACAGTGAGCTCGATGACAAGTTTTTGTTGAAAAGGGACAAAAGAATAGAAGTGAGCTATTTGCAGTTTCAGTCAGTACAGCAGAGTGCCTGTGTGAGTGTGAGAGATTGGGATGGTCGATGTGAAGGATTTCAGATTGAAGCTGTGCTGGGACATGCTGCTAGCAGCTGCAGACAGGCAGTGGCAGCAGCAGATGCTGACAGTATGTGACAGGCAGCTGCGCATGTGATGTGTCACCAGTAATTACAGGTCTTTCAGTGAAGACATGGATTCCATAAGTTCACTGCCCCAAGAGGTAGCACCAACATTACAACTAACACCATCTCCCTCGTACCTGTATTCGTAGAGTCCGTGCTCGATGATGTACGCCAGGCTGCCAATGTCGACGCCCGTGCCGAGCTGCACCCCACGAGTGTTGTTGCGCCCGGACGCGGGCCCCGCTCGGAGGACGCCGAGCTGCGTTGGCACATTGATGCTTGGAAAGATGACACTCAGGAAGTTGTTCTGAGTGTTGGCTGCATTTGGGGTCAGCGCTGCTGCCTGCTCCGGCGACATCGCTGCGAGTTGCTGCGCGGCGGCAGCGACCGCTGCGTGGTTCTGTGAGAGGGCCCGACCGTAAAAGTTGATTGGGAACACCACTCCTACGCACCAGATTATGAGGACCAGCGACAAGCGGATAGCTGCACACCATGACAGCAGCGACAGCAGCAGCAGTAGCAGCAGCAGCAATCGCACATGTTCACAACCTCATCAAGCAGCCTTCTGCAGATGCAATGGCAAACAGTGCTGTAGAGATGTTGGTGCACACAAATGTTCTGCTGAAGAAAGCATGCTGCGCAGAAAAAACATGACTTCTACTCATCAGCACTTTTTGCCAGCTGTGCTGCCAAACAGGCTCTTGACAGCCGCCTTACCAAATCTGATGAACCTGAGTAGCATGGCCACATCCAGTCCCACTGCTGCTATCACTCGGGTCTCAGACAGCCTCAACAGCGGCCAGATCCACGTCAGCAGTGTACGTGGCAGAGTTGGCGGCAGCGGCATGCCTGGCCGGGGCATGCCATGCATCTCCAACACACTGCTGCCAGCAGCAGCGGTAGGCAGCGATGGGACTACTAGTGCGTTCCTGCTGCTGCTGCTGCCGCTGCTCAAAGGAGCTGCACTTGCAGGAACAGGTGCTCCTTCACCGTCTGGTCCTGCTGCTGAGGAGTTTGCAGGAGCAGCAATTGGCTGCGGCATTGGATTGCCGCCGCCGCTGCTGCTGCTGCTGCTGCTGGGCAGCAGTGCCCTGGACTGGTAGTACCTGTAATCATGTGGACAACAACAGTTGTGTGGCTTGAATACACTGCCCTTGCCTGGTGAGGTCCTTCATCTGCAATGCTGTGCTGTCCTGCTGCTGCCAAGGCCGCCATTGCTGCTGCTGCTGCTGCTAATGGAGGTGAAGAGTCACAGCTGTGACAGAGACTACTGGTCAGACTGCAATGTGTCTCACAACATCCATGTTGTTGTAGCATGTCGAGTGCATCAGTGGAAGAGGCAGGTGCTGTCCTGATGGCTTTTGCAGCTCACCGTCAGAGCAAAGGTTATCGACTCGATGTATCGGTCCCAGAGTGCCATCCGGGACATGGCAAATATCATATCCCGGATATTATCATGGTGAATATCATATCCCGGATATTATCATGGTAAGTATCATATCCCGGATGGCACTCTGGGACCGATACATCGAGTCGATAACCTTTGCTCTGACGGTGAGCTGCAAGAGCCATCAGGACAGCACCTGCCTCTTCCACTGATGCAACTAACACGCTCTCCTTCACATGAGAAGTCACAGTATCCAGCAACAGCTGCTGATGTAACCTGCTGATGTCGATATCAAAAAAACATGCTTGTGGTCTAGATCTTAGGCCAGACCCGCTGCTGCTGGTGCTGGCCCAGGTGCTTCACCACCACACGCCGCTAAGCACTTACGTTCTGGGCTCATAGTACTTGCTGGTTGGCTTGATGATCCTCAGCACACTGAAAATGGTGAAACATGCCAACCCAATGCCCAGGTCAATTCCCAGCGCGACTCCGACTGTCCTTGCGTTGATGGACGACATGCTCCGGCTGCAGCAGGTTCTGCTCCTTCTTGTGCTGCTGCTGCTGCTGCTGCTGCTGCTGCAGCTGCCAGTACTCCTGTTACAGTCGCTGTTCCTCCTTCAGCGCCAGTTATGTGGGCATGCATAACATTATTCAGCACCTGGAGCCATCTGCATAAGCAGTAACGAGTTGAATTGCAGAGTTGATGGATGTTGGCTACTGAAGGAGCCCCTGCTGCAGCATTGCATCTGGCTGTGACGCCAGCAGCGTCGCAATAGCTAAGGCAAGGCATGTATGCTGTTACAATTAATATGCGTGACCCCTCGTACTGCAGCGATCACAATGAGGGCAAGCATTGGTACGAATCAGATGAGCACTGCGTCAGGTGTAAAGAGACGTGGCATACAAGCGCACACACCGCGGATATCGTCTCTCTTACGCTGCTGATCAATTAATGATTGTTGATGAAATATGTTCTGACAGCAGGGTTGCTCTACAAGGCGTGGATGCTTCTGAGAGGCTCTGCTCCACGTTCAAAGCATCAATTGCTGCGCGCAGCTTACAATTTCATCAACTGTGTAACTAGACTGTGATAAAATGCTTCAAGAAGTTAGCTGTTACAGTGTCTGCCGCTCACGACATGATGAGTAATTTTGTTCCTTCGGGGTCCAAGAAGATGGCTGACAATCAGTCTCTTGCTGAAGGCCCAAGGGGAAACTCCATACATCCACAGCTGTAACCTCTTAAGGTTGCTGCATCCATCCCTCCATAATCAAAGTATTGACGCTGACAGGTGTCGACTACAGTCGCGTTTTCTAGGAGCTGAGCGCCGAGCACTCGATCACATGTGTTTTCTAAATCATCACCATATTGTATTGTATGCGATACAGACCGTAGCTAATAACTGATTCAAGCACCTCCGACAGATGGCTGCCTTTTTGCGACACCCTGTAATCTGCCTCCTTGCCATGATATTATGTGCATCAGGGGCGGTAAATGCTTTAAAATTCATTCTAGTGCCAATGAATGCAAACTCACCTGCACTGGACCTAATGGCTGTTGGCGCAAAGCTGATTGAAAGGTGGGCAGCTGATGTAGCACTCCAACACTGAACAGGGACCCTACGAGCGCTTTATGCGTTTGTTTGAGACAACATCTGATGTATATTTTCTAAGGTGGCTCTCAATGCATCCATTGCCTGGTATATATGTGTACTGCCTTGGTGCTTGGTGACACGGCTGATCAAACACCCTGCAGCTGTAAGCGGGGAAAGCTGTTGAGCGCTGCAGAGACATAGATATTATGCGTTGTTTTGCATTGTACCTGCTCCAACAGCGGTCATGCTTGACAACTGTGCCCTACCTGTCCATCTGCCCTGCGCCACTGCTGCTGCTGCTGCTGCTGCTGCTGCCAGGGGTCACAAAGTCGCTGTTGTGGTATCAGATACGTCAGTTGACCACATGAAGCGGGCAGCAGCACGTCACAGCAGCAACACCACAGGGGAGGCGTTCACCTTCATTCCTGTGGACATTGGACTCCCAGCTGTTGAGGGAGCCACCACAAACCTCACACACCTGAGGAGCAGCATGATGGACAAGTTCTCAGGTGGGCCCCAGCAGGGTGGGCAGCAGCAGCAGCAGGGAGCTACTCGACGCCATCAGCAAGGCACACACAGCAGCCCAGACTCTGATGCCTTCACGTAGTGGATGTCTCAGTTGAGACCCTTCAGCCAGCCTGCGAGCACCAACTCCGCTGCCAGCGGAGTTGGTGCTGGCAGGCTGGCTGGAGGGTCTCAACAAACCAGGTGGATTACCACCTCAGGCTGAGGTGTCCCACATCAACCCAGGACACCTCAGCTACCGTAGAGTCTACACGGCTAGTTGAGACCCTTCAGCCAGCAGCAGAAGCAGCAGCAGCAGTAGGTGCGGTCTCAGCAGCTGTAGGTCCACTCCCAGCAGCAGCAGCACGCTGTTGCATTGCTATGGCTGGCCAGCCCAACAGCTGCTGGGAGTGGACCTGCAGCTACTGGCAGTAGATTTACTCCCAGCAGCTCATGATGCACAGCTTTATTCACTCTGCTAGTGTGTGCAAGCGCTGTAATAATGATAATAATAATAATAATAATCATAATAATAATAATAATGATAATGATTATAATAATAATAAGTCACAAAGGCTTTGCCGCCACAGCGTTTTCTGCCATCGGCACCTCGCCTCAGAATTGCCCGGTGAATTCAATCCACTGTCTGACATGGCGGAGGGCATTATTCTCCGATCTCAAGCGCGTTAGAAATCTCAAGCGCACTAGATCTCAACTGCCTGAGCAGGGTGTAATTTTTTCAAGGCAGCAATATGCCGGTACAGCTGCTTGCTGAGCATCAGACTGCCCATGATGTTCTGCTCTGCTCAACATGTGTCGCACGTGCTGAGTAGAACAACATGGGCAGTCCACTGCTCAGCAGACAGCTGCAGGTGCCGATTGGTGTATGCAAGACATAATACGTTGAAATCTACAATCTGCTGCTGTGCACCTACCCCTGCCGCTGCCGCTGCTGCTGCTGAAGCTCCCACCACCTTTTGGCAGTCCCTGATGATTGGACCCCAGATGCTGTACCTCATGCGGGGCTTCGTTGCTAAACCCTGCAAGCACGTGCTGGCTGACCCCAAAACCCTACAAGCATTGAAGGACTTCAAGCCGGACGCCATCATGGCGCTGTCGCTGCCGGTCACAGCGGCTGGAGTGTCTGACAGCTGTGGGTGCATGATGTCTCACGCCTTGAACACGACATTCATAGATCTGTTTTATGGTCTGCAGAGCTCTGTGGGGCCTGAGGTGCCTCAGGTGAGACAAATGCATGACCAATCACTAACCACATACAACATTGTTGAATTTAACAGATGTTTGTTGGAGCTAGCCTTTTCTTTAAGTATCCAATGTGGTGACTACCAGAACTACGCTGCCGCGATTGGGCTTACTCTGTCTGAGTGTGAGCCGTGCGTGTCTGCCAGACAGCAGACCATGATGGTCTGCTGGCAACACTAAACCTTAGCAAAGCTGGAACTGCTGAAATGAATGCAGCTGTGATCCTGGTTTGACTGTTGACCTTGATCTTCATGATCAAGATCATGATTGTATCCTTAAGTTCAATTTTGATGATGTTGATAACAAGGAGATCTGTTGTTCAGCAGCACTGCATGAGTCAGCTGACCTGTAGCACCTCTGTGGCCCGGGTGCGTCACCAGGTACCACCAGTGAGCTGACTCATGCAGTGCTGCTGAGCACCACTGCCATCACCTGTGATCACAGGTTTGTGCTGCAGTAATAATCCAGATATTTTCTCTCGCAAGGACCCAAAAAAGGCTAAGTATGATAGAAATCCTGATAAGCATTAGGACCGCTTTCTATCAGAAAGGATTTTACTGTAAAGTACAGGAAAGTGGGCAATCCGTCGTGTGCTGTTGTGATACAAAACCTTAAGCCTTGAACTGATTTGCAACTTACACAAGTTTGCTGGAGATTGATGTGTGGGTGGTCAGTTCTTTGCCAAAACCACCTATCGCATTGATGGCTGTGCTGCTGTCAGCCACAACTGTCTTGATTGAGTGATGACGGCCTAGAAAGTAAAGTACAGATCTATACTGTTCACATACTCTGTGGTCAATGGCCACAACTGCGGTTTCAGCAGCAAATGCAGCAGGAGTGATGGCACCAGCAGCGGCTAACGCTGTGGTAGCGGATCTAAGAGCGTACTGATGCCTATCCGAAAGTACTCTGCTGTCATTGGGATTTCTGTGTCTGAGTGTGTGCCGGGCTTGTTGGATGGTCTGCCGGCGACCTCATCAAAGCTGAGACTGCTACAATAGACGCAGTCGTGGTCTTACATCTTGATCTTGCCATTTTCAAACTCAATCAAATTTTGATAATGTTGATAACAATGAAATCTTTTGGTAAGCAACGTGCTGTGCTGCTGCTGCTGCTTGCATCATCAACTGCAGTACGCGTCTGGTCTGTCTGCTGCTGCCCTCGAGCGTCCTCTGCTGTACCTGCTGAACCTGCTGATGTGGGCAGTGCAGCGGGCCGCTGTGCCGCTGTGGGAGGCGATTTACCCCGATGACCTGGCAGCAGTCAGGAGGGAGCTGGGACTGCCACAGGTCAGTGAGACACACAGGCTGGTCACTGACTGATGGTCACAGCAAACATACCTTGCAATTGCAGACAACCTCGTAGTGAAGAAGTATCACCAAACGGGCCCTAGATAGTACCCCTCACTGCTGCCATCGCTGCTGTTGCTGCTGATCATCATACAGGCTGAGTCCCAGCTGCTGCTGAAGCGTCTGGTGGATCGGCTGAAGGGAGTGACCACCAGAAAGTGTGAGAGTGTCAAGGAGGTCCAAGCCATCAACTGGCTCATTGAGCACCCAACAACTTTGAAACCTAATCAGGTATACTTCCACAATGACTATAGGTAGTATGCGATTGTGGAGAGCACCATCTCATATAGGGAAAGTATCCAGGAGTAACATCCCCTCTTTCAAAAATCATAAAAAATATAACAAGTCTATTTAGGTACACACTATGCTTGTGCAAACTCCCTTGCTTGGTGCCAGGTAGCAGGGTTCTGCTAGCATTAGTGTGTATCTATATAGCACAGTGCATTGTACAATGTCTCAACAGACCCATGATGAGCAGGCTGACTCATGCTGGCTCTATCTCTGTCACAATGAGGTGACTCAGTCACGGCCTCAACTGCACAGCTGACCGCGCATGCATGAGCTGAACAAAACACCTCTAGTAGGGATGCATTGACTGCATATTGATCCGCATAAATCTATTCAACCTACAGGCAGCAGATCTGTGCGGTGTACTGTCACACAGTACAGAGAGAGTACAGAGCAGCATCTGTTGGCATGCCATGCTGACGGTAGGACCGTGCTGTTATCGGCATATCATGCCAACAGATGCTGCTTCGTATTCTCTCTATACTCTGTAGTACAGAGTTGACAGGCCAATAACAGGGTTGACTCAACCTGCTCAGAGCAATAAGGGAGCAGATGTGGCATGGGCCAGTTTTTTCTTTCAGCACAGCAGTCACATGATCATGTCCTTGACCGTCCTGAGGACAGTTGTCCGTCTCACAAAAGCCAGCATGGCCACTTCAGGTCTTCCTGCAAACCATCTTGTAATACTGTGACTGGATGGATTGCCAGACAAGGTGGAATGTGCAAGTCGGCTGTGCTGCCAGTCCGGGACGTTCTGAATTATCCTGCAGCCGCTGCTGCCTGTGCTGCTGCAGCATCTTCAGCCACAGTGGATATATATATAAGTTACCCATTAGCCACAGCAATCCTGCCATCGGCCCCACGCCCCATTTCAGAAGCGGACAACAACAATCCATCAGCCACAGTGGATTATGCATCAACGCTGCTGCTCCTGCTGCTGCTGCTGCTGACAGGTCATGGTGGGTCCCGGCACTGCCCGTCCCGCCCGGCCCATCACACCACCTGAAGTCGCCTCCTTCGTTGACACCGCCACCTGCGGCCTGGTGCTCGTCGCTGTTGGTTCCACATATCAATCGGCGGCTTTGCTGTCTGTTCAAGACGTCAAGGAGTTGGCAGCTGCCTTCAACCTGCTGTCCCCTGTGAGGGTTCTTATAGCGATGGGCAACTCACACCTGCCTGGGGGCTTGAAGGTGGAAGATTTGGAGTTAAATGACAATGTTATGACAGTACCTTGGGTTGATTACAATGTGAGTGAGGGTTGCTTACGTCATGTTGTGGTATGGTGTGATATGGTGCGATCTGCAATCTCCTAAGGTTGACAATAGATCATCGGTTGACAGCATATTGCTTGTTGTTGTGTCACACACTTGCAGTGCCACTGCAGACTCCCACCCGGGGGGTAAAAGGCCTGACAGTCATGCAGTGGTTGAGCTGTGCCGCATGTTGCAAGCTGAAATTGACAGAGAAGGTATTGCAGGTGGCATGGCATGACTGCTGCTGCTGCTGCTGCTGTTGGCGCCGTTGCTTCCTGTATTGTCACAGCCTGCAATGCTGATCAGCATGGACAAACAAATGAATATTCTACAACCTGGAAAATAGCTGCGAGGTATCCATACCATTGGAAACGTCACTGCTATTTCTGCAGGTTGTACAATGTTCGTTTATATGGGCATGATTTTGTGGCACAAGACATTGTGTGTTTCATACACCAGAGCAGGTATTCTGTAGCAGGCTGCTGCTGCCGCTGCTGCCACCGCTGCTGCCGCTGCTGCTGCTGCTGTAGGATGTTCTGGGTCACCCAAACACACAACTGATCGTGTCACATGGAGGAGTGCACTCAGTCTATGAAGCCGCCTTCCACGGCGTGCCTATGGTGGCAATGCCATTCATGTATGAAGCAGTAAGTCACATTCACTGGCAACATAGAACACCACACCGTAAATTATCGTAAATTATCCATTGAGGGGCACCCTGCAGGAGCCAGTGGCAAAGTTGCCCATGGGGGAGCAAAATGTTCTTAGCGCACATGTGTCGTTTTTCCTGCACTGCGGCAGTACTGCAGAAGAGACGATATCACAACCGGATATCACAACCTGTTGCCTGTTGCGAAAATATTTGCAAACAGCTCGGCCGCCATGACAACGCTTTTGAGGCCAAAAATGCTGCTGCTGCTGCTGCTGCTGGTGCCACCGTGTATTGAGGTTGAGTATGCTGAGAAGTACATCAGTCATGGTGCTGGAGTGATGTGTCATCAGGCACCAGTGTTCAGGAGAAGTAAACCAGACATGACCTACACCAGACAACACATACAGCAGCTTGTGAACAAGGTGATGACCAAAATTCTATTATATATATATATATATATATATATATAAGTTACCCATTGACCATAGCAATTCTGCCATCATTTTAGATATCAGATCTGAGATCTCAGGTTCAACCTGGTTTAACCTCATCTTTCATATAGTACCGCCCGGCGGTGTCCAACCCAAGACCAAAGCATCCTGCGTGCAGCTGCTTCAGTGCAGTCACATGTGACCTGGCCTGGGTGCCCACATATGATTCGGAACCCACAAATACACCAAGCAGGCAGTCTTGAGTTGCTGGTTTGGGACCTTTATGAATTCCTGCTCCTGCATTGCTGTTGCTTCTGGTGGTGATGTAGGTACTGACAGAACCAAAGTACACAGAAGCAGCTCAAGCAATGTCAGTAGCCATGCAGACATACGCCAAGCGTCGACATCCCTATGAAAGAGCTGCAGATGAGATAGAACTGGTACTCTATACACACTATGCACAACACCGCAAGCATTTAGGTAGCAGAATATGGGATACAGGCAGCAGCGGCGGGAGTGGTAGCAGCAGCAAAGCTGTGGCAGTTGACAGCAGCAGTTGTGTGGTTGGAGCAGTAGGTGTTGCTGCTGATGGTGGTGGCAGCGGCGGCAGCAGCGGTGCCGTAGCTGTGGACAGCAGCAGCTGCATCCATGGTGAAGACCACCACCACCACCACCAACAGCAACAGTTGTAGTGGCAGTGGTCTGTTGCATCAGAAATAAGCATTGAGTACTATGTATGCATGCAACGAACGAAACTGGATTTCAGACGCAGACAACATCAAACCATGCTGAGCATATGTAGATGCACATGACCGTCAGATCACGATGCCTGCCAGGCAATGATGACTGGGAAGAAAGGCCAGACACTGACAGCACTCGGAGGTGACGAGCGTGAAATAGCGCCAGGACCGGATCAAACCGGCCCAGCAGAAGATCTTTTCCACGAGATAAGCAATGAGACTGTTACAAGACAATTCGTGCGCTACAACTTGCAACTTGTGTTGAACATGACATCTAAGTGGTTGCATTCTTTGATGCACATGCTTCAATGTCAAGTTTCTGCGTCTGAACAGTGCCAAACTCTTAAGTACATATTGCTGTTGATGCAGTTGTTAACATTGCTCTTGAGCATTGCCTGGACTCCTCGCTCAGCACATCCACACACTGCCTGGTCTTCTGCGTCACACCGTGGCAATCAGCGCCTCTTTGTCTTCCCACCAGCGCCTGTCTTTTTTCCAGCAGCCTTCTTGCTGTCCAGCGGGTTCCTCTCTTTTGCAGAGAAGATCTGATCAGCAGCTTGCTGGCCTGTAACACGCAACCGCAATGACAGGATCAGCAAATGTTTTGCGGTCCCAACGTCTATGTTGCCATGACTCAGGCAGCGTATGCAACCTCAGGCATGATGGACAGCAAGCTGAAGCCATGCTGCTGTCTGTTGCAATCAAGAGAGTTACCGGAGTTCACTGATGCTGGCAGCATGGCAATGGAGCGAGTGGTGCAGGCCGCATTGTGCCATGTCAGTGGAAGACACCAGACAGCTAGGCTACACTGATGCAACCTTGCCAGGGAGCAGTGCTGAGCCAACAGTACTCAGCTCGTATGTCATGGTCACTGCAGACCAGCTGGTATTGCTGCTTACCTCTATTGAGGTAGGCTGGCACAGCAAATGTCACTGCTGCCGTCACCACAATGGCACTGCACGGCACAGATGACTGCAGTCAATGCCCTTGAACATCAGGCAGCGCATGGGCACTCTATGATTGCTTGCAGCTGCACTGGCACTCATGGCCAGTGTGGAGCATAGCAGTACACCAGGACACTGCCAGCATGTTGAGCAGGGTGGCTAAGTTGCGACCTCAGTGCTAGCACTCACGCTACGATTGGTACGGCGATAGGGGCCTCAACATCACCAGCTGCGGCGATGAGTTCAGACCAGTTGTTGCAGATTGTACGTGTCCTTGCTGCAGTAGCAGGGCGGACAACTGGGGCGCGGCTTGCAGTACGGCTAGCAGAAACACTGTTGCACCTAAATGATGATGTCAAGGCCATGGTGAAAAGCTCGCGACGTTGAGGATTGGCTGCAGGTGCTAGGTGTCCCGTCAGTGATCTGAAATCTTTCGGTGCTACAACAGAGCAATATAGGCGCTGCTTACACCTCAGTCACGTAGTGCAATAGTGCATAAGGCTTCACACGGGCTTGCAGCTTCAATGCGTGCTGGGGACCCTGTGATGTCCACGTCAGCTTCAAACACAAGTCCTTTGCCGATTCGTTTCCACGCCATATCCACGCAAACGGCAGCTGTCACACAGTACGCACGTCAGTACCTGTTTCAGGGCTATTGAGGCGTTGAGCTGCCAACGAGGCGCAGCGGCCAGCAAGCCCTTGTTGGCTGCATGATCTCGGAAAGACATGCCTTGCATGCAAGACCGCACCATACGTACTCTTGAAAACATGTTGCGACAGAGGGCTGTAATTTTAAGATCACACTGTTGACCCGTGCGTTCAAGCTGTCTGGCTGCACAAGCTGTGCATAAGAAACACATATGCATTGCTCTTGCCCAGAACCTGAAGCCCTGCTAGCCTGCCTGACTCTGTCTGAGACACTGCGGCAGTTGATGAGCTTGATATCGACGGCACCACTCTCCATCCGCGCAAGGGTATGCCCTCAGGCTGAAACGGTTTCAGATGGCTGACTGACTCTTAGTTCATTTGACAAATGAAGCCAGCAGTTGTTAACACTTTACTGGAACCCACAAGGTGAATGTCTCTACACCCCATAGTGCAGAAGAGATTGAGACCATGCCGCATTCTAGCGAACGATCTGTCTTGCTGGGGCGCCGCCACCCAGATATGACAATGCCATACTCAGCACAGTGCTGTTGAACCTGAGCTCATTACTTTCTTCATTACTTGCTTTCACCCCAGTGCTGCCTGCTGCCGTGTCTTCCAGCAGTTGTGTCCATGGTTTGTTCAGTGTCACATTTGCCAATGCTGCTGAATGAATAGCAATTGCAAATTTGTATTCAATTGAAAATTGTGGTTGCTCATCACCATGCAGATGATGGGTGCCTATAATCGCTGATGTTCAAAGTCAACCTTTTGGTGCGAATGTTAGCTGCAGATACCCAACTTGAACGCAGGGCCGACACTGGCCTGTTCATGCCTCAGGCATGGAAGGCTGTTATAAGTCTCAGCTACCGTGACAGCGGACAGGTAGCACACAGCAGCAGGTGTTCTGCAGCCTATGCTACTACTGTATTTGCAGATCGATCTCGCCAGATATCTGGCGGATCAAGTGGTATTATGAAACTTTGGAGAGTCCAGAAGACACGGTGTTGCAAAGGCTGCTACAGTCAGGCGACCTGCTGATCCTGTGTCTTTAAGCATGCAACAAAAACTCTCCTCCTTTACACAGGTAATATTTGGTGTAGGATGTCGGTGGCAGCTGGATGGACAGCCAGGACAGCTGGGGCAGGCACACGCATCACACCAGCATGGCTCAATTTCTTGCATGGCTCAATTTCTTTTACACCAGGATGGCGCCTGTACAGCGCCCCCAACGCATGTCAGCGCATTTGCCATAGCATTTCACCTTGCTGCATGACTAAATTTCTTTTGCACAAAGTGCCGTGTGCACACATGGCTTACACTGCAGTGTACACTATGCAGCAAGTGGTGCCCTTGGATGTCATTGGAGATGTGCTGCTCAGCCACGCTCAACCTGCTGCCCCCTACCATATCATGGAAATTCAAATTGTGCCACCAGTGGATTGAAGGTTAAAAAGATCCTGCGGACAGTCTTCTTCTTCCAAGGCAGTGCAAGTTGCATGATATCTGACCAAGACATTCTGATTAATGTCGCTTCCTTACACCCATGGTTGCCAACTGCTTCATAGGCTTGCTTAAGGGACATATGTCACATATCTCTGTGAGTGAGAAGGCGTTTGATGGTACTCCAAGAGCATCGCCACAAGTGAAGTAATTACGATTGTCTCAAAATAACCCAACATATTTGTGTTGTCCATCCTGCTACAGCAGAGGTCATTCCTGTGCTAACACTGCCTGCTGCAGAAGGAACCCATGCAGCATTTTCAGTAAGTTGACAGATGATGAGAAGAAGTCGCTACCATGCTTGTGCTGCTGAACCCAAGCCCCAGCATGCTGTGATGCCATCGTGGTTTAAAGCATCTCTAGATTGGCAAGCAGGCGGACCGAGTGGTACTGCCGCTGCTGAAAGACTAACCTATACATATTCTTGCATGTAAAGACGTATGAAGCATCCGATGCTAATGGCACATGGGCGGACAGTTTCGGGCTGGACGCATACGTGCTGCTGTGTAGCAGCTTGGCTGCAGATAGTATAGCATGAGACCTCTGTACGGAAAGCCCAAGTTGGTAATAATGCTGCAAGCAATTTCTGAGGCAGGTTGAGGAAGAGTGTGGGAAGTAGAAGCCTGGGCAAAACCTCCCTAAAGATGGCATGCAGACACCAGCATCTCAGCACAGCAGGTGGCCAGGTACCATGAATCGGGGTGGCCAGCGACGCGTAGCGAGTACAGACCGA
Source organism: Coelastrella sp. MACC-549 (assembly GCA_018290735.1). Lineage (NCBI taxonomy): Eukaryota > Viridiplantae > Chlorophyta > Chlorophyceae > Sphaeropleales > Scenedesmaceae > Coelastrella > Coelastrella sp. MACC-549. The sequence continues at coordinate 46,838 of JABEVS010000194.1, read as the reverse complement.
TGTCATTGAGGCCTTCCATGCCAGCAGTAAAGCAGTGTATGTGGGACGTATCCGTGCTGGACACGTTGTAACACGCTGTCTGTCACACCTTGAGTACACACACCCGACGCATACCCAGCTTCCGTGTCGTTGTTGTGCAGTTTACTCTTACATAGAACTATCTGCTGGTTGATCGGTTGCGTAAACAAGGCGCTCTCCCCCCACCTGACGTACCTGCAGATTCCCTACGACAGTATTGGAAAGCAACGTCCGCGTATATAGAGGCTTCTTAAAGTGATCAACGCATGGCCTTGGGTAAAACTGTGAGCAACGGCAATGAGCTCGAACAGCAAACCTGGCCAAAGTCAGAAGCGGTGATCGCATCAAGAAGTGGTGATGTTCTTATTAAGTCTACGTTGTTAAAGGCTGACCACTTTCCAGGTGAGGAGTTCAGTCCAGGCTGGGGGGCTGCATGCGGGATATCCGTCGTGGTGTCGTTGAACAGCTTCTGCATAGGGTGAATTGGCCGGGTTACTGGAGTTTTGAAGCATCTTTGTATTTCACATTGTGCATATCTGTACATTGTGTCCATCCGGCATCTTCCGCTGTCGATGCCCCTGCAGCCCTAGGCATCACGTAGTAAGGGTCCTTATCCACGTCTCTGGCAGGTCATAGATCTCCGATATGTAGTAAACAATTTGTTGGCTTTTGTTGTAGCCTTTAAAGCCGTTCTACTGGCCGCAGCAGCGTCTTCAAGCGTTCAATTCTCTGTGCTGCTCAGGCTGTCAGAACACCAAGCTCACTCCTTTACTCGATGGAGCACCCAATTTTAGGCAGGTTGAGGGCTTGCCAGTGTATGGTGTTGCAATACCTACCGTCAGAGGTTTGAGGAATGTGTTGGAGGAGCTGGGCGCAGCACAGGGTATGTGCTTCAGCCTGACTAGGCAGCATTGGTTCCCGCTGCACATGCAGACCCACAACATCTAGGCTTGGCTGTACCGTTGCAGCAGTACAACGTGCTTAACTACGGGTCAGTAAGGCATGTTCCACTGTATCATGTGTCCAGCTTGTAGTCCGCTAGCAGCAACTGTGGACACTTGGTATGGTGAGGTGCGGCTGTTGCTGGTGGTGGACAGCACGCTTGCGGCAATCATGCAGCTGTGCTGCCAATAGAAGGTGCAGCAGCAGAGACAGTAACTGAAGCAGTTACTGAACATGGATTAATTGTGTTTTACTAGCAAGGGCAATAACAATGCTGTTATGGCCCTGATCCTTGCAGGGCGCCGGCGAGTGCTATGGCACAACATGCGCGAGGAGCCTGTGCTGTATATCAACGGCAAACCCTATGTTGTGCGTGAAGCAGACCAGCCGTTCTGCAATGTGGAATACACAGGTGTGCAGCATACCAGCAGTTCAAACAGCTGCAGCCGCATGCCATCCTCTGCTCAGCAGCAGTGCAGCAGTCCTTGGCACGAGCAATGCTTACAGCAGACCAGCAGCCACTGCTCAATACAGCAGCAGAATACAGCAGCAGCAGCAGTGGGAAAAGGGTCAGGATATGTTGTGTCATGTAGAGAGGCCGCTTGCATCATGCCACTGCTACTTTTATCACTGTGTATAATCAGGCATTGTCCCATGTGTTCCTGCAGGCATTGATCGTTCCCGTGTTGAGGACATGGAGCAGCGGCTGAAGCGAGATGTGCTGCGAGAAGCACAGCGCTATGACAACCACATCCTGGTCACAGAGGAGGACGATGACATGAATGTGAGCCTGCATTAAACATAGTTGTTTGTCATGCAGTGGCAATTCTGAGCGCAATGGCTGTTGTGGCTGCAGAGCTGCTGATCTGATCGGGCACCGTTCAAGGTATTCTGTGCTGTTTGTGGGCGTTATCCATGACTTGCACAGACACGCATGCCTCTTTTCAAACAGGATAGCTGTTTCTACCTTCCTTTGTGTCCAAGGCGCCAACCCCATGTTGCTGTGTGGTGTCACACCCAGGTCATTGATGCGTGGGAGCCTGTGACAGAGACTGATGTTCAGACACCCCTGGAGGTCTATGCAGAACTGATTGAGGATGGTTATGACGTGGTGAGTGCAGCACTGCAGTGCTTGAGAGCTTGTAACAGACCTTGTTAATCGGTTGAATGTTGTGTTATACATCTGGGGTGCAAGCTTATGTAGGATCCTGCAAGCGCCAACCTCTTGAAGATGGGGTGTATTACTGTCTATACTAAAGCACACCCAGTAGCCCAGTGGCTGACCCGAGGAACAAAGTGCTCTCGCCGCTGCTGTCATTGGCTGCAGGATTATATGCGTGTGCCCATCACAGATGAGAAAGCCCCCAAGGACTCAGATTTTGAGCTGCTCATAAAGCGGCTTTGGAATGTGCCTCTTGATTCAGCCATGGTGTTCAACTGTCAGATGGGGAGAGGCCGGACAACTACTGGCATGGTGATTGCCACCCTTGTAACACTGCGGCGCTTGGGAGCCTTCCCAGCAGTGCAACCAGGATCCCCCATGTCACAGCAAGCAACAGCAGTAGTCTCACAACTCCAGCTGAATGGCACACCTGCAGCCGCCTCAGTAGCAGCAAATGGCAATGGATACCTGCAAATAGATGGTCGTTGTGGTGTTTCAGCAGCAGTGCAGTTTACAGCGTTACCTGCCTGGATTGGTAAGGTCAGGGCTGCTAGGAGCAGCGGCAGTGGTGGTGGTGCAGTCCCTGGCTCACCTGGCACGCCCAAAGGGCCTGTCACAGGGGAGGCCAAGCTGAAGGGCGGCATGTATGGTGTGATCAGGAGTTTACTGCGTGTATTGGAGAGGGGCGTGACAGGCAAAATTATCCTGGATGCTGTGATTGATGCCTGCAGCGCCATGCAGGTGCGGCCCACACATGTCATTCGACCGTTCACCTTGGCAGTGAGTCTCTCCTGCAGGCTCCTGCTCTGCGTACCTTGCACCAACTGCAGGCAGCCAGCAGGATGACAGCACGGTCAAGGTTATCTCCGTATCGTGATGTCCTGGAGCAGTCTCCTGCAGAAGTTTGTTCCCTGCTTGATGTTTGTATCATCCTGCAGAACCTGCGTGAGGCGATAGCCACATACCGCGGCCGCCTCATGGCTGAGTCCAAGGAGTCCCGGAGAGCAACACTCATGGGCGTGTGCTTGGAGTACCTGGAGCGCTACTACATGCTGCTGGCATTCACCAGTTACCTCACATGGCCAAAGTTTGACCCGGCAAGTCCTGGTCATGTGACATTCCAGGACTGGATGGAGACAAGGCCAGAACTGCGCAGTGTGTTGAGCAGGATGCTCCGCAGGTGGGCTCTCGTCCTACAGGGAACCAATTCGCAGGTTCACTGATTGTGTACTGACAGCTGCAGCGCTGGACAATACCCATACCCTCTGGCTACTCCTTATCCAGCTGACGTCACTATCTTATCCAGCTGATGTCAATACCAGCTGATGTCAATGACTAATTGCACAGCGTGCTGCAACATGTGACACAGGCAGATAGCTGGTGACAGCTGCCAAAACCAGCTCATGCACATGTATATTTAGTTGTCCGGGAGTCCTGACTCGTTGTGACTGTTTGTGTGGCTGCTGCTGCAGGAACCCACTTGCTGCTCTTGAGCTGCACATCCCAGCTGCCACCTTGACCAGTCCCACCATCCAACAGGTTGATGACGACGCCCAGGCAGCTGCCATGTCACAGGCCGAGGCGCGTGCTGATCACATAATAGAGGCAAGGGGAGGAGCAGTGCTCGGAGCACTCACAATACTCAAGGAGGACTACTTCCCTGGTGAGCGCATAGCTGCGTGGTGATGCATGAGTTGCATGAGTTGCCTGAAGTGCAGCTCAAGGTTGCCACAACGAAAGCATTTGTTAACTTCACCGCTCTATCTTTCAGAGCATATGTTGACCATCTTTACTGCTCTGGCTTCTGCTCTGCTCTGGTCCTGGCAGGCATGAAGAGCAACAGGCTGCCTCAGGTGCTGCCTGGTGCTGGCAACTTCAGGCGCATGGCTGGCTTACCTGTTTATGGGGTGGCGATGTGCACCACTCAAGGCATTAGGAATGTGCTTGACGCGGTCATGAGAGAACAGCTTCGTGCTGGCAGGGTGAGGCCAAGTGCTGCTGCGGTCTCTGGAGGCCATCAGCCCATACGACCGGCATACATTTGTCATTACTGCTATCTGTACATGTTGTTGGTACAACACACGGCAATAATCATAATCAGGGGGTCTGGCACGTGCATTGGCTGCGTTGTTAACCCTCCCAGGCATCATTTCAGCATGCTGCTGACAGGGCATCCAACATGGGACAAGGGATTTCATCGCTGTTACTTATATGTGTTGCTGTGCAGGAGGTGTTGTGGTTCAACATGCGTGAGGAACCTGTGGTGTACATCAATGGTCTGCCCTTCGTGCTGAGAGAGCAGCAGCGGCCCATGAAGAACCTGCAGGAGTATGCTGGCATTGATGCAGAGCGCTTGGAAAGGATGGAGGCACGGCTCAAGCAGGACGTGCTAGCTGAAGCAGGTGTGCTGCTGCTGTGGGTGTCAACAGCAGTACTGCACAAAGGCTTTGTTATGGCAGGCAGGATCCTTCTGGTGCAAGCCGCACAGAATCAAAGGATATCTTGTCGTTTGTCACAGGCTGAAGCATTGCGTAATCTCACAGTTGATTCCCTTGCTTGCTTAGAAGGTGCAGCAGTGTGCTTACACTGCAGCCTGCCCTCATTTGAACTGCTGACATGCCTGTTTCTCTGTTCTTGCAGCTCAACACTCTGGGCGCATCCTGGTGGCGAGAGAGTCAGCAGTGGCCCCAGGTTCGGCCTTTGATAACCCCACAGGCACAGGCGAGCTGATCGACATGTGGGAGGCCATCTCTGGTGCAGATGCAGTGCAGACGCCTGCTGAGGTGTACGCCAAGCTGAGGGCTGAGGGCCTGCCTGTGCGGTACCTGCGAGTGCCTGTTACTGATGGCAGGGCCCCGCAACCGGGCGATATTGATGCCATCATCAAGCAGGTGACACCGCGGTCTGGGAACATGACATTTGTCTGTGCAACATACATTGAGTGCATTCTGCAATGCTCCAAGAGCCTGCACCTGAGCGTCTTATACAGAGGTGTGCCAGCTGGATCAGAACAACATCTCCTTGTTGAGGGCAAACGTGATGGCTCTGCTGCCCGCTGCCTGCTGCAGGTTCGCACAGCCGGCTTTGAACTTCCCATGGTCTTCAACTGCCAGATGGGCGCCGGTCGCACCACCACAGGCACTGTCATTGGTGGTCTGTTGTCCATGTACGGCTCCACCATCCCTGTGAGCACCAACATCACAGATGACACTGCAGGAGCAGTCCTTGCTGATGGTGTTGCTGCTGCAGAGGGAGGGGTGACTACACCTGCTAAAGTGCTGTTGGCGAGTGCCCCAAGCACCAGCAACCTTGAAGAGATCGGTCATGACATAATCAGGGAGGAACTCGCAGGAGACTCTCCAAGACATTCAGGTGGGTTGGTTGTGTCTGTCTGCTTGAGAGGTGTGGCTGCCTTGGTGGGTCTGTCTCTGCTGCTGCACATGCGTCTTTATATTCATAGAGGGGATGTTACACGTGGGTAGTGTCACCGACTAAGAGAGTACTGTCCACAGTCACATGATACAAAGTACAACAGCCATTTCGTTCACCTGCTGTTTCCCCTTCCGGTCATTGGATCTGCTGCGCAAGCAGACCCCCCTGTTAGAGTCCTCAAAACCCTTATTGTGCAAACAACTTGTTAGGCTCCCTTCTGGCCCATGGCACTAACTGATCACAAAGTATTTGTTCTGTACGCTTCCCCAGAGGACGATGACCGTGATAGCCCTGCTGCTGTGTTGAGCCCTGGCACTGTGCCTGCATCACTCCGGGGCACATCAGTAGCAGATGTGTGGGCTGACCTGTCACCTGAGGAGATCCAGGAGCGTGTCAGCCTGGCTGGTGGGGGGTACGTGGGAGTGAGGCGGGTTGTGAGACTGCTGGAAAACGGCGATAATGCCAAGAGGGTGGTGGATGCAGCAATTGATGCCAATGCACAGATGCTTAATCTTAGAGTCAGCATCATGAGGTGAGAACTGCAACTGGGACCTGCCGTATAATCAGGGCTATGGTCTTGCAGCACCCCCCCACCGCAGCTGCTGGCATCTCTGCATGCAGTGAAACTCTGCAAGAGCTTTGCAAGTGCAGTTGATGAGAGTACCGTCCTAGTGGGTGAAAATATCTACGTGCAACATCCCAAATTTGTGGAAGAGCGGCAGAAAAGTTGCAGTATGCTGAGCATAAGGGCTTAAACATGTTTGGGGCAGAGATTGCAGTTATAGTATGTCATCTGGCATTAACCTGCAGGTACCGCCGTCCTAAGCACCAGTATCACAACCATAAGAGCGAGGTCTCAGCGCGTCACTCCAGCTTCAGGCGAGGCAGTGCCTACCTTGAGCGCTACTGCCTGCTGATTGCTTTTGGGGCTTATCTTGAAGCTGAGGGCACACACAGCAGTGTGAGCTTTGAGGTGTGGCTCACTGCGCGCCCTGAGCTGAAGCAGGCCCTGGCCAACATCCACAACAGCCCGGCTACTGCTCTTGCTGCAGTGCCTGTTGCTGCAGTGCCGGTGTTGTACAGGAGTGTGAGGGGCAGTGAGCAGGTCACACCAGCTGAGCAGGAGGAGGTGAGTGAGGGACATGAGCTGACAGTCCCCCAGGGCTTATCTCTCAGGGGTTGTCTCACGGAGGGGTATTTACTAAACAGAAAAAGAAGAGACTGATAGTCTCTCAGGGTTGTTGCTGGTTGCAGCTGAGCAGTAAGAGGTGCTGGCTCAGCCAAAAGTGGTCTGATTGGCTTGTTGGTTCTCCTCACACCATAGAAGAGGCCATGCTGCCTGCCTCATCACTCTCTGTTGGATGCTGCATGGTGACGTCAGGGCGTTTTGCCCTTGTGCTGTTGGCACTACAACACTTCTCTAGGCCCTAGCAAAGCAGTTGGTACTGGACATGCAGGTGCTGCGCAAGCGGCGTGGCAAGACCCTCAACCGCCGCATCATCCTCAAGTCATACCTTGCAAGAGCAGCAGACCCCAGCCTGCCACCAGGCACACCAGATGTCAGGCAGGCAGATGGTACGTACACACAGCAGCACCGAGTGTGATATAGGCGTTCGTTTAGAACTGCCAGCACCCAGACAGGAGATAATCAAAGCGTTATGCAAGGCCGTACAATCACACAGACGCACGGGTAGCTTCCAGGCTTCGGACTGTCCTGTCATGTCAAGGTAGACCTGTTGAGGCCTGGAAAACTCAGTCTTTTTGAGGCCTCAGTGGCATGCTTATTAGCAGCTTTCTGGTGTCCAAGATGTGCATTTTCCCACTCTATCTGCTGCTGTGCCCCTCACAGACCATCATGTTGACCAGGCAGGGAATCAGGGGAGCTCCCCTGTCTTGTCAACGTGATGATCTGTAAGGGGCACAGCAGCAGATAGAGTGGGTTATTGCACGACTTGGACACCTCATGCAACCTGTGGTGGTGTTTGCTGACAGCTCTGTATTTCTCCTGTGCAGGCCTTCCTGTGTTTGCTGTCGGCAATGTGTCGGTTGATGCTCTGAGCAAGCTGTTGGCACACTTGGGCGCTGGCCCTGCCGGCAACTGCCATGTGGTGGTCACAGACGTCAGAGAGGAGCTGGTGGTGTATGTAAACGGTATGTCATCACCGCCCTCTGCTCAACACATCGTTACTCTGTGAGCCTGCTGACACTGCAAGCAGTATTGTACTTGGTGTCTGCATCATATTTGCAGCTTGAGTTACAGCTGCGTCTCTCACTGATACTGGCAGCGTTGCATCTGGATCATTCAACAGCCTCGCATCACCTTTCACGGGCTGGTGGTTAACCACCATCTCAGCAACGTTGCTTGATTGTTTTCAGGTGTTCCCTACATCCGTCGTGAGCTTGAGATGCCTGCTGCTGCTCTGCATCATGCTGGAGTCAGGGCCAGGCAGCTGGAGGCACTGGAGGCAGCACTGAAAGAGGTAAGATGAGATTTCAGAATGAGAATAATTATTTGCGTGCAGTCAAAGGCAGTGCTGGTGTCTAATTTGAGTGGATGAAACAAGCTGCAGCTGTTGATTGGTTTTTTTGTGTGGGGGGGGGGGACATGGCTGCGACAGGCAGTAACAGTGTGCTATCCACAACTACTTGGGAATCAATTACAAAGCACTCACAGCGGGTCCTGTTGCAGATGCATCAACCAAAAAGCTGCAGCAGGCTAATGCAGGTGATCTGTTCTCCTCATGCTCCTCTTTTGGTTATGTGCAGGATGTTGCTCATGAAGCAGCCAAGTGGGGTGGCAGAGTCCTCCTGCATCAAGAGGTCTTCAACAGCTCAGCAGACGGCAGACAGCGCCCGGGCAGCTGCCAGCTGCACAGTGCATTCAGCGGCGGTCTCCCACCTCCAAATACCACTGGATACACAGGCCTCAGCATCACAATCCCTGGCAGACCTGGCAGTGTGAGCACTCAGCTGCCACCACCAATGGTCGGTTCATTTCTGACACCACCTGTTGGGCCCCTGGCACCAGCAGCAGTACAGCTCTCAGCAGCACTGGCATCACCAGCAGTGGCAGCTGCACCAGCACCGTCAGCAGCTGTGGCGGCAGCAGCAGGACTCGGACAGGTGCCGCCTGGTGGTGGCTGGCAGCAGCAGCGGCAGAGTAGCACTGCTGGTGCGGCTCCTGTGTCTCCGCTGCCACCTTCAGGTTACAATGGATCTGCAGCAGCAGCTGAACGCGCCTTCCCAGGCTTCAGGCCTGTGAGTCCCGGGCCTGCTGGTGCTGCCTTACCTAGCCCAGCAGCAGCAGTAGCTAGCCCTGCAGCTGCTGTCAACCGCGGCAGCAGCAGTCAGGTGATGCTAAGTGCAGATGGCGTTGCAGCAGCCAGCAACGCAGACGGAGACTGCATCACAGCACCTGTGGATGTCAGGCCGGGTGCAGCAGTGGTGCCCTTCTGGGAGACAGTTGACCTCAGCAACAGCGGGGACAGCGACACTGGGGAGTCACAGCAGGTACAAAACAGCAGTAAACTTCCACTGGCTACTTGCCTTGAGGTGGCCAAGCAGCTGCAGGCAGCTGGATGCCACATCACTTACCGGCGTGTCCCTTTGTCCCGTGAGAGGACGCCTGTGCCTGGCGACCTGACAGACATGCTGAAGCAGATGCTGGCATTACCTGCTGGTGTGGGCCCCCTGGACAGGGAGGCACCTGGGGGAGGTGCCAGCCCCAATGCAGCAGCCATGATGCGTGAAGCAGCACACTCAGTAAGCAGCAGTGCACCTTTCCCAGGCGCCCCAAGCACCACCAGCCATGAAGCAGCAGCAACTGATGGGGATCAGCAGCCTCAGCGCAGCATTGTCCATCTGGTGGTATCACGTACAGCAACAGGCAGCAGTGCCAGGTTCGCTACCGCTGCAGTTGCCACATTCCTTGCCAAGCGCACCCCTTCAGAATCCAAGGCGGCTGCATCCCAGTTGCCCCAGAGCCCCACCACCAGTCCTCAGGGCCCGGCAGCCAAGCGCATGCGCAGGACACACTCAGACCTGGGCGAGTACAGGGGCATCATGACCTTGGCCCGGGTGCTGCCAGGCGGCCTGGAGGTCAAAGCCCAGGTGGATGAGAGCATTGACAGGTGCTCTGCCATTGGCAACCTGCGAGAAGACATCAAGGCATGCAAGCACAGTGCTGAGGCGGCCCCTACTGCGCAGAGTGAAGACCCGGGGAGCACCGCATGGGCAGCAAGACAGCTGGGAGTGCATTACCTGAAGCGCTACTTTCTGCTGATTGCATTCAGGTGAGGAAGGGGAAGATAGTCACACCGCCAGCAGCCGCAGGGCTGACAGATGCCGGTCAGCCAGCGAGCGAGTATGATGATGGTGCCAGTTTGATCATTCTTCATGACCAACTCCAGCCAACACAGCTGGAGACTCACACGCCTATTTGCGTGCGTTGCATCAGATACAAACGAAATGTTATCAGTATGATTGTTTTGGAATTCAGGCAGCATCAACTGCATCAGGTTGCCTCTTTCCTAAAGAAATAATATTATCTTCACACATCAGCACCACCATGTGACAGCCTGTATTGACATTTCCTGTTCCTCTCTTTCCCCCCATGTTCTTGTGTAGGTGCTACCTTGTCCAGCGTCAGCGTGCGGAGCAGCTGGGCCGGTCCATTGTCGATTTCACCCGCTGGGTGGATGACAGGCGGGAGCTTGGCTACCTGCTCAATCACATCAACCTTGACACATGATCACACCTCTGGACCACACCCATGCTTGACACACGCTGTCAGCATAGCTGTGACCCAGACCAGGCGTACAGCAACAGCAGCAGCAGCGCATCTTTGAATGCAGATAGCAAATCGCTGTCGCAGACATTGCAAGGTTGCCCCGCTGGTGCTATTGTGCATCAAGCTGTAGCATATCATCATGCATGTACATCAATTAAACCAACTGGATGGCAACAGGCGCTGGGCAGCCTCCTGGTTGCTCTGGTGCACATACTGTGAGGCATGTGGCAGCTACTGATTGAGGTGCCCATGAAGTCAACCTTGCTTTGTCAAGTCGAGTGCAACCAGGGGGCGAGTTGCTGAGCGTCCAACTTGTGTCTGTTTGGGGCAAGAAGTGTCTGCATGCCTTACAGCGAGTGCAGCAGGGAGCTGCTCACTCAAGTTGAAGTTGCAAGCATGCCGGCATCTTGATCCTGCAGTGACCACTGCAGCGCCCATGCCTGTTTTCATCCCTGTGCTGCATCAGCACGTCGCTGTTGGCCACCCTGACAGATAGGCCTAGAGCTATCTTCTGACATGTTGAGCAGATATTCAGACGAGGTCTGTATGTTGTGCATTTGTGTCACAACTTTTGCATGGTTTTGTGCTGGTGCTTGTGCTGCTTGTGTGATGTGCTGTTGCATGAGTAATAAGGTACTGCAGATGACAGCAGTTGCCTGACAAGGACTGTCATATTGCCACGGGGCATTGCTCATTACTTTACACAAAGTGCATCAGTGTTCAAACAGTGCTTGCTATAGGCAGCAGCATGCACCACCTCAATATGGTGACGTGTTAGCCTTGGGCTAGTGGTTATTGGCTGCATTGGCATCATCTGATGCCTCACAGCTTAAGCTGCAATGCTTCTGTAGTGGAGGGCTGTGGGGTGTGTGTTACTGATCGTCACAATAATGACACAAGAAAATCACCTGCAGACAGCTGACTGCAGCTCTTTTAGGCTGTCATTTCATGCTTCATGTACCACTGAGTGCATAAATAGCAGCTGTTCAGTGTGCATGGGAGTGTATGCATGTGCCGCATGCTTTTCTTCAGCATTGTGTTGCAAGGCTTGCTATCCTGAACACGCTACAGCCGTCATTGTTGAGTGTTACATCAGCCAGGCTACTGTGCTAGCACTAATCGATGATGTCATGATATCATGTTTAGCTCTTAAGCGCAAGCCATGCACTATGTCCAATGTGTAGCATGACTCAGTGAGTGCTCCAGCACACATGCCATGTTTTTTGGCCTGACATCACGTGTGCTTCTCAACTGCATTCCTGTTCACTATCTGGCAGTTGCTGTACAATAGATTGCTGGTGCCTTAATCAACCGATGATGATGGGCTTTGGCAGCTTTGGCCCCCTGCTGCCAGGGAAGCGCCATGAAGTTGGCAGAAATATTCTATGCATTGTATATCATACTGTGGATTTTTTGTCTACAGAATTGCCCATCATCATCGGCCATAAACAACACAACAGCCATGGCACGGATAGCCAACGCAGCAGCCAATTCCTGAGGTGCTGGGGGGTGACAGTGAAGGCGTCAGCCAGTCTTTGTACAGTTGTACAGTTGCAACTGCCATAACAACTGGATTCTGCTGCAAGCGTCTAACTTCTGCTTCTGCATGAAGGTGCTCCTGTTGCTGCTGCCATCATAACGCTGCTGCCATCGATGATATCATAATGCTGCAATGTAAGTGAATAGAAATGCGACTGTTTGTTTATTGCACTCAATCAATACTACTTATTTTTTATTCAAAAAAAGTCACATTTACATCCACTTATATTACTACTTCATAATGTGAGGTCTTTCACTGTCAGCGGCTGATGTGTCTTGTGTTTGAGTCACTTGAGCACCCCCACTGAGTGGATTTGTGTGCCTTGAAGGCACTTTCTCCCCTGAGGATGGTCTAATCTTGATGTGCCAGTGTGGCTGAGCCACCAAGTACATTATCCCAAGGGCCTTGCGGCCGGAAAGGGTAACTTCCTTCCTTCCTTCCTTGCTTTGCCGTGTTGGCAACATCAGCAACGTATCCATCAGGACAAAGCAGGCTGGCAGCAGCAGGTACAGGTCAGGTTGGCAGCAGCATGGTGTTGTGGCTTGTTGTGCTATTATTGATTCTATCTGTTTGTGTGTGCCAGTCGACATGCAGTTATCACTCTGACAGATCCAGCTGTCGGTAGAGGGGACTCGGTCACCACACTGGGGAGGGGAGGGACACCACGAGGCAGCTGATAGCAGACTACCATGTTGTTTTTTTTTGGAGAGGAGGAATGTAGGAAGGTGTTAGTATCAATGCAAACGTGGAACGTCACACCCTACAGCGACCACAACCAGAGCACATAGTGCCCGTTGATCATACCGTATGATCTCGGCGTCACGAGTCCTAGTAGTATCAATGCTATTCACGTATGGTTGTTCATGAAATGATCACCTTGCCTTGCATGCATGCGGCCCTGGGCCCCTGCTGGAGGAGCTGGTGACTAGAAGCGGTCAAGAAAACTCAAGTACTAGTAAACTTTGGTGTTGGACGTCAGTGGCAGCTGGTTGGCAGCCAGCTGTTTTTTTTTGCAGCGCATCACATCAGGGTGGCGCCCCCACCGCATGTCAGCACATTTGCCGTACGGTTTCAACTTGCTGCATTGGCTAAATCTCTCTCACATATGGTACATTGGTGGCACACCCTTCAACACACTCAGGTTTAACTTAATTGCCTACAGGAGTGTAAGGGTGTACTGTTGTTCTGGCATCATGCCTTCATTTACATTTCTCTTACACTCCTGCTACTACTCCTACTACTCCTACTCCTACTACTACCAGTTACCCCAAGGGTTTCCATCCGTAAGGAGCCAACTGATGGCTCATGAGGGCACACCAAGAAGAAACATTCCTCTCAGACATTCCCTAGACTGGGGAAGATGGCAACAGGACGCGCTCTGGTGGACTCAAGTGAGGTCGTTTATTATATTTTACTATCGTCTGAAAACAACCGTTGTTGGGTGACCCAACATGCACTCTACCTCTTTCAGCAGCTCACCGCCTGACAGGTAATCATCTTCACAAACACAAAAATTTGTTGTTTTGAAACGACAGATACATTTGCACGCCATATGGTGGTGGAATAACACAGCTTGCCTGTATGCAGGGGACACTCAGTGCCATCATAGGCTACTAGCCTAGTCATAGTATGACACCTGGTTGCCCGCCCCCATGCACCTGCCAAACTTGAAATGTGGCCGCCGCTTGAAGCACTGGCCCCTAACTGGCGGGTAAACAAGGCATTATTGAGTGATTCTGACAATTTGTTGGTTGAACACAGCACTATACCCACTGGGTATGGCATCCATCAACCCTTGAACACACTACCATACTTGGCGAGCCTACTGCACTGTTGACCTGGTTCGTCGCAAGCGCCTGGGCCTGCCATTGCTGCTGCTACCACCGCTGCTGCTTGCAGCAGAGTCAGATGTAAAATCCAGCTGCTGGTTTGCAACTTGACCAGATGGCAGTTGAGCAGAATGTTGTTGCTGCTGCTGCTGCTGCTGCTGCTGCTGCTGCTGCTGCAGCTGCAGCTGCTCTTGCTGCTCCACAGGTTGCTGCAGCTGCTGCTGTTTCTCCAGATTGCTGATCTGACCTTCAGTGGCCACAGGTATTGAGGTGCTGCCAGGCCTGCTGGCAGCTCTTGCCGCATCTGTGTGCCCGTCTGCTGCCCTCCACCAAACCCAGTCTGCATGACAGTATGGATTTACGGCAAGACAAGGAATGCTGGGCAGGGTTTAAACAAAGCATGCATGGTGTGGTTTTTAATGAGGGCATGCATCAAATAAAGCACTGCTGATGTGTGCCAAGAGCGTGCCAAGAGAATCAGGTGAAAAAAAACAATAGTCAGGTAATGCTGTGTGCACTGGGCTGCTGACTACTGCTAGACATGTGCCAGAGGCAGCAGAGGCTGCCACTACGACAGTACCTATTCCTTCCTCCCCTTCGTCAAACTCGTCCCACTCATCCTCATCTTGGGCATCCACCACCAGCCCTTGCATCTGGCGTTCACGCAGTTCGGATAAACCAGCGAGCAGCTGAGCTATCTGATCAGTATTTCTGTTGTTATTGGAACTGGTTGGTGATGCTGTATCTTGAGCGCCTGCAGAAGGCGTCAGCAGTGGCCTGCAAACAATACGCCTGGATCGTATGACGATAGTGGGCTGTGTTTTGCGGTCCACTGCAGTCTGAAGCCTGCTGAGAAGCAAGCGACAAGGCCTGCAGTAAGTAGCTGAACAGTTCAACTAGGGCTCCCACCGTGAAATTGGTCGCGCAGCGCCAGCGTACAGTTGCTGTGGTATACGTTGCAGCCTTGCATAGCTGTAGTACAGCTTTGCTCGGCTTGAAAATTGGGGAGTCTGTAGCAGAGACATCTTGCCGACTACTGTACCAGCAGTACGAGTATTCAAGTGTGTGCGTGTTCCAAGTGCTTGCCCATAAGTCAATGGTGCAGACATTACTTAACGAGTGCAGCTGCGAGCGTGACAATTCGGCATGGTGGTCATGTAACTGGAGGTCCCAACAGACCTGCGTCATCTTTGGGACACATCATACACGTTAACACAGACAACCTATGTAATCTGTGGTTAAGGAGCTGCTACATGAGCGCTCGTCGAATACGGCAGCCACCAGTATCGGCTTTTCGTGTTTGAACAGACAATATTGACGGATACTAGAGTCAAAACAGGCAAGAGCAGTCACAACAGACACGACCCAGGCTGGACAATTTCTGCAGGTGCCAGGAAACAATGCTGGAGCTGCTGCATGACATAACCCAGCATGTCGCCAGCCTGGGACTGTGTTAACAGATGCTTGACATCCTGACTCAGGATTCCTGACCCACCACCCCCACTACTAGCACTGCAGCCGACCGTACAAGAGATAGAGCCATGCAACAGTTTGGTATGCTGCGCTGTAGATATGTCTGCCAGCCGATGGCACCACCTGGAGTAGACTCCATGAACACTGTTGGCACCAATAAAAAGCATGAGCTTATGCTGAGAAAACAACCTTGTTCCATCTATGCAAAGGAAGGGATGCAATATGCAAGGATACCCCTTGGCCTCTCAGGAAGCAACAGCTGAAAGTCAGCAGCTCAACTACCACAAATTGAGTGGTCTGTACAGACGACCTAAAGAAGGTCAGCCTGGAGATGGTCTCCAGTTATCAACCATGCTTGCATCTGGTGATCAGGAATGACTCAATCAACTCTCTGCTCTACATGACATGCCTGCATGTCACCAAACAGCCCTTGGCACAGCAGAGTCTGCAACTACTGCAATGTGCTTTGATATGCCTGTTGGGCGCAGTATGCACTGCATCTGGCTGCAGCATCTGGTGCAATCAGGCCTGCTGATCAGGTGATGACTTGCACCCTTGCCACATGGCTTCTGATATCCGCAATGCTGCCCACATGAGTGACACTACACTGCTACCGCATGATGCTATAGTGAAGCAACACAACATAGTGTTGCTGCTGCACTGCTGCAAGGCACAGGATCCCGGCTGCTCAAATAGTTAGAAACCCCTGAATGCAAACCAACAAATGCCTCTTGATAGACCCACACATGGCAGGAGCTCTCAATGTTGTCAAAGTATATTCTGCTCAGTTCTAGGCAAGCAACTACCATCATACAACCCACAATACATCATTGAAGTGCAATAGCCAGCCCTGCAATCTAGACGGGGAGGAGGGCAAGGCGGGTGCTGAAAGGTCTCCAGCAGCTACATACAGACCAGACCTCAACCCTCAACCCTAACTAGGGTCTATTTCATAGCTGGGTGCAGATGTACTGTACTCTGCTGCAGCACCTTCCCTCCTCAAGCGCTCGCCCAATGCGCCAGCAGTAATCCCAGCACAAAGGCAGATTCTAGGTATATCATGTGCATTGCATTCACGCCTTCATGTCAACAACAGCAACAAATGACTCTGACAGGATGCACATGAATACGGCAGCAATGGAACAAGAGATGGCACTCTGTGCCTACATGCACAAAGGAGGACCACCCAGAACAACACCTACACTCCACATGCGCTCAACCGTATGACCCTGATGAGTCACATGCAGTTGATCGCTAGAGCTTTTGATTGTCATGTCTACAAACAGCTGATGGTCTATCAATTATCTGGCAACAACCATGGCTAGGTCAAACAGTGATCAACATCACAGCTTTACCCTGCTGCGACCAACAAAGAACGCAGCAGACATGCTTCCATAGCACAGCATGACGCTCACCACCAACTCATGCGCTCAGAGTAATTGAGTGTTTAGCGTGAAGCAGCCTGCTGAAAGGCAACCTCCACTCACCACTCATCTGTCAGCCAGTTCTTCAACAACTCATACACAGATATCACAATGGCACACGCAGGTGCTGCCCTGTATGCACGTGGCTTGACACCAGCAAACAAACCCTCAATACCATCCCTGGCATAAACCTCCTTCAGGATACCAAACACCCTGCTCCCTCTGCCGCTGCTGCTGCTGCTAGCAGGTGACGCAATCTGCATGCGGGTCTTGACCACATCAAATGGCGTGGTGATACCAGCCGCCAACCCGCCAGACACGAAGCCTGACACCATGTTGGCAATCAGGATCTCAATCTGGCTGTGATGAACTGGCCGGCCAAGAATTGACCCACTGCTGCTGCTGCCGAGGCCCTGCTGCTGCTGCTGCTCTGGGTGTGGCCAGGGGTTCCAGTGACTGTTCTTTGGCAGCATTGCCTGCCTAAGGGGTTCAACCATGGCCCAGTACAAGGCACTAAATGGCACATCACGAACAAGTGTGGCACTGAACCCAGTCCACAGGCGGGGTACTGTTCTGAGCACAACCTTGGGGTGCACCACCTGCTGCTGCTGCTGGCGCACTGAAACACCACCACTGCTGCTGTGCTGCTCATGCTGCTGCTGCTGCGTATGGTGGTGATGATCCAGGAAAAAGTTGGTGATGGTGGTGCGGATGCTGACACCGCTGCCAGCAGTGGCTTGCACCCGGGTCCTCAGCAGCTCGAAGGGTGCCACACAGAAGCAGGCGGCAGTCCTGGCGGCTGTTCCAGCTGCCACTGGTGCTACAGATCCCAACTTGTTACTCCACTCTGCCAGTAACGCGTCATACAACGGCATGTAGATCCCGACCATGGGTACAGCAATCAGCAGGGAAGCTGACGTACCTCTCCACAGCACCGGCAGGCCCTCCCTGCTGCCGATAAACTTTGCCGTCTCCCACATAGAATGAGCTGGCAGCTGCGGCACTGCTGCTGCTGCGCATTCACAGGGTAATGCTGCTGTTGCTGCTGCCATGCGCGGTCCTGCTGCTGCCGCTGCTGGGGTGGGCCAGACGGGAGCTGCTGTTGGTGTCCTGCGGACCGTGTAAGGCCCTTCTGTGATACCCCATCGCCTGAACGCAGTGGCAGCGCCAGCAGTGGCAGCAGCAGTGCTTTCAGAGAGGGCAGCAGCAGCATTTGCTGTGGACTGTGCTATATGATGGAACCATGCTGCAGCTTCTGGGCTGAGTGTGTGGCTGTGGCGCAGCAGCTGGTTGTACCGCTGAAGGGACTGCTGCTGTTCTGTGATGCAGTGGTGTAAGGGCTGAGCGCGGCTGTGAGCTGCTGAGCTGTGCCTGTAAAACAACATGGTGGTGTGAGAAGACGCAGTAGGGGGTAGGTAATGTGGAATGGTCTGGGAGTGTACCAGGTTCGGCAAAACCCAGTGTGGGACACAACCCTGACCCTGTGCTGACTGCTGCTTAGCATTGCTTGCTGTGTTGATGGCAACTTGGATGTTCTGAGCATTTCCAAATAGATTAATTGAGCACGAATCGAAGAGAGTCAAACAGGGCTCTGCCCTGGTCAGGTGTGAGTCGTATGTGCTGAATGCCCGACACCTGATCACCTATTGCTGCTGCATGGGTTGTTCAGGCATCTTGACAGCTATAATTATCTTTCGCAAACAATTGAATAGCCTAGCTCAACAGCAAGCACCAGCTAGCTAGGAGCCACTTACTCATACAGGGTGCTGGTGCACTTGTAGCGCGGGGCCGTGCAATTGGCTGGTTCCCCGGCAGCATTTGCTGCGGCCTGTGCTTGAATACGTGTCTACAACAATAAGCAAGCACCGCAGTCATAGATCAGAGCGCGCATACAATGCCTCAGTGAACGACAGCCTCATCCCACATAATCGGCATCGAATCTTGCATATGCCAAACATGCAGGGCGCACCTTGATCACATCCAGGGGGTTTACAATAGCAGCCGCTACAACTGCAGCCCCCGCTGCAGCTGTTGCACGGCCTTGTAGAGTAAGCTGCGACTCGGTCTCTGTTGGCATCAAGCAAGCTGCCTAAGATGTGCTGCTAAAAATTGAGATGATGATTTCCGTAGATTCTGTTTTGCGCTCCTCTTGCGCGCCTTGTGGCAGATTCAGGTAGCTTATGTAAGAGGATGCTACCACGCCTGTTGCTCCACTACACGGCGTAACAAAGTCAATCTGACGAAGTACATGTCACATGCACGCAGGCATGGTGGTCCCTCTGTCTGTCGATCACACTCTTCCGTCGGAAGTTGAAACCGCAGAGCCTCTCGAAGTGTCATCGTTCGCCTCGTTGCCCTAGTTCAGTTCGTTAGGTCTGCACAGAAACTAGTGTAAGTATTCTGGTTGTGGCAGGCTGGTGATCACCCGCCCTGTCATCTCGAGACGCTGTGGTGCTCTGCCAACACCCGAGTCTGGGTGGGTGTTCAGCAATGCACATCGTGTTGCAGCATGCTGTGAATACAGATTAATGCAAATAGCTAGCATGCATTTGCGAGCATCAACGGCGTTGACACGGCTTGCCCGGCTGATCGGCTGTGCCCAATTGCACTCAGCTACAGCACAACTGTCTCCAGTCGTGTCCAGATGTTCAGCAAAAGCTGCTCCGATGCAGCATCATGGTTGGTGCAGGGGATCAATTCTAGCTACCTTAGTTCAGGCAGGGGAATGGAAACCCCCATGCTTGGAATCCCCATGCTTGGAGCAGCAGCACCAGCAGCAGCAGCACCTACAGCAGTACCCTACCCAGCAGAAGCAGCAGTTTCCACTGTCAACGCCTCATCAGTGTCAATCACAAGCCCCTAATCATCAGCAGCAATGGCAGCAGCAACGGCAGCAGCAATTCAGACGATACTCCACAGAAGAAGCTGGCCGCAGGCGTCTGCTAGCTGCGCAACAGCGCAGACAGCGACAACAAGAAATCGACGAACGCCGTGCTGCTGCTGCTGGTGCCGCTGTTAGTGGGCAACAGGAACAACTTCAGCCAGCGCCCCCGCCTGCAGCAGCAGCAACGGTAGACGCGCATACAACAGCAATAGCACCTCAGGAAACAGTACCATCAGCAGTGCAGGTAAATACTGTGGAGGCCTCATGTGTTGCAACCAGGCTGCTGCTACTGTTCCCTCTATTGCTAAGTCGGATCTCAAAGTGTTCATGCAACAGGAAGTGCCCATAGTTACAGTAATAAAACCTCATGTTCTGAACCTGCTGCCTCTGAGGCAGTGTCATGCAGCACAGGTCCAGTGTGGTGTGCAACAGCCAGAGGAGGCCAGGGACTCCAGAGCAGGTCTCACATGAAACCAGGTTTCAGGCCAACTGGGTTGCAGCATTCATGCTAAGGCTGTTGCAGCAGTCAAACCAAAGCGGTTGCTGCTGTGCCCTGCAGGTTCAGCATGTTGTTGGTCACGAGGCGCTGATAGTGACAAGATCAGTTGAGTGGTGAGTGGTGGCAGAGCTGCTGAGCGTCTGCAGACAGCCTGAGCTGCATTCACACATCTGTTGGTGTCCTCTGATACAGCACAGAGCTGCCAGCCTGGTAAGAGCCCCACACACCTGACATGGCCAGCCGCTGTATTTCAGATGCTAGCTGTGTTCTTCTGCTGCTGCTGGCAACTTCTTGAAGTTTAATGTATTGCTGTAGAGAAATTGTGCAGCAGGCGCTGGCATCTCAGGGTTAGGTGTGTCAGGGGTAAGATTGTCACTGGCATCTGCTCATATGACTCCCAGCAACGCACAACCACAAAGCTGCTGAGTAGGTTCAGCCATATTAAGCTGCTGTTGCTGCTGCTGCTGCTGCTGCATGCATGCATGTTGGATGGTGTGCTTCAGGGGCACAGTACTGCTTGGGTTTGAGCAGGCCACCAAGTACACTGTGTATGATGAGAGGGGCAGAATTGTGGCGCTGATAGCCGAGGACATCACTGGCATTGGCAATGAGCTGCAGCGGCAGCTGCTTAGGACCAGGAGGGCATTCACATCCACAGTGCTGAGCGCTGATGGTGAGGGATCTGTGATGCAGGCAGTTGGTAATGATGATCATCCATCTGTACCTGTGAACGTAGAGCCATCTGTACCTGTGAACGTAGAGCCATCTGTACCTGTGAACGTAGAGCCATCTGTACCTGTGAACGTAGAGCCATCTGTACCTTGGAACGTAGAGCCATCTGTACCTTGGAATGTAGAGCCATCTGTACCTTGGAATGTAGAGCCATTTGTACCTGTGAACGTAGAGGAGTAGTGATGATGAGCATGTGTACCTGTGTAGTAAAGGGCACTGGATCTTGTGAGCAGTACTGTTATGGTGATGGTCCCAACAGCCTGGTGACAGGTTGCTGTGCTGCATGCAAGTACATGGTATGCATCTTGCTGCATTCTTCTCTGTTGTGTTCAACGTGCAAGCAGAGGCAGTGCTTGAGGCCTGCTGCGTACGCCATTTTGTGCCACTCCATGTAGGTACCTGCATCAACCTGCATGTTGTAGCTGGTCATGTGGTGTTGCTCTCGTGTATGCAGCTGGCCTACTTCTCTCAGAGTGCACACAGCTGCTTGTGTGACAGCACTTCTTGCTGCTGCTGCTGCTGCTGGTGGCCCATCCAGTAGATCAGTGCAATTGCATGTGCACTGCATGGCATATTCCTCCTACTCAATCTTCATTCTGGTCATGGTTCACACTGCACAATGCCCCTGCTGCTGCTGCTGCTGCCGCTGGTCATCTGCAGGTAGCCAGGTTGTGTTCCGTGTGCGGCGTCCAGCCTACCTCATCAACAGCTACATGTACATTGAGGACCCGCAGGGCCAGGTGATTGGTGAGGTGCGGCAGCGCTGGCACCCCTGGAAGCGGCTGTATGACCTGTACATTGGAAAGAGGCAGTTTGCTGCTGTGAACAGCGGCTTCCTGGCCTGGGAGTTTGAGATGAAGGATGCCCAGGGCAACACCCTGGCACTCATTGACAGGTGAGGACCAAGCTCTGCTTGCTTACCTGCAATGCTTGCCTGCAATACTGAGCGTAATTTATTGTCAAAAAGACAGGAACCAGTTCTGTGATATCTGATGTGCCTCTGCAGCACAGTGCAATGCATCAAGAATATTATGATCATACTCTCCCTGCCTTCTTGGTCGCCATTGCCAGCAAATCATCATCATCTTCTCTGCGGGTATTGTAATCTGTGCTACTATCTTCATTGCTGCAGGAACTTCCTAGGTTTTGCCAAGGAGCTGTTCACAGATGCCGGCAAGTACGTGGTCCACTTTGGCTACAGTCCTGAGCGTGCTGCTGACATGTGCTCAAAGACACTCCAGGTCCGCAGTGGGAAGGAGGATGTGGCTGTCACTCCCCTGGCTCAGATCAGGACAGATGTGGCGGTTATACCCACGTACACGGGAAACCAACTGGTGGGTGGTTTCACTATGGTTGCTTCTACAACTGGCTTGTAACTGAGAACAGCTGGCTTGTATTCCGATAAATTGAACAATTTGAGATTTATCTGGACTAGGAGGTCGATATTGTTGGTAGTTTTGAGGAATTGCCAGCCCAGCATGACCATCACTTGGAGCCTGCGTCATCAGTCCACCCCAGAAGTCACCAACACATTTTCCCGGCAACCTGGTGGTTTGAGTGAGTGGCATCTGGTTGCAGAAAGTGAGATCCCAAGTGGTTGCTGGCTGGTTTGTTTCCAATCTTCTCCTCCACTTGCTGCTGATGCTGCCGTACGTGTGACGCGTCACTGCTGCTGCTGCCACAGGTGGTCCATGAACCTCTCCCCCTGAGTGAACGCTTGATTGCCCTTGCTGCTGCTATCAGTGTTGACTACAACTACTTCAGCAGGCTGAGCAGCCACAGCGGGTTCTTCTCACCGCCGCTGTTCATGCCGATACCAGTGCCAAGTGGTGGGGTGGGGGGAGTAGGCACAGGTGAGTCATGAAGGTCGTGGCCATGCTCACACAGAACACAGACTGATCATCAGTCATTGCGTGACGTAATGGTGTGTTGCTTGTTGTGGCACTGTGGTTTTGGTACTTGCTCAGCATGAACAGTGTTCATGTCAGTTCCCTGTGATGTCGAAAGAGGGGCTGAATGTCATCATGTTCGATTTAGCTGAGCTGGCCGTAGTATCTTCACTAGCTGTTTGTTTGCAGCAGTAGCAGCAGCAGCGAAAGCTTTTGGCCCATGGGCCTAGTACTACCAGCCGCTGCCGGCGGCAGGTGGTCGCACTCCTGTCACTTGTGCATGTTGGGTGTTTGCAAACACCGACTGTGGTCAAGTACATGAAACAACCTCTGTTGATCTGCTTGAGTGTCGTCGCCTCCTCCAGCAGCTTGCTTGTACTTATGCATGTGCCTCCTACAGGTGCTGGCAGTGCAGCAGAAGGTGCAGCAGGCGTTGGAACGACAGCAGCAGGAGCAGAAGCAGCAGCGGGTGCAGGGGGGATAAATCCTCCCTCAGCCCCTGCCCCGGATCAGTCACCAACAGGGTTCAGTGGCACGGATGATGGAGGGTTTAGTAGTGGTCTAGGGTCACAAGGGTTCAATGCTGATGATGCAGACAGTTTCAGATGGGATACAGACAGTGGTGGTGGTGGTGGCGGGGGTGATGAAGGTGGCTGGGGGAGTGTGTTAGGGGGAGGAGGGGGAGGTGGTGATGATGAGGGGTCATCAGGGTTGTGGGGCATACTGGTTGGCATATGGGCCATGATATTCGGAGAATGATGCTGCAGTTGTGCTTCTGCAGAGTATTGGAATCAGCTTGCGAGTTTGGCTGCAGCCTGCAGGCTGCCTTACAGTTAAAGCCATAACTAGGCGTCTCATGCCTTGTCTGGATGTCCGTGCTCAGCAACAGGCTTCATCCTGCCAATCGGTCGTCGTGACGCCCACATCAACAACATCTTCCACGCGCGTACCGATGGTTCGACAAGCAAGCTGTACAATCACATCCCATCAATAAATGTGTGTGCATTTGTGCCACCATCAATAGGGGGTAATCACATGACTGACCACTGGCATGCCGCGAGGTGTCATGTGCCTGACGCGTGATACCACTGCACCCTCCCCATTCAATCCCACGGTAGTCGACGCATTGAACGCTGTCTTCAGCACGAACATTCTAGTGCTGCACTGCTCAACGATAATATGTAATTTACAGATCCTAACGGCACAAAAGCTGCATAATACTTCACATGATGACTTTGAACAGCCGCAAGCACAGACGTCACTGGTTCGGACTGCTTGGTGTCGTGTCTCCAGTTACTTGATCCTTCTGCATGATCCTATCGCACCTGAGCGTTTCGGTACTGTCCCAAGAAGATACAAAATGATTATAACTGCTTAATTTTGGTTGTGTTGAGCTGCCAGCGTTGATCCGCTCCCGAACCATCGCAACACAATGGGCATACCCCTACCAGTGCTACTTCTCACCTTGTTGGTATTCTCCCTGACAGACGCACAAAATACTGCTCGAAGAACTTACACCATTGACGACAGCAACTTGCGCACATGGCATGGATATCATCCAGCGCGGCAGTTGAAGACTGCAACTGACCAACAGCAGCAGGCACCATACAACAGCACAGAAGACAGACGCAAGGGAGACTTGCACCAGCAGCAACTGCCTGCGTGTCAGCTACCCCAGACAAATCAGCAGGATTACACTTTTGATTATTACACTCTGACTGCGCTATGGCCACCCAGTTTCTTCCAGTACAGCCAATCCCACACCGCAGGCCAGTTAGTGCAGCAAGGGTATGCAGGTGGGCCAGGTTCTGCATTTTTGATGTGTCTGCAAGCATGATACTGCGGTCCACTTGAGCACCTATAGGTGCCACAGATCAACTGAACTCGTCCCAAGCAGGGCGTCCTTGCTACTGAACAAAACTACACGGCTCACTGTGATGCAGACACATCTCTTGTATGTCTTTCTTGGACTCTGTATGAGTACTGAAACTACCCAGTCTGACAATTAATTGGTGTAAATTGCAGCTTCTGGTTTCTGGATGCATGGCTTGTGGCCCTCACTCAGGTAAAGCCTGTCAGTGGCTTCTGTGCAGAAACAGCTCGGAGCAGTTTGGGTACTGTACTACTGAGTGCCACATCCAATCATGCGCCGCACCTCCACAGTAGTGCTCATCACTGCTTGTTCAGTCTGCCACACTGAGATTATTCCTGCGACCAATCACTAAGCTGGAGGCAGCACTAGTTCATCAGCATCTGTGCATTATTTTGTCTCCCTTAAGCCTCCAGCAGCACCAGCACCATCCCTGCACATTTGTCTGCTTTTATCAGCCTAATCTTACCGTTATTGCTGCCTGCTGGCTATTGCACCTAACGTCTGACCTGCAGTCAAGGCAACAGCAGGACATTCATGAATTGTGATTCATCCCAGCTGCGATTGTCTGACCTACCCACTGCACTCGTGACCCGGATGCTGTACTGGTGGCCCGGCATGCAAGTGCCCTTGAACAACGCATCAGGTGACATCTGAATCATAGTCTGTTGCCAGCAGGTGTAACAGTCACATCACAGAAGGTGTCATCTTTCTTGTGTTTGCTTCTCCACTGGGCTTGAGTTGCGCTACATGCTACCTGTTGAGCCCTTTCTTGCTGATTCAGCTGAGCTCTGCTTCCATGCGCTTGACCTGCCACAACGCAGAGCCGTAGCAATGTATGCATACAGCATCATATTCACTCACTGCATTATGACATGGCAGGGCCTGCCAACAATCAGAGCTTCCTTTATGAAGTATGATTAAACTCCACTGTCCCTTTCACTGTCACTGTCACACTGTCAGACTGTATATATGTATGTAGCAACTGTGCCATGGGCCCTGCGCCCCATGTCAGAAGCGG
Source organism: Coelastrella sp. MACC-549 (assembly GCA_018290735.1). NCBI lineage: Eukaryota > Viridiplantae > Chlorophyta > Chlorophyceae > Sphaeropleales > Scenedesmaceae > Coelastrella > Coelastrella sp. MACC-549. The sequence goes on along the minus strand of JABEVS010000194.1, from coordinate 21,334 downwards.
ACAATAAAACACCATACTGAGCGGTTCCACCGCCATCATGCTCACAATGACCACACATTCAGCAATGACGCTCTGTCAGTAACAGCATATCACCGTCACACCTGCTACTTTACAACCTTGGTGTGATTGTTCTGCTTTTGCACCTCCCAGCGCTGGACTTCTGGGACCATGAGTGGCAAAAGCACGGCTCGTGTTCAGGGTTGAACTCCTCGGACTACTTCAACACAGCAATGGGCCTGGCGGGGCAGTACCTGCCAGGGCTCACGCAACTGCTAACAGCAGCCAAGCTGACTGCAAACAGCAGCGCACCTTACAAGCTCAGTGAGATTCGGGGTGTGCTTGATGCCTCTTATGGTGGAGGCTACAGCATGACCTGTGACAACAATACTGCTGGTCAATTGATGCTGTCCCAAGTGGAATTTTGTCTGTCCCACAAGACCTTGCAGCTCTGTGACTGCCAGCGGTAAGAGTTCAGCCGAGAGTGGTGAGAACTGATGCTGCACTTGGGTCACGCGCTCAGAAGCTGCCCGCGGTTCATTGAACCTGCCGACAAGCAGTCAAGCAGCAGCTGCTGTCTTTACCACAGCATGGTGTGGTAGAGTTACATCAACAGTCGCTGATATTGTGTATGCTCCCCAACACACAGCTCAGGCACAACGCACTGAACTATACAGCACTGCAAAGACTGTTGCTCTCACCCTTGCTGCTGAAGTAGTACGTTTTGTTGAGAGGCTCTTATGCATTGCCCGCTGAATCTTAGGTTGTTAGATGGCCAGATGTTGGAGAAGCAATCATCCTGTGGTGATGATCCTCTGGGCCCAGTCTGGATACTGGGGTATGCAACGCAAGCAACTTATGGAGGTGAGCAGCTCTCAATTGGCACATTATTGTGATTTCATTTATGCTGAAAGGTCCATAACGCCTTGTGTTCACTGCAGTGCACACTGCAGCAGGTATGAGGTGTTGAGATCACACTGACCTGCTTCTATGCAGCCCTGTTCACTGTTGTGCACCATCGGCATGTCTGTGCACCAGATCAAGTGCTGTACCTTGACCAGGTGTTCAGCTGAATCAAAAGATAAGACAGCGATACAGAGCCAGCTTGCACAGATCAAGATCTCAATGACAGTAAGTAGCATAAGATTCTCAGGCGCTTGTGGCCCACTGCCGGGCAGTGCAGCCACAGATGAGGCTCCCAGGTTTTGAGCCACAGATTGGACTTCTGCAATCATTCAATTCTGCCTCTGTCTGCCTGGTGCAGGGGTGTCCATGTCCACTGCTGCAGCCACTATCATTGGATGTTTAGGAGCTGTGGTGCTTGTCATGGTTGGGGTGTGGCTCATTGCCTGGCAATGCGGATGTATCACACCTCTACTGAAGCTCAGAAGGGTAAATTGCTGCACAAGGCTACCAGCACAGCAGCAAGACATTCTGTTGCTGCACTGAAGGTTCCACTGAGGCTCAGCTTTGTGAGCTCTGCAATGACAGCTGTGCCCAATTTATAGGGACTGGCAATGGAAGGCAGCTGCATGGAGTGTGTGCATTGACGCTTGTGGCACTGCAGGTGACAATTGTGCACAACCCACTGGTTCATGAGCCGGTTGACGTCATGTGCCAGGCTATCAACATGGAATGGTTGAGGGCAGCAGCACCTGGCCTGGCTGACGTGGTGAATCACCTGCCTGCTGGTGAGAAACCTGAGGTAGCGACATCAAGAGGTATTCTTATATGAACAAACAATGCATGCTTGACGCATCGCAGTTGAGTATATAATATGCTGCTGCCATACCTTGACCTGATGATCACGCACACAGCTGCAAAAGCCACACCATTTCTAGCCGACTGAACACGACATCACACCAGTCTGTTCCACACTCAATGACTGGCACACAGGCATGGCCATCAAAGGTGGCATAGCTCGCAAGATTCTGAAGCACATGTACGGTACACCTGAGCCACCCGGTACCTTTGACATCGACTGCTTGGTCCTCGTCTCTGATGAGGCATTTGAGCCTGGCAGCCATCAGCCTGGTCAACAAGGGTCAGGCCAGCTGCAGGAAGGTGATGCTGCTGGCGGGGCCAAGTGGAAATCAGGCTGGACAGCAGCACAGGCAGCACATCAAGCGGTGACTGGTTTGAAACTTGGGGCGTTGACACTGGAAGCTCAGGATGTGGAGGTCATCCCCAGGGTATGTCATACTGCTTGGTTATCATCCTCATCAGCTGGCTTACCTGGCATGCTGAGTAATGCATCCAGACATCTGACGTATCTGTCACTGGCAACACAAGGTATTGCGGTGAAAACTTCAGCTGTCACAGCTGCTTGAGCCATGCATTATTGTGGTGTGCAAGCGCTGCCCAAGAACATAAACGAGCTTTGCTAATTGTGCTGCTTGTGCTGCTGCTGCTGCGGCCTCCTTTGCAGAGCCACCTGGTTGACTACTTCACAAGCCGCGATGTCACCATGAATGAAGTCCTCATACTGAATGACGGCCAGCAGTATGTGCTGTTCTACACAGTGGCAGCCAAGGCAGATGTACAAGAGAATTTGGTGCGACCAAGCTGTCACATGAAAGCATCTGAGATGCAGGTAAGATCACCACACTGATGAGAAGTGACATTCGGTATCAAGCAGCTGTTGCTGTTCCTATCAGAGTGCGGCATGACACAGCTGCAGGTCTAGGACTGCTGAACCATTGCAGGATAAGCACAAGGCATGTTGCAGCTTGCTGGTCGTCAAAGACGCACAATAACCTAAAGCTTTGGCAGCATGTACATGCTGCCAAAGCTTCTGCATGACATTTTTGCAAAGACTTCCAGCAGAAGTTCTGCTGAGCCCCACACTGCTGCCTGATGAGCCTCACAGGTGTACTGGGAGGTGGATGAAGCCACCGGAGTGCCATATACAGGCTCAACTGTTGTGAGTTACACATGCATGGATGTCGATACTGATCCTTGATGACGACATACCATAGTCAGTTGCTTGTTGCTATGATCTCATCCACAAACTGGTCGCTGACCACACGGTGTGAGACATGTGTCAATATAATATCAGAGTTGAAACTGCCGTTCACATCGGTGAGAATCAGTAAGCAGCTGAGTCAGCTGCACCAGCCATGTGTTGATGCCACTACAGCTCTTCAGTTGTGCAGATCATTCCATTGTGTAGTGGGTAGGTTGTGCAGCAACTTTTCCCCGCAACTCTTGCTACAATAGTACCTGTATTGCTTTGATACTTGCAGGTATGCCGCTGTATTATCAGGTATCTCAAAGGTGGGCTTGCTGCATTCGTAGCAGTGCTACCAGACTATGATTTGCAACAGTATTACTTACACTGCAAAGAGGTCAGCTGAGAGTACACAGTGCTGACAGTCGTAGACCGGTTCATTCATTTAAGGCTTGCATGTACTGCATGCCAGAGGCGATAATCTTTTGCTGTCTGGGCCATTGCATGCGAACTGGTGCTCCACCAGGTGCTCCATGTCCAGGCTAGTTGTGTAATACAGAATAATGCTGTTATGATGCAAAACGCTGGACCCACACTGCCTTTTAAACTTCAAGGTGAGAGGTCCTTGCTTGTTTCAACCTCAGGTCACGGGTCAGATTACGGCTTTGATGTCGGCACCTGGACCCACTACCGACGCCAGAAGCTGGACAAGGTCTCTTTGTTCAAAGTGAGCCTGCTGTCTGGCAGCCGCACTCCTCATTGCGGTGTCAAAGGATTCCTGTGCTTGTTGACACAGCACTGTACCTGGTCAAGCTTTGTTAGCCAGCTTTGACATCCAATCATGTATTGTTAGCTAAAGCTATGGCCTTGATCCCAATCAGCCAGAATGTCATGATGGCTGCAGCAAATCACCTTTAAAGGCGATGAGAGAGTTCTCACCCTCAATGAGCTTTGCCGTCAATACACCATGGCTATGCCACAGTGTATTGATATCAAAGCTCGTTTGGAACTGCAGCAAGCAGCTGGCTGTCTGCTGACATTGTTGAACATTGGCCTGCTCAGGTTCTTCGTGCCTTCCACAGCAACTCTGTTCAACTTCAGCTTGCTGTTGACCACCTGGTGGACATTGGCTTCCTGAGGAGACTGGATGTGTGGAGAGCAGGAGGGGCAAACAAGCTGTGGGGCCTGCTACTGCTGGTGGGTTGCAATCTATGGACACATGCCATAGAATCATGATAATTTGTATAAAACAATGTGTGGTATGCAAGGCTGGGGCCAATATTCAGTCCGGTGGCAATCTTGGCCACAGCTGCCACAAGTGGCCCTGCCGTAACCTGCTGAGCAAGCAAAAGTCAGGCCAATAAACAGATGTATGCGGCATTTGTGAATCTGCACTCCATGTTTGCTGGCAGATACTGCTTAGTTGGAAGCACACAGCTCTGTTAGTGTTGTGCAGGAGGTGAACAATGGCATTGCCAAACATGGTGGTCGTCTGCAGCTTGGTCAGCTGGATCCTGAGGGGGTGGAGAGATGGGTCACCACCAAGAAGGCACAGGTACTCCGGCAGGCGTCATACTCATACCAAATGTTCCATGGGGTTGTGCAGATGATTTGTAATGCACAGTAGTACAAGTACCACCAGTGTCACTAAAGGGTACCAAAGGGGAGAGTTATTTAGGAGGTCTGTTTGGTATTGTGGCCTACAGCGGGCTCTTGTCGGCGATTAGAGTGCTTCATGCTGCTGTATCCCGACACAGCCCCCTGTATGGGATGTCTGGGCATCAGAGTTGCCTATGCAACCTCAGTTCCCTGTTGTAAGCGGTGATGTGCTCAGCTTGGGACTTCTCAGGAACATTTGTAGCTCTTACTAAGAGCACCGAAAGGTGCTGTCATGTCAAGTTCTCTGCTTGGTGAACTTCACCGGGCAACATACCAGGGTGAACGGCCTTGAAGCCGCTTACTGAGATCATTGCCTGTGGATGAATTATCACCCAGCATGTGGGATGCCAGATGATGGCCAGCGCTTGCATAACCAATAACTGGCACTGAAGTCCACCATCTGTTGCTGTGCTTTTGGTTTATCCCTTGCTTCTTACATCCCTGCAGACTGCCAGCAAGCGTCTGTTTGATGCGCTGAGGGCACGGCGCACTGGCTGGCTGCCGTCTGATGAGTCAACTCAGGACCTGGGACTGGTGAAGCTCCCAGATGAGCTGCTGGCTTACGTGGCTGCAGGAGCTGTGTATGAGATTGGTGTTGGTGCACAGGTACATGCAGGGCTGTTGAGCTAAGCAAACAGTGAAGATGCAAGTTGTCAGATTTTGTGGTGATGCAGTGCAAGATGGTTTGTGCTGCATGCTTTGCCAGATATATACCTTGGTATTTGGGTCTTCTGAAAGCATGAAACCATTGCAAATGAGAAATAACTCACAAAGTCTTTCAGAGTGTTTGGTATGATAGAAGACACTGGCTGCTATGCTCAGCATGATCAAAGTCCCTGCAGATCTGCTAGACTGACTAATAGTTATCAAGCCACTGTGGCCTGGTGGCCTTTCAACCCCTTGTGTCACATATGATGGTTCCACACCTAAGAGAGCTCCCTGCATGATGACTGCATGAAAACACTGCAACCCCGTCACTTTCATGAATCCAAAATCTCAGCTCACCAGTAGGCCTGCTGTGTGCTGCAAATTATTTGTCAGCAGGCCCACTGGCAGGTGCAGAAGGGAGGCCCTCCTCAATCAAGCAGCCAGCCACCAGCCTCGGCGACGCCCACAACAGCCCTTGCCACTGGGCATCAAGCTCTGCCAGTTGGTGTCGTGAATGATGCTGGCAGCTGTGCACACGATGGTGATGGTGCTGCTGCAACTTCAGATAGTGCTGTTGCTGAAGGTCTCTGGAAGCGCTTCAGTGAGGTTGGAACTGTTGCAAACTGCGAGCCAAACAACCAGCTGGGCAGCTTTTACCAGGTGAAGCCACATATCATGTGTGGTTACAGAGGAAGCCCAGGCAGCAGACAATGCCAAAATATTCCTGTTAGCACTAATCAAGGCAATCGGTAGTCTAGCAGTGCATGCCGGCAGTGCTGTTGCAAACAATCCGTGGCCAATAATGTTCTTGTACCTCAATGAGTGAGAAAAAGAGACTCCCTTGTTGGGTTTGAAGATCAGGGCACTGCTAATGAGCTTCAGAGAACAAATAAACATCCCAAAACATGATCTTCAGAACCCTTGTGCTGCTTGTAGGTTCTTGACACAGAGGGCCACAGCTTATTGTCACCCGACAGTAAAAGTGCCTCCATTATCACAGACACAGACAGGCAGCGCAGATGCAAAATACCAACCAGGCAGCTGATATCCTTCCTGCTGTCAACCATGAGAGGACATATCTGGATTTACCTGCTGGCCTGTGTGCTTCTGTTTGCTGGGACAGCGTGTCAGCTGATGGTGCCCTGGGTGGCAGGACAGATTTTTGACTTCTTGAGTTTCTGGCAACAGCAGGACTTCAGGCGTATGGTGGTGTACCTGGGTGTCCTTACAGCAGCAGGGGTTTTCCTGCAGAGCTGGTGGGTGCTGGCTGGCCCTGAGAACTGTTTCACCCACATCACACTTCGCCTGCCAGCATGTTCAGCCCAGTAACAACTTCCCTATGACCACAGATGCAGTATGATAAGTTGAAAGTGGTCCCTATGGTCTCAGGTGCAGTATGATGACTTGGATGAACGCCATGCTCATATCATCTTGGTTGACTTGCACAGCAGCTGGTGAATAGCGGCAGTGTGTCAATGCATCATGTAATGCATCATAGACGTATCTGCATGTGTGCAAGGTTGTCAGTACTGGTGATCCCAAGTCCGCTTTCATGTGCAATACAGTGGCCAAATCGTTCTGGAGTGCGTCACCAAGAAAATCATGGCTGACCTCTTTGAGCGCTTGTTCAACCACCTACTAGCACAAGACCCTCAGTTCTTCAACAGCATCAGCAAGGTGAGGCCTTCCTAGAGTATATTGTCATTAACCATTCACTGAAGGTGACGTGTATGAACAGCAGGCTAAAGCAGGGCAAGCAGCAACAGTGAGCAGCTGTCAACAGCAGCCAGGCGTTCTCACCTGACGCACTGTGCATGCGGCATGAACCACATAATGGGATCAACAGACATTTCAGACCCTTGTGCTGCCAGTTACCCGGCAGCCTTGTGGCTCAACAAGTGATGAATTTTCTGCTGTGTACAGGGTGAGCTCATGTCCCGTCTCTCAGGTGATTCCCTGGCTGTCAGAGCCCTCATCAGCAACGGCATCATTAACCTTGTGGAGGGCTGCCTCATCACAGCAGCCGTCATTGGAGTGTTGGAGTGGATATGGTCTGCACCCTACTACGGAGTCAAGTGAGTGCGAGACACTCAGGTTCTGGGTGCCAGAAAGTGTGATCTGTGTAACAGCTCTGTCGATGTTAGACTGGGTATATTGTGAAATTTAAAAACAAAGCCCCATGGCTCACAGGCCTAGGATTGGGAAGGGTGCAAACCCCTCAGGTTGTATTTTATCGTCTCGGATTGCCAAGAGTATACATTTGCTGATTGTTGCTGTTGTCTACTTATTATGGTACACAGCATGAGCACAAGAACTGGATCAGATTGAAGCTCACAACAAATTGACCATCTGATCAATGACTGCATATTGTTCTGCAGTTATTTTGACCAGGTGCTCTTCATCAGCCTCGCTTTCAGCGTTGTTGAAGGCATATTCGCAGCTGCAGTAGCCAACCCCCTCAACACAAGCACCCGTCAGGCCACGGGCCGCATGTTCGGCTTCTTGCTAGATGTCTTCAGCCGCACAGATGCAATTTGTGGCCTTGGGTTGCAAGGCATGATATCTCGCAGCTACAGGGCGTATGTGGCTGATGTCTTCAGGTAGGTAGGAGCCATATGTCGTCTACAACACACCATATGCACCATGCATGTGCTTGCACAGCAGCACTAGTCCATGCACAGAGGTGATGGCAGCCTCACAGCAGGCGCTTCATTCAATGAGTCTCTAGTACAAGTCAACAGTGTTGCAGTGCCTATCTGTTCATCTGCAGTTCAGTTGTTGAAAGTGGCCCAGCACTTGCACATGTCACTGGCTGGGCCCATGTTGACTGTAATGCAGCCAGGTACCGGTCATAAACCACATTTGACAGGCTTAAGCTTTCTAATGAAGAGAAGCAACATGCAAGTGTTACAACTGTTCTTGGCCTCTGCTGCTCTGCTTGCAGTACCACCTTCAAGCTGAATGTGTTCTTGACAGTGCACCGCTCCTTCTCATTGTCAGTGATGGCCGTGGTGGTGGTGCTGTTCACCTACTTTGGTGGACAGGAGGTGATAGACGGCACCACCTCAATAGGAGTGCTGGTCGCTACGCTGCGGTACATCCGCATGCAGCAGAAGGGAGTGAAACAGGTGGACAATGGTAGAGTGTCACACTTTCTGGTAGAAGGTCTGTCAAACCTCGGGCTGCCACACCTCCAACACCTCCTCCCAGCTACCAGTCAAATGCTCCAAATGCAAAGCTGCTCAATTGTTGTAGAAACATGCTACTGTCTTACATACTGCTGCTTTCAGGCTGTTGATGCTGCGGTGCGCTGCTGGGCCACTTTTGGCAACTTGGAGCGACTGCTGCAGCTGCATGACAAGGGGATCCTCAACGGATGTGAAGCCCAAGTCCACACTGAACAGCAGGGAGTACAGCGACAGCATAGTACAGACAATGATGAAACATCAACTCACCGGGCAGGCCCACAGGCAGCTGAATCGCAGCTTGAACAAGATATTGCAGCTGATGCTATGAACAGGAGATTGGGCAAAACAGCATCACCAGCTGTGGCAGCAGATCATGATTGCGACCAAAGCATAGGCGCACTGCACAGCAGCAACAAAGATGCAGTAGTCATCGATCTGACTGCAGATTTGAGCAATGGCCATACACCGAGAGGAGCCTCAACACGGCAGGTTTCAGGACTCAGGTACAGCAATATTGCAATGTTATGCTGTGGTGGCAGTGACAGCAGAAAAACATCAATGAACACCAGCCATGGAAGGTTTGGCCATGGGCTAACTCTGTTGGCACAACAGCCTGCAGCAGTTTCTGCTGCTGCCAGCAAGTTAAAGGGCAGCAGCGCAGTGTTGGCTGGACTGGCGCAACAGGTTGAGCTCTTCAATGGCATGACTGGGGGCATCTGGCTGGCTGGTGTGAGCCTGATGGTACCTGGTAGGGCAGGCAGAGGGTCACTGCTGCAAGATGTAAATCTGCAGGTTCTGGCAGGGGAGGTAGCTCTTGTGATGGGTGAGTGTGCAGGCCCATGATGCAGTGGTCATGCAGTCTGTTTGCAGACATATTGATACATTATCACAGCAGAACCCCCTTGTTACTGCAATCCTCATATGACCCCGGTTCTGTCCAACATACTGTTGCCCCTGTCCTGATGTTACCAGAGTATACAGCTGCACTGAAATTTCAGTTTAAAAGTTTAAACTTGGGCTCAGCAAGGCACAAAAAGTGACCATCACAACATGTCGTCAGCACCATGTGGAGGCATGCGGCTGTGACAGGGTTGTTGTGGCTCCTGCTCAGCTGGTGAAAAAAGCTCATGATGCCACTTGCGCCATCAGTGTTACACATACCAAAAGATTGGCGGCAGTGGCTAAGCGCAGAATATAGTGACCCAATCCTCAGACCTTCAACTGTGTTCTCAATGAGGCAGCAGAGGCACCTTACCTCCCAGCAGTAGTCTGTGCTCTCTGGTTGCTGCAGGTGCTGCTGGTGAGCCGTTGATGCCTCTTCTTGAGACAGCCATGCTGCTCAACAACCCGTATGCGGGAGCCATCATGGTGCAGATGTCAGTTGACAAGGGATCTGACACTGTGCAACAGCACCATACCAGTCGCGACACAGACCTGCCCTGCCAGCAGCAATGTGGGAGTGGTTCTGGGACCAGAAAGGAGCAGCAGGACGAGGAGCATCAGCAGTTGAGCAAAGGCTCCCTGCAAGCTGATGAACCAGCTCTCTCAGGCTGTTGGCACACCATAAAGCATCTGAGTGACTACCTACCAGCAGCTCGCAGAGGGATCGCATTGGTGGCTTCACAGACGGGTGCAGTGTTCAGGGGGTCCGTTGAAGACAATGTTGCGTGTGCAGCAACAGCAGCAGATGGTGATGTGGCAGCTGCAGTGGCAGGCAGTCCTGGTGTAGGTCTAACACACAGCAGCATTGCAGAGGTTTGTACCAAGGTTGGGTTGGCAGAAGAGGTTATGTTGCTGCCGGTGAGTTGAGGCAGATAGCCTGCCAAATAGGCTTGCATCAAATGGTGTATCAGTTCTACTTTGGCAGATTTTTATAGCATTCTTCTTGGATGTGATGGTGGCTGCAATATCTCTAGTCATGCCATTACTGGCACCATTTTCAACCTAACGGTTGCAACCACTCATGACAAGGCAAAGTGACGTATGCATGTGCCAATGCTGCTGTATTATGTTTGCAGGACGGCTACCGCACAGTCATAGGAGAAGGTACAGGCTTCAACTTGTCACAGAAGGCAACACTACAGCTGGCCTTGGGACGTGCATTGTTGAAAGATCCCAAGCTGTTTCTGATTGCAGGAATTGACCAGCTCGTGGCAGCAGTAGGCATGCAGCGACTTTGGCAGATTCTGCAGCAGCGATTGGATGCAGGGTGTGCTGTGTTGATGACTGCAGTTGTTGATGACCAGCAAATCAACAATCATAGACTTTGGCGTGACAGTGAGGTTGGTAACTTCTTGGCTGGCCTGGGTGGCACGGTGCACAGGTACAGCATGGTCAACAGTCGGTTGCAACAAGGCTGACACGTGATCATGCTTTGTCAGTGTTTTCTTTTCTCTTCGCGCAGAAGATGATCATGTGATGGTCAGATCAGTGCGTTTGAAAATAGGTTGATTGATTCTCTTCGTATGATAACTTGACACTGACCAGCTAGCAACTACAACACTCACATGCCAAGCAGGAGACAGCTAGAATACACAATTGTAACAGGTTTCACTGGACTGCCATGCTTATCTGATACCAATTGATGTACATTTGGGTTCTACCATCCCCTGTCTTGCCAGTCCAGTCAAGCACTAGCAAGCCAGCGGACCAGTCATGTGCTCCTCTCAGCACCCTTCACTACAACCTACTTGCGCATCAGAAAATGTTTCCTGGTGACCTGCACAAGGATATCTAATACAGTATTGGTTGTCCCTGCATCGCCCCTCTCCTACTCCCCCGGCGTTTGAACCTGGGTCTGCAACTTGCCAGGTTGCACTTGAGTAGTGTACTCAGTACATTATGGCATAATTGGTGTGGGAACCTCTGTGATGATGGCTCAGCTGTGGTTTTGGGCCCCTTGCAATGATTGCAAGGCTGAAGCATTTGGAACAAGATGAGTTTATGTTACATTGACGTTTGGTTTTCTGGGCATGATCTGCTTTGCCGCCTGATTCTTTCCAAGAGGTGCAGGCTGCACCCTTTAATCAGGTGTTCAACAAGAGAGTGTTATACGAGTACATTGTTTGAATGACTGAGGATGATAAGGTGATAGCAATCAGGTGATTGTGCACTATTGCCAGAACCGTCATTATCATCATGATCACTATTGCTGAACCATCCGCCCCCCCCCCCCCCCCCCCCCCCCCTTCCCTATCATTTGTCTTTTCATTTTTTTCATGCGCCAAACCCCCCACCTCTCTCCTCATCACCCCGCCCTCCATCCCACTGCCTTTGTTGCGTTTGCCCACGTGGTGAAACATTTGGTTTGTTGTCGTATCTTCCTCGAGGATATCGAGCTGCGTGAGTGCCACACTC
>JABEVS010000193.1:0-117144 GCA_018290735.1 Coelastrella sp. MACC-549 | reverse complement strand
TGAACAACTGGCTCAAATGAGCTTGCTGTATATGTATACCTACTGTGATCAAATACTGTGCTTTGCCCAATGAGCCTGTACTTGGCTCGCTAACGGGCGGGTTACACTCGTGTAACTTACAACTTGACATGCGAGTGATTACAGTCTCGAGAACGTTCCATATGTCTGCTTCACACATAGATCTCAATAGACGAATGGAAAGGGCTATTCCGGCCGCAAGCTTGCAGTTGCAGTTGCCCATGCAAACCAACTGAGCTGTCAAGAAGGCACAGCACTCCAAGGGCAAAACCCCTCTTTTGCAGAGGGTGCCCAAGATCGGTGGCGTCTGCTATACCACCGCAAGGTATTGCACCCCTCTGTGCTCACCATATCATACCATACCATACAACCTGGCCCCAGAGGGGCACCCCGGAGGAGCCAACATGGTCGCTCATGGGGGGTATAGATCCAATCGTATTCCACAACACAATCAAACCTCAACCTTACAGATCTTAAAATAGTCCGAAATCATCCCATGGTGTTTTCATCAGGAGTTATCTGGGACCTACCTATCAATAGTTCTGAAAGGATGACAGTGCTAGCGCCCGGCAATGCAACCATCAGTTGAAGCCACGGCCAGCTATCTGGCATGGTATACGCTGCCAGTTCAACCGCAGTGCGGCACAGCTCACTCAGTAAGCTACGTTACAGCTAGCCTAGCAGTCACTGATAATATAGTGACGGTCACTATATTATCACCGCTGTTTCTGCATCACATGCACGACACCTGGCGCCTGACTGCTACTCATTTGCAAGAAAACTACCGTCTGTGCAGCCTGTGCAGCCGAGTCTGCTGCAGGGCCATGGTCACTGCTGTTGCTGCTCACCCAGCTTTCTTCCGCCTGTGTGCCGCTGCTTGCTGCACCAGCAGGAGTTTCTGCTGTTGGTTCCACTGCTGGTGCTCCTACCTCTCCTGGATGTACAGTGCTGGTTGTAGCTGTCACCAAGAAGCCTGCAGGCCCTGGCTGCTGCTGTTGCTTCTCTTGCATGTGCGTTTGCTGTTGCAGGTGCATTTGTTGCTGCAGGTTGGTTTGCTGCTGGTGATGTTGCTGAGTGTCGACACCCATAAACTCCTGCTCTTCCTCCTGCACATTCCCAACTGCACCAGCCCCTTTGGACATTTGCTGTGTTGACGCTCTGAGCCTCATGCCACTCTGCTGCCGTCGTTGCTGCAGCTCTTGCTGCAGTTGCTGGTTCTGGTAGTTCCAAGGCACCTTGCTGCTTGTACTTCCTTCATTACTTACTTGCTTGTTTGCTTCGTGCCGCGCCTGCCGCTGCAGTGCTTGCCGGTGGCATCTGGAGTTTGCTGCCATAGATGGGCTCTGTCGTACTATAGCCTGCTGCTTCCACAACTGCCCTGGCTGCTCCAGGCCAAGCAGTTGCTGCTGCCTGCTGTGCAGCTGTTGCTGTTTCAGCTTCAGTTGCTGGTGCCACTGTGAAATGGATTGGTCTCCGATCTGCAAAGGTACTGGTGCTGGCAGTTGCTGCTGCTTTGCTGGCGCTTGTGTGCAGTGTTGCCGTCTCAGCTCAGGTGTGGGCGGCTGCGCTGATGCAGCATCAAGCTTTGCTGCCGTGTGTACAAGCTGCTGCTGTAGATTTGATATTTCCTCAAGTATGAAGTCCAGCTGCTGCTGGGTCAACTGAACGACCTTTGTACCAGCAGCGCTGTCGTCCTGCCCTGTTACACCTACAGGAAGCTGCTGCTGCTGTTGCTGCGGATGCTGCAAAAGCTGGCTAGCAACTGCATTAGTGATTGGCGTGGTCGGCTGGTTTATGTCTGCAGACAAATTGGCACTTGCTGTCACTGGGGCGCTAACAGCTGGTGCCTCATCTGCTGTTTGTGATTGTTGTGAATAAATAGTGTCAGTGTGATGCAGGCCCTGCTGAGGCTCCTGAGAGGCCGGCAAATCCTCCTGGCTTGAAGCATGCCATGGCAACTGCTCATGATGCTCATCTGCCAACACTCCCAGTTGCACTGCACTTGAGGCCGCACTTTGTTGTCCAGGTTCGCCAGCTACTTTGCACTTCTGCTGGCTGCTGCAGTCCTGTGGGGCATCACAACTGTGTCTGATCCTCCTAGCACTGTTGATTGCAGCACTTACAGTGTCCCATCTGTTGGTGCTACTACAGCCAGCGGTCCTGGCGCTGCTGCTAGTGCCACTGCTGCAGCAGCTGTTGGCGCTGTTGTCGAGGCTGCTGCTGCTGCTGATTGCGCTTTCATGTTTATCCCAGCCAGCAACCATATGAGACAGCAGAAAGGTGTTACCTGGCTGTTTCTGTTGGGCATTCTGTACGTGTAACAGCTGCTGCTGTTGCTGGTGGTACTGGTAGTTGTGCGGCCATTCTATTGCGTCCTGCTGTTGCAGTTGCTGGATCTGTTGTTGCAGCCTACAAGGAGCATGGCACGCCACTCTATGCCTGAGACGGCTTTTATTAGCTGCACACAGTACATATTGACCAGGCATTGTGCAGTCAGGTGCAGAGTGCTGTGACTGGCTGGCACCTCGTGATCTGAGGCAGGCTCCCCAGGCCCGTGCATTGTGCAGGAGACCACACAGTGTGACAGTAGAAAGCAGTAAGGGCTGGCAATGCTGGCATTTACCTGTTGTTATGTGACACAAGTTGCTGGTTGCTGTCTCTCACAGTGCACAGGTCGACCTGCATCGGCGTTTGACATTGAAAGAGTCGGGGTAACCAGATATGATGGGCATAGGCATGCAAGAAACACCATGATTGCATGCAATATGCAGCCGGGCAGTTGTGCCTTGCATATTCCACATGCGTCTAGTACCTGGTGCGATTGGTTCAGCTGGACAAGAAGCTTACCTGGAACTGGTGCAACTGATGTCTAGCTTCCAACAACAGCTGCAGACACTGTTGCTGGCTGCTGCCTACTTCTGCTAATTCAGCTTTGGCGGAGTCCCTGCAGCACCAGAAGGATGCACCACTGTTGGCTATAGATAGCGGACTGGTCAACCAACTGGCAGTCAAGGAGATGCTGCACATCCCGGCTGGTTCAGGGCAGTGAGATGATGCAAGGTGCGCTCACCTCTCAAAAGTCATCTTGCGAAGTGCAACCTGCAGGGCGGGCATGGATAGCCGCGTGATCAGGCGTGTTGGCAGTTCTTTGACCAATGACTGAGCTCCACAAGCCCACCTGCAACTTGGCCACTTGCACCAGCAGGCTCTGCAATTCCTCTTCACAGTTCATCAAAAGCGTGAGGAGTGGTTGTTATTCGGCCTGCATCACCTGATTGCACACTGCAACAACAGTGCATCCAGCTGGTAATCAGCAGCTAGCTGGCTCGGGTAGACGTCAGGCACCTTAACATGCAGTCATATAGATGAAGACAGCATGTATGTATATGTCTAGATGGCGATCAAATGAAGGCATGTTGGGTATTGAAAATGACCGATGATTGTTAATATCTGCGAGTGTCCAGTTCTGCCATGACCATGCATCCAATGAGCTTATTGCTGATGTTCAATGAATCACATTTTCCAGCGAAACTGCACCTTTCTTTGTGAGAAGGAAGAACTTCTCAATTATGTAAGACAGACGAACTGTAATATGCACGTCTGCACAACTTGACCCATTATGCGATTTCAGACACAGACCTGATGAATAGCTGATCCAGTTGCTGGCACATCAGCGACATGGTTGCTGCTGGCCTGGAGGACACTGTCCCGCAAACGGGGCTAGTCCCTGATGAGCTGTTCTGTTCAACCCAAAACGTATCATACTACAACAGAGTCAATAATCCTAGTGAGTCTGAAAGAGTTGTCAGCGAGGCCAGGATCGCCGTGTCTATGCAGCTGGTGCACCTGAACTAGGGCTGTTATGCCCATATTGGCCTTGGACGCGACGCAGCCGTTCTTAGAAGGCTTGACGTCTGTCAAACAACACCTATCTAATCTGACTGTTTTGCGCCTGCCATCAGGTGCTTATGACTGGTGTATTGTTCCTGACAGCTCCTATGATGTGGTGCTATTTGGAGGCATGGCAGTTGTACTGGCTTGCCTCTTGCAAGGCAAACTCAATACACTCATGGTGTTGGTGGCAGGTGAGTTGTTGATATCAGCATGTCTATAATCCATTATAAGCGTCTCGAGCGTACAGTCAGCTACAGCCTGCACATCAGGTGCTGTCGTTGCAAGGGACTGCGCACTGCTTGCATGATGATAGCAGAAACAAGTAGCGCTTATGCCTGACGTGTACGACTTCCTGCAGGTGCAATCATCATGGCTATTGCCTGGCCTGTGAACCTGGGAGCATTGGGGAACAGCCTGGCCATCTGGCTGGGCATCAGCCCGTGGCAGTTGTTTTTCTATGTGTTCCTGCCACCCTTGCTGCTGGATGCTGCAGTGCGCATTGACTGGTACCTTTTTCGCAAGGTCAGCGGCGTTTGGCAGTGTTGGCATGGGTTTTCAGGTTGACAGCGGCTTGTAATGTGCAATGACCAGCAGCTTAAGGGGCTCACTGCGGCGCACAGCATCATGGCCAGTGATGCGAGCCTGGCTTCTGTGGTGGACTGGTAACACGTGTAATGTTGTTCTGGCTCATCACCAGCATCTGCAATTGCCATTGGTGAACAAAGAGCTGACCAGTGGTCCCTGTGATCTGCCAGCAGTTGCACAAATGCATGTGTGTAGTGTAAGAGGGTAGAACCTTACAACATGCTGGCTCATTGCTGCCCTACTGTTGCCTCATGCACGCAGAGTGTTGTGCAAGTGTTTACTCTGGCCTTTTTGGTTGTTGGTGCGACCTGTGTGGTGATGATACCCATCATGCTGTACATGCTGGACCTGAGGAAGTATGGATGGAACTGGATACACGCCTGCATGTTTGGAGCAATGATCGCCTCAACAGATGCAGTGGCCATCGTGTCAATCATGAAGACAAGTGAGTGCAAGGTGCCTCTGAACAGTGTGGTTCCCACAGCAGCTGCTGGTTTCCCTTTGCAACATAGCACAGCAGCGTGACCGGGGTGCTTGCTGTCTGGCTTGATCCTGCAAGCACACACTCGGAGCTGCTAACAGTGTGATATGCCAAGCCTCCATACTTGACTGTTTTTGTGACTTTCCTGGCCCCGTGTGATGTTATTGGTAATGGCAGCACCTTGCTGTGCCACTTGCATAGTGCTTGGACCTCTGGCTACTTCTTTGTCCTTGTGCTTGTGCAGGTGGTGGGCCCAGGCGCCTGCGGGTCATGTTGGAGGGCGAGTCGCTGCTCAACGACGCATCAGGCTTGACTCTTTTTGAAATCTTTTTCCACATTGTGAGCTCAAGCAGCAGCACTACCAGCATCACCAGCTTCATCATCACCAGCAACAGCAGCATGAACCCAACAGCAAGGTTCATGGCTGCTGCAAGGATGGGACATTCAGTGTTGGGATCTCAACGTATGGTTGAATGGCTACACACCAGCAGTCTAGCGTCCCATGGCATGAAGCACCTTTAGGGCACTGACTCTGCAATACTTGTATTGTGCGTGCAGCTCCAAGTCAGCCTGGAGCACCCTGAGGACCAGGGCTCAGTGGCCTCTATTGTGGGCCAAGTCTTCCTGGCAATTGTGCAGTTTGGACTCAGTGAGCGGCACCTCAGTTGTTGTGTTGGGGGGATCCTTCCAAACACAAATGTCAGCAGTACCACATGAGTCATAGCCCAGTCCGCCTGAGGGGCCCAAAGGGACTGGTCTGTGACTGATGTGGTACTGCTGACACTCGTACTTGGCTAGGCAGTTCTTTGGCCTTGAACCCGCTTGTTCTTGAGGGTACTACTGCATATCACTGTTTGCATGAAGTCAGTCATACAGCTATGTTTGCAGCTTGTTACTTCAGAGGTGTCTGCAGTTGAGTGACTTGTCCAAGCTTTGCTGACGACAAGCTGTTGTACTGCCTTGCGCTGGCCTGCAGTTGGGTTTGTGATGGGCATGGTGTTTGGAGTGCTGACTCGGCTGTTTCTGCGGTACATGCGGTACCTGGGGGCAAGCCATGATCAGGAAGTGGCCCTGACACTGGGAATGGCTTACCTGGCCTACTGGATTACAGGACAGCCCTGCAAAGGATCAGGTACACCTGATGTGCAACAGCCCATGCTCATGCTGATGATAACCCCTGCAGAGATGCCTCTCTCCTTCTGTGCTGCTGGTATGAGGTGACGTTGGTCGACCTTGGAGCATGGAGAGCAGCCGAGGCTAGCATAGCCCTGAGGAGGACATGCCATGACCTCGGCTGCCACACAGCCTGTACTTGGGCAACAGCTTCTAACTTCACTTCTGATGTCTGTCTGCTGCTGCCAGGTGTTGTTGCGGTGGCTGTCATGGGTCTGTATGGTGCGGCCACAAACTGTTGGGACATGAGCACACATGCGCACAGCCACTTTGATGGCTTCTGGGAGACACTGGCATTTGTGGTCAACTCCCTTGTGTTTCTGTACTCTGGAGCCAGTGTTGTCAACTTCTTCATCAGGCAAGGACCTTAGCTGCCATTGTTTGAGACAGTAAACCCTGTTTCACTGTTCTGCTGCTGTCTGTACGTCAGCACCCGTGCCCGTGGGCCTATCTTGGTCAGCATTGTTCAGCACACAACAGCCAGCGTATTGTTATGAGCTCATAAGTGCTGCTACTGCTGCTGCACCTCTTATTTCCCACAGGGCCTCCGGTGACCTTACCCAGTATGGTACACACTCAAATGACCTGGAGGTGACGCTGTGGATGCTGCCCATCATATACATCATCCTGTGCCTTGTTCGCTTCATCCTGACGATGGCATTCAGGCCTTTGTTCATTGCCATCAAGGGGGATATGTCATTGAAGGAGTGCATCTTCATATGTGTGGCGGGCCTGAGGGGCAGTGCCAGCCTGATCATGGGCAGTGCAGTGGTCACACATGAGCTGCATGGAGCTATGGGGGATACTTTTTCGGTGGGTTGCTCGTATTAATCATTGGATACTTTTTCGGCGGATTGCTCATATAATTCATTGGGTAGTGTGAAGAGCTGGCCAGCTGCAGATGCTTGTTGAGCTACTTCAGCCCAGGTCTCATGGGGATGAAGCCCATTTGAAAGTTTCAAACATAGTATTTACCTAATGTGATAAATCTGCTGGTGTCTGTTGTATTGATCCCTCAAGACAGCTGCAGCAAATTGGTTGCAATCAGTCAGAGCCAAGGCTTGTCAAGTTCTATTTATATGATGCATTCTCAGGACGGTTAAATGAGCGTCTTTTGAAGCAACCTGACTCTGCTCTGGCTGCCTGGATACCTGACTGTGCAGGTTGTGAAGGCCATGATGGTCTTTTGGACGGCTGGCTTTGTGCTGCTGACTTTGCTCATCAATGCACCTCTGCTGCCAACTGTGCTGCGGCTCACTGGCTTGTCCAAGGTTCCTGACAAGCAGCTGGCTCGAAGGCAGCGGGCAGTAGCAGCATTGGCAGAACACACAGCAACTGTTCTGGAACAGCTGAGGGATGCAGAAGATGAACTGCTGGCAGGTGTGAGTGTGTGTGTGTGTGCACCTTTAATATTTCTGGTTCTAGTTGTGCATGATGCACAAGTGGACTCGTGTTGCAGCATCTGGCAGAATCTGGCTGGTCAAAGTTGAGCAGCAAGGGGGGCCTGAATGTCTTCTTTTTAGATGTGCCCACACAGCAGCTCTGTTGTGATAACAAGTGTGTGATGGGTTTTTTTGCGCTAGTCACACTATAGCTCTCACTGCTTGCTGTCTGAACATGTATGCAGGCGTTGACTGGGCACAAGTTGCTGCCTTCGTGGACCATGGCCGTAAGTATGCCTCGTTCAATGGTCATGCGCGGCACAAAAGCAGCAAGTTAACTCGGATGTTGCATAAGCTGCAGCGTTACTGCTGCTGCTGCCTGCCTGGCAGCTCGGGACATGAGCAGGGCAGGCTGGCAGCAGCAGCAGCAGCAGAACCTAGCAAAGGAATCAGTAGCCCGGGACCTCCTAGTCATGCACGCAATCAGCTTCACAAGCAGCACAGGTACTCTGGTGACGGAGCAGGCTTGGGGTCTCCCTTAAGCACCCTGTATTCCCTGAATGTGGAAAGCAATGCAGACCTGGAGGCTGGGAGCCCTGCCAGCCTCACCCCAGCCAATGGGTCTGCAGTGGAGATGACAGCACCACCAGCAGCATCAGCAGGGGTGGCAGCAGCAGCTGGGCCTGAAAACAGGCAGTATGGAGGGTTAGATGGAATATGTGAACACACAGAGGGCATCGGATTCGCTAATGGCAGTAAGCAACAAGCTTTCCCCAGACGGAGGAGTAGAGAGCGCAGACACAGTGTTGAGCACCGACAAACGTCTGGGTCTGCCAGCGATGATGACAGCAGCAAGCAGGGCGACAGCAGCGGCAGTGAGCGCAGCGATGACAGTAGTGACAGGGATGGGTGGTTTCACAATGTGTTGCCTGGGCTGGGTTCACATGAAATAGATGTGCTGATGCAGGAGTGCCCATTCATGGGAGCCAGCTTTGCTGCTCATCGGGCTCAACATGCAGCACAACATGCTGCTGTTACTGCTGACCCTGCTGCTGCTGACAGCAGTGCAGCAGTCGGTAGGCATCGTGGGGGTGGCACTGGGCTGGTCAGTCGTTTCTGGGTGCCCAGGTCCAGGAAGACTTTACTGCCTCACTCACAGCAGCAGGCTGATTTGGAACAGCAGGCACAGCAGCTTGCACAAGGAGAGGCTCAGCCACCACTGGTATCTCAGCCTTCAGCACAGGGCTCAGATACAGCAGCTAGGCTTTCCAGACCAGGCACAGCAGGCGCGGCAACCTCAATCACTGCTGATGACCTTGATAACCAGAGCTCCTCAGTGACAGCTGCCAGGTCACAGAGTGCTGTCCTTCCTGGCATGCGCAGCCTGGCTACACGCAGCGCTGCACCTTCGTCTGTTTATGGCAGTGGCAAGTCCTCAGATGGCTCAGGTGCAGCAAGCCTTGGTGGTCGGAGCGTTCCGCAACACTCTCGCACGGGCTCAACAGGCACATCATATCCCCTGTTTGACGGTGGCCCAGCAGCAACAGGTATGAGCAAGCCAGGCAGCTGGGGTTTAGCAGGGATGGCTATGGATGCAGCTGCAGCAGCAGGCTATACAGGGGGCTCAAGAGAAGCTGAGCGGTCAACAGGGAGCCCAAGGGCATTGAGCAGAGGCCCTCTTCAAATCCAGACTGATAAAGCGCTGGGTCGACAATCCGGGATGTACAGGGGCTTAGCTTCAAGGTCTGTAGCCTTGAGTGGTGATGCTCGTGGTGGTGATCTGTTGGCAGATGCCAGCCAGAGCTCTGCACAGTTGCAGCAGAATTCAACAGGGGCTGCGGCAGCTTCAGCGATGCATGCTGCACATGGCGGCGAGTATGATGCAGCTGCTGCAGCAGTAGACATGGTGTCTTTGGCAAGGAGCAGCAGAAGGTCTGCGCAGGGAGCAGCATCTCCTGCTGTTGGCCCTGGGGGTCCTGGTGCATCTGGTTTAGGGAGACCTGGTTCCAGAGGCTTGGCCAGCAGGAGTGTTGGCATGGCAGGTATGTAAATCTGAACTGACAACACTAAGGCTGAAGTGGCAACACTGTCTGCTGTTCCTAGTAAACTTATGTAATAATGGCCGCAGCATCCCTCTGCTCCTCTGCTCCACAAGAGTGCAAACAACAGAAAACGTCTAGTTTATCTGCATTTGACATTTTGAGAGCAATCCTCCATGTGACCTGCTGCTCTGTGTGTTGCTGGCAGGGGCATATCAGCGGCCATTCGATCAACAAGTACGCGGGCCCTCCTCAAGCAACAGCCCCCACCACCTAGGGGGTGCTGACAGTGACCTGCTCAGCAGGTTTGCAAGTACAGGCACCTACCAAGATAGCAGCAGCAACCCACCACAGCCATCATCCATGCGTGGCTTAGCGACACGCAGTCAGAACCCTCACCTTCCCCCTGTGGCTGCAGTAGCACCCAGTCTGTACACCCTGTCAACAGGCCTGAATGCCTACGCCGCTGCAGCAGCAGCAGGAGCAGCTGGTGGTGCCTTGGACATCAGAGGTAGGGAAGGGCAGCGGCGGAATGGTGATGCTGCTGGCATCAGCAGACCTCTGGGTGCCAAGTCAGTGCCAGCTGCACAGGCAGCAGCAGCCATGGCAGCAGCATCAGCTCGCGGGCGTGTAGGTTCTCCTTCAGCTGCAGCTGCAGCAGCAGGAGCACTCAGCTCTCCAGACCAGCTGGCCACGACAAGTGCTGTCGGGCCGGCACCTGCTCCTGCTGCTGCCGCGGCTGTTGCTGCTGCTGCTGGGGGGAGTTTGACCAAGCGCAGTGGTGGTCTGTTGGACTCGGTCAAGCGAGGCATGAGCAAAGTAAGCGTGACACTTGGCAAAGCCAGCCGAGCCAGCCAGAGTGCTTCAGCTGCTGCTGGTGACAGCAGTGATGATGAGAGTGGGTACAGAAGCTTGTACAAAGGATCTGCTGCGGCTAGCAGTAAGGGAGAAGCAGCAGCTGCAAATGATGAGGAGCTAGCAGATGCCAGGCACTGGCTGGTGTCAGGTGCGAATGCTACCCTGCGATGTTGTGATGTTGTGATTGGCACATCACTTATCAGGCTGCAAAGGCACCTGCAGCAGAGCCTGCTCTTGATCTTGAGGATGACCCCAGGTGCTTTGGCACTTTGTCATCAGAGGGTGCAAACTGGATGTCGCGTACGGCGATGGTCACTGCTTGATTTGGTCGCTGCAATTGCAGGCTTGAAGCGTTACTTCTATTCAAAGCGTATGGAGGGCCTGCTGTCTGCCCGGGGTTTAAGGATCTTGGATGGGTCTTGTGAAATTGCTTTGGAGGACCCTAGGAAACCCTTGGCGCTCTGGTATCACATCAGCAGGTGAGGTCAGGGTTTCATGACAGGGTTGAGCTCCTGCAATGCCCTCCAGAGTCTGACGATCTCTTAGCTAATCAAGCTTGGCCAAGCTCTGCATTGTTGGTTGCTCTACATCGGACAATTGTTGTGTTTGTGAAGTATGCCTTTGCAAGATGTCCACTGACTGAAAAGTTGTATGCCTGCTGCCTGCTGCAGGGATGTGGGGAACAACTTACTCGTGCGCATAATCATCTACCTGCTTTTCATGTTCCGTCAGGCTGCGGTTGGGCTGCACACAATTGGTATCTTGGGCCGCTGGCTGGCGTGGCCGCTGCGGTTGTTTGCCGGCATGCTGCAGAGACCTCTGAACCAGGCGAGCATGATGATGGGCAGTGGCGCCTTGGTTTTGTGGCTGGCAGAACCGCTGCATATGCTGTGACCTAAAGGCTGCTCAACTGCTTGCCATTGTTCTTTTGTTGTAGCATTGCCAGCACTGCCAGTTATGCTTCTGCAGCCAGACAAAACAGAGTACATGTAGGCCATATTGCCATCTAGGGCTGGCAACAGTCTTCCTGTGGTCGCTGTACTTGCTTGTATGATGGCTGATATCCAGGCTGCTGCTGTCTTGCAGGTGTTGCTTGCTAGTGTTGAAGTAGCCATGGAGTACTTGATGGGCCTGACAGCAAGCCCATATGTGGAGTGGCTGCAGGTGCGCAGTGCAGGATCCTGCCTTTGTGTCCTGACACGCCTTGCCATGGCAAGCTGTTCCTTGTTTTTGCCACCTACAACTGCAGGGCTTGTATTGGGTGTTCAGCTGCTGATGGTGTAGTGCCTGGTGCCTGGTTGCAGGAGGGTGAAGTCTGGGCTGCACTGGTGGCTGAGATCCAGTGTGAGTCAGCACAGGTGGCAAAGTTCCTGATAGATAGGGAGATTGAGGCGCCTGAGAGGTACAGTGCAGTGCAAAGCTATCGGGTGGCAATGGCAGTGCTCAGGCAACAGCGGCTGTTTGTGGAGGTAAGCGCGATAGGCCTCTGGTCAACAAGCCGTCCTGAAACACAGCATGTGTGGTCTGTATCTGTCTTCTGTGCGTCTGTACTGACATATCAGGCTGTGTGGCCGGCATGTCTTCAGGGTGTGATGCTGATGTGTTACAGCTCGGCATGGCAGAATCATTGGATACAAGTTGCTGTATTTTTGGGTTTATTGGAATGTCAGCAACATCAGTGATTGGGCATGCCTGATAACTCGCCATTCCCTGTGCCTGCTGGTACTGTTCCACACACCTGCAGAGCCTGTTTGAGTCGGGCATGTTGGACAACACAGAGCAGCTGGCGCTGGCACACCCCATTGAAGGAGCTGAGAGGCGACTGGAGCTGCTGGGGCCTGTCTGGAAGGCCCCCAGCTTGAAGGAGGTCCTCAGGCAGCTGCCCTTCATGAGGGGCCAGCCTGAGCAGGTGGTGGACTTCTTCATCAGGTAAGGCATGCAATAGTAGGGAAGGGTGTGGTGAGTGAGTATGAGTGGGCTGATGAAACACGGCTGTACTGCTGATGGTCTATTCTGGTGATAAACCTTTGCTGTACGTGTTGCTGATGGTCTATTCTGGTGATAAACCTTTGCTGTACGTGTTGCTGATGGTGTATTCTGCTGATCGATGACTGTATTGGTGATGGTTGAGTCTGCTGCTGGTTGCTGTGCAGGTATGGGCACCTCATCATGCTGGGCAATGGTGAGCAGCTGCCTGCTGGCCAGGACCTGTTTGTGGTGCAAGCTGGAATAGTCAAGGTAAAAAGGTCAAACCAGATGCCGTGCTGCTCAGGTCCACCTGTTGGTGGCTGCAATGTCAGGCTGCAACATCAGGATGCTCTGTCGTCTTCAGTACAGCATTGCCATCTTGCCATGTCAGCATCTGTAAAGGTGCCGGTCTCGATCTCAGGTGATGACGTAATGTTGTGCTGTGCTGCATCCGCAGGTGACGTATCAGCCAGACCTAGGCAGTTGTCAGGAGTACTTTCTCGGGGCGGGTGGTGTGTACAATCTGTATGCAGCTCTCACAGGAGAACAACTGCCTGGATCAACAGATGCAGCAGCACAGGTGCGGCAGTCAGCAATGATTACTAGACACTGTTGGTTGCAGGCAGCTGCTTGACCCAGGTGCCACAGGGGTACAGCAGCATGCTGAAACATGGCCTAGATCATTGCAGGAAGTATGATGTAAAATAAGTATGATCTAAGATAAGTATGATCTGAGATTGCCACGGTGTGCTTATGCATCATATGGTGTTGTCAACAGTGGTGTACCCCTCAAGCATGATTACACGGTGGTGGGAGACTCAAGGGATTCCAACAGATGCTCATCCTGCTGCTGCTGGTCCTGCAGGGTAATGCTCTGGGCAAGGGCCCTGTATTGTTCTGCATCAGTGCCAAGGGCCTGAAGCAGGTGTCTGCTGCAGCTGCTGCTGGGGATTGCACATTCCAGCAGCTGGAGCTCGACATGTACAGGCTCGCAGGCAAGAGGCCTTCCAGGCATTGACTGGGCTGGTAGCAGAAGGGGTTTCGTAATGAGCAGCATCTTCCAGAGGAATATTGTTGTAACACTGTGCAGGCACACTTGCAGGATCAGTCCCTGTTGCACAAGCTAAGCAAGCACGCTCATTCAGTAGGGTATAAGAGGGCAGGCTCCTCAATTTTGTTTCTGTCATGCATCCCATAGGCACTCTGTTTGCTGGTCCATCTGCATTATTCATGATGCAGGTTTATTCCTTTTGGAGCGCTTGAAGCCCCAGTTGGACATCGAAGTCAGCCAGGCCCTGGCCAGAATGGCGCCTCTGTACCACATCACCACACAGAAAATACCAATAGATACCAGCCTAGCAGGTCCTGCAGTGCCCAGTGGCGCTGGATACAAACATAAACGCGTGTCTAGACAGCAGCGAGCAGCATGGGTGCGTCAGCACCTGACGGTGCTGAAACAGCATCTGAAGCAGCAGCTGGCAAAGTCAGAACTGCTGATGCTGCCGAGTGGGTGCTCAGTGACACAAGAGAGTCATGTGCTCTTACTGCAAGGCAGCATACAGGTACGCTGCTGCTGTTATTGCCGATGCTGCTGTTGGCAACTTGCTGGGCTGAGGCAGACAACCCTACTGGGGCCACGCCTGTTGTGTCACTGCTGATCTGATTATGCCAATGACAGGCGTGCAGACCACTTGCAGGAACTGGATGTTGAGAGATCAGTGAAGAGAACAAAATTCGTTTCCCAAACAATTCCATCATGGACTGTGTTTGGCCCTGCAGGTGAAGGTGGCTGATGAGAGCGTGATGTCTGATCCACAGACTGCTGAGGTAGCCCGGTGGATCACCAGCTTTGGCCGGCATCAGCATCAGAGCATACTGCCCTGGCTGTGGGACATCATCAGTGATGAAGATCTCAGAAGGGCACCAGGTGGGGGCTTGTGCTTCATCTTCTGCTGATCTGGCGTATGTGTAACCCACTAGTCAGCTTGCTCCATGCTCTGTTGCTAGTATCACAGACTGTTGTGCAATCAAGATGATGCACTTTTGTGTTGCCTGCCCACTAGTGTAGAGCAGGACCATACTCATAGAGCTCCTGGGCCCCGCCGACCAGCACGACTGCTGCGATCTGTGAATTGACTTGGATAAAGCGATTGGTGACCGCCAACATGCGTAAGCTGCTTTGCTGCTGGACCGGTCCAGTGGGTGCTGTCGCTTGGGAAAGACAGCGTCATAGAATGCACTGTTCTGCCTTGACAGATTGCCGGCTCTGTTTGTTGTTGCAGTTGCAGTTCCCAATCAGCCTTTACCAGTCACCATCACAGCAGGACCTGAGGGAGCGACCCTGCTCATCTGCTCCTCATCAGCAGAAGATGCAGCAGCAGCAGCTGCAGGTAGTGGCATTGGCGGGATTGATTCGCGCTTAGCACCCACTGTTCTACCTGCAGCTGCAGCACGTATAGGTCCGAGCGCACTGACGAATGCAGCTGCTACAGCATCTCAACCAGGACCTCCTAATCTGGCCCATACCAGTGGTGGGCCATCAGCTGCTGGCCCTGCTGCTACTGGGGGCGCTGCAACACCAGGCCCAGCCACAGCAAGGAGAGCAGTGCAGCTGGTTGACAAGCAGCCAAACCCGTTCTTGCGTAGGTCACTAGCAGCGGCGGCCGCAGCCGACTCTCTGATGAGTCCTCGGCCAGGCAGCTATACCCGTGCACCACTTGCTGGACCAGCAGCAACAGGTACACCAGAACCGGCAGCAGGCGATGCGCCTGCAACTGCATTTGCAGCAGCAGCTGGAGCGCCTGGCCTGAGCCGCATATCTCCCACTGTGCGGGAGTTGGGCAGGGTGTCTCCTGTCAGGCTGGGTTCAGCCAACCCCTTGATTGGTGCTGCAATGGATAATGCACAGTATGTTGGCACAGACAGGCGCAGGGGCTCTTTAGGCAACTTAGATGATGAAACTTCAGCAGCAGCAGCAGCTGCTGCTGTGGCAGCGACTGACAGCAGGGACACGGGTCCAGGCACCGAGCAGGAGGCCTTGACAGGGAATGAGCTGCCAGCCGCCACTTCTGCTGCTGGGGATGCTGCGTCTGGTGGCCAGGCAGCATCAACGCCAGTGGCGGCAGCGGCACAGCCTAGACGCAGCAAATCTCAGAGGCCACTGAAGCCTTGGGGCTCAATGAGGAGCCGAGATACATGACCAGTGCTGCGTTATCAGTCTGTCAATGTCAACAGCATCTACTGCATGAGCGTGCTGGACATCTGTAGTGCAGCTGCATAGCCACTACTGGGTCGACGAGTGTAGAAACTCATGAAGGTGATGCAGGCTTGACCAGGGCATGGCTGTTGCTTTGCCAGGTGATCAAAGGTACCTCAACTGTCAGTACTGCTGGTGCTGGTCTGCAGGATATCTTTCTTGTTGCAATGAGTCATAGCTCTGAAGCAAAGCGGTGGTATGGTGTGTTTCTATCCTAGAGCTAGTAACACATGCATGGCGGCATAAGTGCTGCTGTTATTTGTCGATAATTTGCCACCATGCTGGTGAAATGCATCAGCTACTGAGCAAGTTTGCATGACTGCAGGCAAGTGCGGCCCTGCCCTGATGTTGGTGCGGCGGTGGAGGGCAGCTGACCTGGCAATCGCTGTTGTGCTATGTGCATCTCTTTGAGGCTGCTGTGATTTCTTGTCAAACTCCCTACTGGGCGAGAGCTGCCAACACTCGTACGAGTGTTGGCAGCTGTTGTTGGCCCTGCCCGGCTGCCTGTAGCATTTAAGCCGAGTCTGGGCCAGTCGGCATATCCCACTGGGGCTTTGGCAGATTTTTTGGCATATACGCACAGGTCACATGTGCAGTTATTTTGTACAGAAGCCACACTGTTGAACTATCTGAACCCAATGGGGTGACTTATGCGCACAGTATGTCACAGCTGTTTCATGCCAACAGTGCCTTGCATTGGCAAAGGCCACAGCACATAACTGATGTTACTGACGAACTTTATCGCAGCAGCTTTCAAACACAATATTATTGCTCTGAAGATGCTGTGAGTAGCTGTTCATTGATGATGGTGACTACTAGTAGGTCAGTCAGCTCAAGAGTGATGCGTATGCACTGTTTCTTCATGCATGGCCTGAGCTTACTGTAACGCAGCAAGCCCTTACAAGGCAACATTGTTTCTCTGTCTTCAGTACATACCAGGCTGCATCGACGAATGCACTGCTGATCTCAACCCGTGGCAGTGTATCCTGCAAGCATCAATGGTGATGAGAAGCATCTCTTTCGCAGGTCTTTAGGAGTTGGTGTATATGTAACAATCTGTCCGCTGTTACTATCAACAATCATTGCTACCATCTAATAATCAGTACTTCGCAGCCATAGCATTTCACTGCCATTGTCTCCGCGCCTCGCGCCATTTTACTGCTACCATCTGTATGCCCATTGCATTGCATGTGTATGTCTTCATCTAAACTTCAGCAATCAGCGATGGCGACATGCAATGATCCGCTAGGCGCACTCTGCATGCAGGAGAGCCGGGTTTGTACATGCATAGTAGCTTCTCTGGCCTTGCCTCTACTCTGCTGCAAGTGAGGCATGGCTTGAATCTGAATCCTGGTTGTTCCTTCAGCACTGCCTCTTGATGCAGGTCCGCTCAGATAACGCAGGATGCTGTGTCATGTCAATGCCCAGTCCAGAAGATGATGCCCAGAACTGGCAGTGACAACCACTACCTGGTATACTGGTGGGATGTCACAGAGATAAGCCGCAGTCACTGCTGCTCAGCATGGTGGTATGCCAGTGGCTGTGAGTTCAGCCATGCTGTTTACAATCATATAGACCGTCAAACAGCGCCATGAGGCTTTCACCCTAGGGGGAAGCCTCACTCTGTCCACTGAAATGTTGTCTGCTCTCAGCTATCTGCAGGAAGTAGATGTATATGCTTTGCTGGTGAGGGGCGTTCAGCTCATGCATCTGCAGTTTGCCGTCAGTGGTGCATAGCTGGCGCCAGGGAGACATTGCTGTGCACGCCATTGGGTAACATGTAGACAGACAGACAGACAGACAGATAGGCAGGCAGACAGGCAGACCTGTCACAACCCACCCCGGCCGCGAAGCCCTTGGGTAGGTTTTGTACTCCATTGCAGGGCTCGCCGGCCAATTGCTTGCATGCCATGCGGTGCCTGCGCCGTCATGTTCCGCACATCTAGTAGTCAACGCTAAGTTCTGCTGTTTGATTTCTGCAAATTTGCCCTTTGAGGGCTGCAACACTTGACCCTTGTGAGTGGTTTTCGCAGGGGGTGAATTCTGTCAATGATGATGTACCCTTGATCCAGCAAGGACTGCTTGCAAGCTCAACAGAGCCCGCCACAATGTACATTGTCACCAGGACCAGCAGCATCACTGCATGCAAGTTCACGATGTTGTGGATTCGCATCCAGACAACGGCTTCTGGAGCAGCAGGTAGGGTTCTGCAACTCTCTTGAAGAATACATTCACTGGCACACTGCTTTCGGCAGCCGTGTGCGTGCTATGCTGTGCGGCACAGCTGACTATCGCAAAGGACTGCATCATACCTCTGTTTGCAAACCAACCAGCCAATTGGTGCATGAAGCATGCATGCTACTATAGCAGTCAGTATTAAACAGTTCAATACAAGACAGTTACCGTCTCGCGTGCACTTGAACACCAGTCTAGTTGGATCCTTGATGAGACGTATGGCCAGCAATGAATGTTTATTCTCAAGTTTGAGGGCCTGCACTGCAACCTGTTTGACTTGCCTGCAGCATGATCTTCATCTTTGCTGTGTTCTGCGATGGCATGTTGAGTTGTGCTGCTGTGCAGCCTGCAGTCGGGTTGTCACACCGACCTTGATCACACCAAGTGCATGCATAAGCTTAGGCCAAGAGGTCTCATGCCACACAATGGCATTGTCGTTAACACGGATCTTATGCTGCTGCGAATGAAATGTTTCTGTGCAGTCTGCCTGTGGCCTGGAGTGATCACTCCCCAGCAGCATTGCTGGACAGGAAATCCATTGGAGATCATGGCAATCAGGTCATGCTGGTGAGCAAACGATAAGTGACGCCAGCAGTATTGTTTCTGAGAATACCAATTCAAGCACGACGCCAGGCCATGTCGGGGCGTCTGCAAGCTTTCGGAAACCAAACTCCTCTGGTTTGTTCCCACGAGGCAACCCTTCCGACAGAACAAGTCACCTGGCTTACAATTTCTTTCGAGTAGTTGTGATGATGATATGAGCTATTGGAAGTATGTGGAAGTACTTCCACACTGTACTAGTACAGCGGCCGCACGTGCATGGGCGGAGGAACGCTCCGAGGTTACGTGCAGCAGCGCCGGGGCTTGACATGTCTATGTCGGGATGAAAACTTTGAGCACCGACCGTATTATTGTTCTTCCAGCCCGTTCAAATGTCTTGTTCCTCAAGATCGCATTATCTGTTACTGCCATCAGGATCTATTTTTCAGTCACACCTGAAATCGCCTGCTTGTGTGGTCAACTAGCTTGCTGATCATCGGTCTACTAGACCCTTTAGTAAGAGGGCGCTAGTGTCCAAAACTCTGTTGAAAAAGGATCCAGCCCCTCACCATGCCGGCATCGGCTGGTGAAGTGTAGGCCCCTGAAGTGCAGGACGCTGCCGATCAGGCACATGTTTCCTGATGAGCACTGATAACAAAGCATATGTACCTAGGCTGCATTTGATCCAGATGCAAGTGAGCATGTCGCTCTGATACGCTGCTTTCCGGAACGCTGTAACGGCCGAAGTTCGTAGCGTGCCCTATGCTCTATTCTAAATACACCAGGAATACTGTTATTTCTAAGCTTAATTGTGCATTACAGCTGCAGAGTTGATGGTATTCGCTTGGATTACGTGATCACGTGGCTGACCAAATGATTGCAAGAGCACAACTTCCAAACAGCTGTCTCTGTTTTGATCTTCGCACCATCACCAGTGCATCATCTTATCTAGCGTTCTGTGTTTCTACTGCAGAGCGCTCTGCTGGTCTTGCTGGCGTTGAGCGGCGCCTGCTTGCGACCCACGACTGCAGCAAGTGCTGACGGCTGGAGGTCTCGTACGTTCTATCAAGCAGTCACCGATCGCTTCGCAAGGGCTGATTGCTGGGGCGAGCCCTGCAACGATCTCAATTATTACTGTGGAGGCACGTTTGCTGGGCTACAGAAGATGTCCGGCTACATACAGGAAATGGGGTTTGATGCAGTGTGGTGGAGCCCAGTAACACTGCAGGGCAGCGATGCACCAGGAGCCAGTGAGTAAATGGCTTCAAGGCATGCTCCAGCTAAATGCAGGCTTACTTCAGCTTTTTGCCTTAAGAAGCCACATGAGTAACTAACTGCAGCCTGTTGGCGAGCCAATGCCAGGCTCATTGGGCTGACTTTCAGCATTTTCTTTTCATGCTCTGGAGGGTCCACCAGGTTCACACAGCATAAGCATTTGAGCAAGCAGGCAGCGGTTGTTGCATGAGCCGCCTCATTGTCCCACCTGCAAGCCCTTTACTCATGCTATGCAGCTAGGCAGTCATACATTCAAGCAACTCAGCACAGCACGCATCAGTAGCACCATGCAATAGCCCTGTCAACAAAGAAGAGCTGCAGCAGCAGTATGATATGTACAAACAGCCACTATTAACAAGACTGCAACTGTGTGCACAAGACGTTTAAGGTTGGCACTTTGCTGTTGAGCATTAACGCTGCCGTTGTGAATTGGCAGGTGGCTACCATGGCTATTGGCCCTCAGACCTGTATAAAGTGAACCCTGCCTTTGGCACCAAGGAAGACCTGCAGACACTGGTCAAGCACTACCAAAACCAGGGTAAGCATGCAGTTTGATGAAGTCTACATCAAGCTTTGTGAGGCACACTGCATCTAGTGATTGGTAGTGATGACCATGAGACTTCTTATGCTTCGCCTGCTTATTGCAGATCCAACGCTGAAGCTCATCTTTATCTTAAATTTCACCTCACTGCAAGGACTCAGCGATTTGCTTATGTCAGAATATAATAAGTATCCAGATGCAGACGCCAGCCTACACCTGCTGCTGCTCCAGGCATGTATGTCATGTTTGATATGGTCATCAATCACATGGGCTACGGTGATGTCTCTACGTTCAACCCCTTCAACAACCCTTCTGACTACCATGACTGTAATGGTGAGCATTTGTGTGAGCCACAGTCTGCTGTGACAGCAGCAGCGATCTGCCATCAGGCTCGCCAGGCACTTCCTCCTGCACAGCATGCAAACAGGGCCCCTCAGTATCCACTCAATACCTATTGCATGTGAAGTAGACAGTCTGATGGCACGCACACCACAAGTGCAACAAAGCAGTGAACTGCGCACAAACTGACCCTATTCTGCTGCTGTTGTGCGCATGCTTTCAGGATGTTTTGGTATCTACTGTGAAGTTGATCCTGCATGGTTGTCAGGAGATCCTGGTGGACCGCTGTCAAATGAGCACTGCAAGATCTCTGGACTGCCGGACCTCAACCACTCAGGTAGGGTGATGCAGGGACTGGAGAACCACTAGGGCAGATAATGCCGCCATCAATGTTGCTGTGGAGCTCAGCTGACTGGTGCAGGTGGTGTTTCTGATTTTTGCCCAATAATTAGTGCACACACAGTGCTGAAAGGGTGCTGCAATGCCATTGAGTCTGAGGCTCCCATTTGACGTATGCTGTGCAGACCCCACCGTGGTGAGCCGCCTGATATCCTGGTTCAACTACACCCAGGAGACCTACAGCCCTGACGGCTTCAGGCTGGATGCTGCAGGACACAGCCTCCTGGTGAGCTGGGTCTGCCCTGTATCAACTGCCAGTGAATTCGGTATCTGCACCACCACAGCGACCAACTCGTGCTGAGAGCTGGCTTGCTTGTGTCACGAGCAACAAAAGAGTTTGCGACTGCACTCCCCTGAGGCTACTTTGTCAGTTGCAAGCACACTATCACAAGGTGCTGCACAATGGTCTGTCAACAGTCATTACTGTCATGTTACTTTGCCAGCCCAGACGGAGGTCATCTACCAGTAAGCCCACCTGCTGGCCCCGAGCCTTCTGATTGAGAGTTGGCAGCAACACTCCTGTTGCAGGACCTGTGTGTGAAGTTGAACAAGGCGGTTGAGCCATTCACAGTTGGAGAGCTGTTCCTTGCTGACAGCAACAGCACCACCATGGACATCATGACCAA
The DNA here is from genome assembly GCA_018290735.1 of Coelastrella sp. MACC-549. Classification (NCBI taxonomy): domain Eukaryota; kingdom Viridiplantae; phylum Chlorophyta; class Chlorophyceae; order Sphaeropleales; family Scenedesmaceae; genus Coelastrella; species Coelastrella sp. MACC-549. The sequence continues at coordinate 95,535 of JABEVS010000193.1, read as the reverse complement.
CTTCCTGGACAAGGGTGGAGCTGATGGGGCCTTTGCATTCCCCATGCAAGTGGCTTTGGAGAAGGTCTTCAGAGTGAGTGCAGCCTACCTGCGTGCCATGCGTCCCCTGCTGCTCAAGTACCTGTCCCTGCTCTGCACGTGCGCTAGTGGTTGCTGCAGCAGGACCACATCTCATTGGTGAGGAATCAAGATTTGTGCCGCCTCATGGACCCATACACAAGAGACCAGAAAGCGCCTGCAGTATGTGTAGTAAGCATTTGCAATCCTTGACTTGCTGGCTTGCAGGAGTATAACAAGCATGACCTGATATGGCTAGCAGAAAGGAGAGCTGACTGGATTGAGAGGCTGGGACCCAAGGTTCATGACATGTTGATGTTTGCTGACAATCATGATGTCCCCAGATGGTTACATGCGAACTACAGCAGTGTCCACAGGTTCCAGTAAGTATCTCTGCCAGGTGCCTGCTCTGTACTGTGCACAATTATGCACATTCAGCAAATGCGTAAAGTTGTGCATACACAGCAAATGCGCAAAGTTGTGCACACACAGCAACAAGATCACTATCTATTGTGCAAGTCAGCACCTGACAGTCTTGATCACACGTGAGCGGCTGAACAGCATGGAGCCATAGCAGTAGGTGATTGAATTCGCCTATCTCAAAACAGCACGCACCCAGTGTAGTGGGTCTGAGGCCTTTCAGCGGGTAGTTACCTCAAAAGTGAGTCATTGCAAGCAGCAGATCTAAAAGCTGCTGTACTGCCTCAATGTTGATGTTTGTGTCTGGACCACAGGAATGCTCTGACCTACGTCCTGTTCATGGAGGGCATCCCTGTCATTTACTATGGCACAGAGCAGGGCTTTGTAGATCCACAGCTTCATCCACCCAGGGCTGATCCCCGACCGCCCCTCTGGGCCAGCCACTACCAACATGATCATCCACTGTGGCTGTTTCTCAAGACTGCCATTGCATACCGCAAAGAGGCAGCTATCTGGGATGCAGGCTCAGCTGTCCAGCATCATGTGGATCCACACTACCTTGTGTTGAGCAGGGGACAGTTTGTAATTGTGTTGACCGATGTGGGCGAGGTTGGGCCACAAGTTGGGTACTCTGATGTGCATATGGTGCATGACCTGCCCAAGAAGTTTTGGGGCAAGAGCCTTCAGAACATCTTCAATCCTGAGGTGAGTGAGCAGGGTCAAGCCATTGGGTTGCTGCTTTGCAGTGGACAGTATTCAACACTTGCATTTGCATATGTCTACTATATTGATCCATAAAGCAGCTGCCATGCTAGCAGCTGCTTTATAGCTATAAAGCAGGTCTCTGCTGATGCACAAGAGTTTGTAAATCAGCGGAGTTCATGCTACTCTCGTGACATCTCTGTGCATTCCTGTATGCTTACATACATTTAGCACAGTTCTCAAACTGTATGCTGCTGTCCGACTGCAGCAGCCGCTTGTCATCATCTGCCGATGCCTGCTTGTCCCCTTCTGCTGATTCTCTTCTTCCAGGATCTTCTGGCTGTGAGTGCTAATGGTGTTGGGCTGTACATGCCAGACCCCACTGGCAAGCCACAGGTGTTTTACCTGGGGAAGGTGGTTCACCCCTTGACCTTCTACACCCTGGGACCCAAGGTGTGTGGTTCAGTTGATCAGGGTTAGTGCCTTTTGATCCGATCAACATTGCTACTTCAAACAGTAAGTGCACAACTTGGGGTATGGGCAGTGGTGCACTTACTGCTTAAATCAGCAATAATCTTGCAGGAAACTAAGACGTGTTGTAGGCTTAGTGCAGTGATGCAGTTGCCACTGCATTCCCGTGATTGTTGATCAGGGTTATGTGCAGTGGCGCACCTACTGCTAGTGTAGTTCTCTTACCAGAGACACTTTGAAAGTGTTGTAAGGTTGGTACCATGACGCAATGGCCTCTACTATGTAGCAGTTCTTGATTGAAGTGATGTGCAGTGGTGCACTTGCCGCATATACAATGTCCTTGTAGGATTTAAGGCATGCAATACAAAGCTTTTGACCGCGTTGTGCTTGTGAACTTGCTTGACTGCTGACATTTTCCCCATGAGCGATTTTGTTGGCTCCTATGGGGTGCCCCCCAGGGGCGAGTTGGTAATGGTATGGTATGGTATGGTTTGCAACAGCCATACCCGTGTAAAGACAGATGCTCACTCACTATTTGGTTCAATCATCGTTACGGTGCAACAGGCACACAGGTGTGCAGGGCGCCCCTGGACAGGGGCCCTGATGCACACTTGAGCTAGTGAGCACATGTAAGCGATTGGCCAAACTAAGTTCTTGCTATGCCAATCACACTGGTGCATACTTCTCCCATTTGCCTGCCAGAAGGGTTCCACATGCTCACATGTGACTTGCATGTGATGTCTACTGTGTGTTCCTGCAGGTGTATGACAGCAGCTCCACTGCAGTCTTCATCATCTTCATCATCATCCTGGCACTCCTGCTGCTGGTGCTGGCTGCCATGCACCTCTGGACACTGAAGCACCAACCAGAAACACTGCAGCAGTGCTGGTGCTGTGATCTGGTGGCCAAGAAGGCAGCTTCAGCAAGTGCTGCTTCGCCCTACCATCAGAGCAGCTTTAGCCGCAGCAACAGCCTCATACTCTCACAAAGCGCATTCTCAGATGCCAATGTAAGCTTTCTAAGAAGTTGCAAGGACCACAGCAAGTTGTTGACAAAAAGCTGTAGCAATGCAAGGGGCATGAGTGGCAGCTTCTCAGCAGCACTCAGAGACCTTCCAATCAGCTGTCAACCTAGCTCAGTGTCGCTGGCTACAGCCTCTGACTCTCTGGAGATACCTGCTGCAATGGAGCTTGCGGTGCCGCCTGCAATTTGCAATTTGAAAGATGACATCGAGTCTGGCAAGTTGGCTTTGCCAAACGTAGATACTCAGGTTACCAGCTTGTACAGCCTTTGCAAGCCAGCAGCCAGTGAAACCGCCAACAAGGGCAGCAGCAGCTCATCAAGTCCCTTCGCATTGGCAGTTGCCCAGATGGCAGCACTCCCTGGCAGCAAGAGTCCAAGCTGCTTCAGTGCCGGTAGCAGCAGCTTTGGTACCTCAAGCACTGCAAGCACCTCTGCTGCTGCTGCTGCTGCTGGAGCAACCACAGCTTCCAGCAGCACACTTGAAGGTTCACACGGCCGTGGTATAGCCACTAGTGCTGGCATGGCACCCGCTGCCAGTGGCATGAGCATTCCGCCTGCTGTGGCCAGGTGTGAGAGCTGCACAAGTGCACCAGGACCTGCTGCTGGCTCCACAACTACCAGCTCAGTGTTCGTCCAGCATGGGGTTGGCGATGATCAGCCAGGCGTGCAGCCTTCAGGAAGCCAAGTGTAAGTGGTTGCATATACCATGTTCATTACTCTGTAGCTTGAGCAGCCGGTGCCAGGCTAGGTCTGCAGTCAGTCCTGACCCTGATCAGTCCCAGCAGCAGGTTGAGGCCTGCTAGGACTGGCGCAGATATAGCCTGGCAGCAGCAGTGTCGACAGCTGCCAACCACTTCACTTGGCACGGTGCCCGATGGATGAGCAACATAAGCTGTACAGGACATCAGAATAGGCAACAGGCATGACGGCAGCCAAAGCTAATTGAGGAAGGAAGATGCATGCATCAATGAATGCTCATTGACAAGGTGATTCAGCAACTTGTAGGCAGGAGGCTGCGCTCCTATCAGCAGTCTGGCCCAATGCATGCTGCAGATTGTGCTGAGTTGTTCTCCTGCTGCTGCAGGTCCCTGTGTCATGTTGCCCTGGAGTACTCCATCCCCAGCCTGGGCTACAACAACCAGCTGATGTATGGAGGCATGGGCTTGGTGGTGGACACCTTCATCAAGCACTGGCCAGGACCTCTGGGCCTCATCGCACCGCTGTACGAACCGTGCTACAGCCCACCACCAGCCTGGTTTGAGAGATCAGATGCACCTGCACCAGCAGCTACAGCTAGTGCAAGCAGTCAGGCTTCCAGTGGTGTCGTAACCCAGCCCGCTTCAGCCCAGGTTGCTGGACAAGCCATTGATCATCCCACCTTCATACCTGCCGATCAAAAGCCACTGGTGTCGCTGACTGTTGATGGGCTGGGGGGCCAACTGCTGCCCGTACAGGTGTTCAAGTATCAGGCACAGGTGAGCTCACCCGCCAGCTGATTTGGCCCAAGGTGGGCTGACCTGCCAAACTTGTGAGCTACAGTACGCCTTGTAGCGTGATTGTTGCCAGAGCATGTGAGCTTGTTACCTTGTACAATGTAAGAAATCAAAATGGCATACTGTAGGCTGTGGCAGCCAACCTCTGCCCGGAACTTCCAGCAACTTCAGCAGCACCAAAGCGTGCCGGTATGCGCTCCTTGAAGCATTGACATGTCCATTGTTTGGCCGGCTGTTATGCATGGTAGGGGCTGTACACTGTCATTGACAAGTCTGGTGTATTTGATTAGTGTGATCTGACACTGCTGTCTTTCTCACAGCCCAGCCTGCTGATTGCCCAATACTGCTGCAGGAGCATGGTCATCCCCGTGTGTATTACCTGGTGCAGAGTGATGTGTTCAGGTGCCGTGACAGATCACACATGTACACGTTTGAAAATGAAGATGACATGCTGACATGGCTTGCTGTCTTCAATAAGGTACGGCTGTCCATGGCCAGTTTTGTGCAACACTTGGGACTTTAGGCCCTTTGGTGACTACCACATGTTCTGGCATGCAGTGCACACTGGCGTGTTTGCAAAACCGCTGTAGATACTGCAGCGCCTGTTGTACCCACCTCATCTGGTGCATGCCTTGCCTTAATGGACCACAGAAAGCACCGGTCAGCATCAGCCCCCTTTTAATGTTTGTTCCCTGTTGTTGCCTGCAGGCTGTGGCTGCTGTCGTGGCTGCTGAGGGTATCACTCACCTCCAGCTGCATGACTACCATGCTGGGCTGAGCCTCCTGTTCATGCCTGAGCACCTGAGGCCAGCAGTGATGTACGTGGCACACAATGCACACTATGATGCCACATTCCCGGTACCAACAGCTGACAGACGACAGGAGGTGGGTCAATCTTAATCTCCTTGCGTGTTTGACCACCACGTCTGGCCACGCCCTCAGAGCTGCTGTAGCAGCCATTGAGTCTACGTGTTGAAAGTGATGTAACAACACAGTGCTGCAAGGTCCTTGCACCACTGTGTTGTTACACCCGTAGAGAACGCAAGGAACTCACACATGTGTGTGCCCTCGGCTCATTTGTTTTGCAGGTGTATGCCGCTCTGAACCTGAACTCCAAGCTTACTGCACCTCTGGTTGAGCACAATGGCAACCTAGATGTGCTCAGGAGCGTTGTCATGTACATGAGACAGCAGCAGGAGGGGAAAGGAGTGGTGGCAGTGTCCCCAAGGTATGTTCGCTGTCCTCAGATAAGCCGGTGTGATGAAAGCCAGATAGGAGGCTCGGCCAGTGCAAGATATTCCTGCACATTTGTAGTGGAAATATCACAAACTGGGGTCTCATGTAGGGCTACAGTTGCAGATCTCAACAGCAGTATGGACATTCCATTTTCCATCTGTTCTAAAAGCATGTCAGGCCTACTGTCCTGAAAAGGAGGCACCAATTGTAAACCCTAAGCTGGTAACAAAGCATGAACATGCATCATGCCGTCTCTGAGTGGGGTTGAGCTGCTTCACAAACTGCCTGCAGACCGTGCACATAGGTTGGGTCATGTCACCTGCATGTACTATTGTCATGTGACAATGTGCGAGGTTGCCCCCCGCCCTGCAGGTATGCCGAGCAAGTATGTGACAAGCTGTCCGTCTTCTGGCAGCTGTCCACCCTCGGCCATCCAAACACCATCACCGGTATCCTGAACAGCCTGGACATGTCTGACAGCCTGGCAGCATCAGGACTCAGCCTGAGGCAGGTCCTGGCAGTCAAGAATACAGCAAAGCTCAAGCTGCAACAGCAGTATGGCCTTGCAGTGGGCCAACAATACACTGTGATGACCTTTGTGGGGCGCATGACTCAACAGAAGGGCTGTGACATCATCGCTGATGCAGCTGCAAACATCATGGCAAAGCACCCTGAGCTGCAGATGGTGGTGGTAGGGCCAACAGGTGCGACCCTTTGGGAGGAGGGGTGGTGCTGCCTTAACAGGGCTCTTGCTTTGCTGGCCTGTTTGACAGCAGTTGAATCTGATCGGCTGTTACATGGTGGTCACCAGAAGAATCGCATGGGTCCTGGCATGGAGTGTTGCTGCACTTCTGCGTTGTAGCTGGCCCAATGCAATCGCAGAGTCACCTAGTTAGGTGAGGTAGTTCTTCTTACCTGACATGCATGATGTTGTCATTAGACCTGCAGCCTGCTTCTCTGTAGTCTGCGTGACTGCCATACAGCACATCTGCTGCTTCTCATCATCATCAGTAGCTGACGCTGCTCTGCAATCACAACTACTTCTGCTGCTGCTCCCCAGGTGATCCTGTTGGCAATGCTGCCATCTCCAAGCTGCATGACATCTCTCAGCAGTACCCTGACCGCATGTACTGCCCCATCGACCACTACGTGTGTGGCACTGAGAAAGAGATGCTGCTCCAGGCCACAGACTTCTGCATGCTGCCCAGCAGGTTTGAGCCTTGTGGGCTGGTGGATGTGGAGTTTGGCTGGAACGGAGCACTCACAATTGGTACGAGTCTTGCAAACCCTCTGACTGACTTGCAGACACATTGCTCTTGGCAGATCAGCACACTGCACATGCTGGTGCACATGCTGGGGCACATGCTGGGGCACATGCTGATGCACATGTTGCTGTGCACATGAACCTCTACGTTGACTATAATTCAAATGACCTTTGGCACTAGGCCTGGTGGGATGGAGCAGCCAGAGCAGGTGCATACCTTGAACGTTTACATAGCACGTACAATGTCACGGCAGCTAGATGCAGCAACTGTCTAGCTACATTAGGTTGGCACAACACGCAGTCATACCTATCCTGCTGCAGCACCACCAATCCATTGCGTGCCACCCAACAACTGCACTGCTATACCTGTTGCAGGCCATGACACTGGTGGCCTTGGCAAGATGCCAGGAGTGTATTTCACAGCCCAAGCCAGCCACCTCAGCCACCTGTCTCGCAAGTTTGAAGCCGCTGTGCACAAGGCGATGAGTCTGAGCATAACCGACAGGCATGGCTTAGCAGCTGAAGCGCTGGCAAGGAGGTTCCCTGTGGATGCCATGATGAGCAGATACCAGCAAGCCTGGCTGCAGGTACGCTGACGACTAGGCAAAGTCATGCTGGCTGGAAAGTCACACCAGCTCTCTGTGTCTTCTTATGATGACAAGCCAACTGCCGCAGTTGAAAAAGTTTTTCTTCTGAGAGACACAATTGCTTCGGCAGCCAGTCAGCAATCAGCTGAGACACAATGAGCATTCTGTGAACTTTGGTGGGTTCTTTACTGTTGACCAACTCATGCTGATTCCCTTGTCTACAAGCATGGCATGGCTTGGCCTTCCTTGCTGGCAATCATCTGGACACTGATTGCCACCAAGCAAAGGCAGCGATGCTGACCCACGTTATATCAGCTCCATTGTGCGTATGCGTGTCTTATGCTGCACAGTGATCAAGTGCTTGCTGAGCATTTGCCATTCTTTGGTGCAGATCGACAGCAGCTATCAGCAGACTAGGGCTTCTAGGTACAGCAAGCAGCTGAGGCAGAACTTTCAGCACGAATTCTTTGCACAGCGCTGGGAGCGCTGCAACAAGGGCACATCGCAGACTAGCAAGCAACCGGGCGAGCAGCGACCACTGCCAGGTGGTGCAGCACATGATGCGGATCGCAGCAGCCCTGCGCCTCTCCGAGCAGCATCCTCTGTTGTTGCTGCAACACCAGCACCAGGGCTAAACGTCAGCAGATGCAACAGCAGTACCCTTAATTGGCCAAATCTGTTGTGCAGCTTCACCACTTCTAGGTCAGGCACCCCATCTGATTCTGCCACAGGCAGCTTCACAGAGCATCAGCAGGCCTCCATTGCCACCGCAGCAGCTCCCACAGCAGCAGCAGTCCACAGATGTGGCACAGCCGCCTGTCCCTCTGTAGCAGAACCACACACCCTGGCAGGAGGAGACACTGTAATCACTGTGGACCCCTGTTGTGTGTCAGCTTGCTGCCTCTGTGGGGTGGGTGGCAGTGGTTGCTCAGCAGCAGTGGCTCGGCCCCCACGGTGGCTGCAGGCCAGTGAAGAGGCTTACAAGATCAGCAACTACCTGCTGGTGGTGCTCCAGTACTTTGCTATGGGCCCAGGGATGCTGCTGTTGACATTCCTGCTGTTGGATGATGTGGCATTCAAAACCAGCGGCAACAGGTGGGAAATGGGTATCAACTTGCCACATCAGGCCCCAATTTTAATGGCTTATTAAGCAAAGCATTGACATGCTCCCCATTTCTACAGTACGCTGAATTGAGTAATCGCGTAGGTAAGCAAGCTGCTGAGCTATGCTTTCACTCAATACAGCGTACCGTAGATCTGGGCTGTGCCCTATTTGCCACCATACTCAGTAGCAGTGCATCCAGCAGCACAAAACGCTGCACAGACAGCAGGTTCAGAGAGCTGCTGCCTGCTTCGCTCCTGTCAATCAAGCCTCGCCTGCCAACAAACCATCGATCTCCTGCTGCCCTGGTCCTAATCTTTCAGGTGTGGCTTGCACCTGGCACCAGACTGGCTGATGCCTGCCTCAGCAGATGATCTGACAACCAGCATCATCATATTCTTTGCTATCAGCACAGGTGGGTGGCCTACAGGGTGTCCAATGTCCTGCATGGCTGCATGGCTGATTTCTACCCCACTGCAGCAAGTGCTACTGCACAAAAAGCACAAAAGTGAACCTAATGGCACATGTGTCTCTAATCTGCAAGTACCCTTGTACACTGTTGATGTCCGCTGCTGCACTGCTGTGCTTTGCCCTTGCAGGTTTCACCCCCTTGTGGTTCATGTTGGCTGCCAGGACTCGACCAGTGGTCTACATCCGGATGTCAGCACTGCTGGTGAGCACAGGATGCATGGGCACCTACTTCAGAGTGAAACAGCATCTCAGGACCCACCTTTCTTTCTTTTTGCTGAAGTAGCCGCCGAAGCTTCTGACCCCTAGGAGCCTGTCTACAAGTGTTACCTGCTGTTCCCTGCAGGCCTTCTTGAGCTACAGCCTGACCTTCCTGGCCCTTTACACCCACCAGATCTTCACCCTGGTCCTGGGCTTTGCTGCAGCAGTAAACATGGTCGCCAGCCCAATACTGAGCCAAGGGCTGCTGGGGGAGGAGGATGTAGACGTCTTTGAGGTGACTTGCCCAATCAGCACACCGTGCCTTGCAATTTCTGCAGGTTGTATGCATGCCCTTTCACTTATGTTGTGATGCATTGCTCGCCAAGTACAATTATCAGCCTTAGCATACAGGAAAACTGCAGAATTGCATCCTGCAGTGTTGGCTTATGCTGATGCTTATGATCATTGGCCAGATTGCACCAGGCCTGAACAAATGAATGTCTTTGAGGTACTTTTGCTGTGTCGCCACAGGTTGGCCGTATCTTCTTGGCTCTGAGTGAGGGTGTGCGCTACTCCCTCCTGTGTGCCTGCATGGCCATGGCAGCAGCTGCAGCTGGAACAGTGCCCCACCAGGTGCTGGCCGGGCTGTGCATGCTGGCGTCTGCTGTGATGATGGTCTGGTTCTGCATGCCAGTGGCACTGCCCAGGGCATATGAACACATGTGCTTCAGCTTCAAGGGCCAATGGAAGATGCTCACCCACATCAGGTGAAGAGTGTGGTGGAACAATGGTTGCAAGCTGCTGGTGTTTCTTCTGCATCAACTTCAGCTGTGTGCCCAAAGAAAGTAGCAGCTGTGCCTGTCCAGCTACAATGCCTCAATCACCGTGTCTCTGGCTAGCAGGCTGCGGTCATCACCTTTAGCCCATCCGGCAATGCAGTGGGTTTGTGATTGGGGTCCTCGTCACTGTATGATCCCGACTGCCAGCCCGCTGTTTTGGTGGGCTAAAGGTGATGAAACAGCAGCCTGTTGGCCAAAGGCACAGTATGTGAGCAGTCATTGTTGGCCAACTAAAGAAAAGGTTCTTTGTTTCTGCTCTCTCATAGCTATAGCTTGTGCAGAGTGCTTTCTGAGCTGGCAAAGTACTTTTTGTTTGCGTTGTTTCTTGTTCGGCAAGAGGTCGTATCATGACTGTGAGTTTGTACAATTGTAGCGTTCTTTCACAATCTTGATGGCAGATGGTAGCAACCACAGTGGATGGCATGTTGGCCGCAGCCTCACACCAACTCAAAACAGCATATCAATCAAGCAGGCACATATTCTACTTCAACTGCAGCCTTTTCAGAATAAGATCACCTGCCTATCCCATGTCAACTGGCATACCGCTTGACTGTGCTGCTGCGCAGCTGCTTCTGGCTGTCCCTCATTTGTTCCACCTGCGACTCCTTGCTCCTGCTCATCAACGGCTACCTGGTGGTCACCACAACTCACTCCCTGGAAGTGTTGGCCGGCTACCAGGCAGTGGCATTCGGGGCTTGCGGCGTGGCAGTGCTGTGGAACTGCAGGCTGCTGTGCAGCAGAGCAGCTGAGCTGAGGCTGAATGCTGCAGTGATGATGCTGGCGGTCATGCCGTTCTACATGCTGTTGAAGGCACTGGTGGCGGTGGCTCACACAAGCCTAGGTGAGCCGTGTGATACCATTCTTACACTTCCATGACCTAACTGGCAATGTTGCATGCAGCTGTCCCTTGTTTGGTGTCTGAGCAGTGCAGCAGCCATCTGCACTTGAACAACATGCTCACTGCATGTATACGTCCCTTTGACTCTTCGACTGGCATCTACTGCCAGCTCCACTAATATAGCTGTCTTACATGTCTGCATTGCATTGAATTGGAGTCCTGTGTCTGAGCTGCAGTTGTCTTATTGGCTGCCTCTGGGGCCATAGATGTGGTGATGGGCGGTCGCAGCAGCATCCTGGGTCTTGCAGGATTTGTCACGCTGCCGTCAAGGGAGGTGGTGTGCATCTGGCAGTTTGCTGCCATCCTCCTGGGCTCAGGTGAGGCGCGATATGAGCAGGTTACACGATATCTGCTATGTACCTGACTTGGCAGCATAACTGGGTGAATTTATACCTGCTAAGATGCATACCAGTGTGCACTGCAGTAGCATGGTCAGTACGATATTGTGGAATTGTTTTAGGGCCGGCAGTCCTTTCCACCAGCAATGCAGTGACCAGTCACCCTGTGGGCGATCAGCAGTCCTGCAACCAAGCCTGGCACAGTCTTATCACTTCTGGTGCCACCTTTAATCTGGCAATTTGGTTATGCTTTGCTTCTGCAGTGGGTGTCTTGGTGACTGTTGGCAGCGGGTATGCTGCCCTGCTGTCCGGCTACACACCCAGCAACTGGCTGCTGGTGGGGATCATTGGTGGTTTGGAGCTGCTGAGGCTGGTGTGTGTCCTGATCATGGCAAAGATTTACCCAAGGGAAAACCTATCAGCTCCGTAAGGCCTTTGAATCTTTGATTGCGGCACGGCCGCCTGGAAGCTCTCCAGACATACACTGCGTGCATTAGACTATCCCCGTTGTCTGAATATTGTGAGGAAGTGTGCTGCCTGTAGTAGGTGCAATGATTTGAAGGGCATTGCAGGCAACATGTATAGTGTCATTTAAACATGTCTAGCAGCCAACTGCTGTGTACCATCAACTTTCCAGCTGGCAGGTGCAGAACATGATTGTGGGACATTCTAACAACTGCCGGCATGCCCTGGCTGAAACATGCTTCAGCACTTGAAAGCATGGTATGTGTTGGTACCTTTGTGTAATGCACATGATGTGTACTGCCCCGGTATCAGCCTCCTAAGCAGCACTGGATGTAATTATGTAACTTGCTTATGGATTAGCTCATCATCAGTTGCTGATGGAGAAGACACATCTATATGACTGCATTGGGCTTGCCTGTTTGGCTTACCAGTGTGGGTCTGTTGATTTTGACTCTTGACCTGACCATTTTTTCTGTGTTGTGCCGGGAGTCCGCTGCCAAGCGCACTTCCTTGCCAACTCAATGACCATAGGATAGTCCGATTTGTAGGTTGATGAGTTGACTATTTCATGGGCCTAAGGGTGTTCAACAGGGGTGAATTGTGCATCACCACTGCGTCAGGTGAGCCCAGCAACACATGATACACAGACTGTGTGCTATTGGTAGTAGTCTGTCACTCTGTTTCACTGTGAATGAATGTGTACTACTTTCAGATGTTTTTCATGAATTTGACATCGTGAATGGCTGCCAGCACTTCTGGCACATGTCATGTCCTAGAAACAAGACAAGTGACACTTGTGCATGCCGGTGTTGATGAATGGAGCCTCAGACTGCCGATGCGCTGATCATGTTGGTACCAGGATACAAGATCATACTCTGCATACGTATGGACTGGGTTCAGAACAGCGTTGCTGGCTATTGCTGGGTTACAGTCTTGTTGGGTATAGCTGTCTGAATTGATGCAGGGCAAGAGCATCGGGGTTCTGGGGATCATTGCCAAGTGTCTGCACAGAGCTTCTCTCATGAGGTGTGAGTGTGTAGCATTGTGAGTGTGTACTGTTTTGTTGCCTAGTTTCTGCACTGCAGACCTCGTCTCATGAGGTGAGAGTTTGTAGCCTTGAGCGTATACCAACTGCTAGGATTCTACTGCTCAGAACAGCACCTGGCCCTTATGGTGTTTTGGGTACAGCAGAGTCGGTTGCTTGCACCTAGCAACAAACCACTCTGACCTGCTCTCTTTACTGAACTAAATGCTCTAGATTCATGGGGCTGCAGCATCAGCCCCCTGAACTTTGTTGTTGATCTTACTGCAGTACAGCCAGAACGTACTACAGACTTTATTGCAGCCCTGTGTCCTGGCTCTGCAGGCCAAAACACCGCTCCTGACGTGATAGCTATCACTGATAGCTATTGCGGCTACAGCGGCTGTAGCCTCAAGCAATAGACGACTTTTGACTGATGTTGGGGACACTTGCCATCACTGTATACGTCTCCAGACCTCATCTCAGCAGAGACATCAGCGCCCAATGGCTTGCAGCAGTCTGTAGGCAGTCTGAAGCATCAGATGATTTGGTAGTGGTTGGTTGCTTGGCAGCAGACCTGCTTCATGTCATCCTGCAGCAATCCGTGAAATGCAACAGCATTTGGCGCTCTTGTCAGTGCTTCATTACTGTCATCCTTTCATACCATACCATTCATGTATCTTGCAGTAAGTTACTGTCATCCTTCATCCGGCTGCGACAGAGTGCCTTGAATAGTTGTGCCTCATACTGAATGATCCATGTGATGTCTCTGCAGCAGGCCATTGATAATTGCATTGGGCTGGACATATTCCCCAAAAAGTGTTGAAACTAAGGCAGCCTGCTAGTAGCGATATTGAACTGTCAATGATGATTAGTTTATACTAGAGTGGTCCTGACACTTAGTGGCAGATGCTGTACACACCTGAACAGTCATTGAGCCTCCTCCCATTTTGAGACAAATGTGCAGCACTGTGTCTATCATGATCAAATGGTTTTGGTTGTTGTGAGAACCTTGCAGTGGAGTTGTGATGAGTGCATGTGGAAGTCCAAAGAGTGATACCACAACAATTGGTTGTTGCCAACAACATAGGCTATGTCCATGTGAGTGCCACTCACAATGACTGTTCTTGCAGCTGACGTTACTTCAGTGTTGACAGTCAGGTATTTATGTGTCATGTACGAGGTATATGAGGTGTCATCAGGCATCATGCACGGACTGTGAACAGTCTGCTGCAGACGCCATGACACCTGTCTGACAGTCTTGCGAGCCGCACCTAGGTATAAGTACTCAGTTCAGCACCATGGTGGGCCCTGACGGTGCCATATGCATTATTATTATAAGGCAAGCCTTGCATATCACAATGCAGGCTTGTGACAAGCTCATTATACTTTACGAGCAGGTTGGTTTTTGTTATTGTTTACCAATATACTATGTCTGCTGGTGACAAGCACATTCAGTGGTGCAGGTCTACTGCAGCTGCAGCATGCATCTCAAATAGCATCCAGAATGGCTGACATCAAGATCATGGCATACAATGTGGCTGATAGCGCAGTGTTGCTGCCCCGGGACATGATGACCTCACGTGATAACAGAATAGTTTCTCAGCGTTCTGGCCACATCCAGCTGTTGGGAGCTTGACTGTCAGTGCTTCTTCAGCCACACATCATCATCATGATGATGTGTAAGTTACAGTTCTACACAATATCATGTTCAGGTGTATGCCTGTGCCGCTTTTGCTTTTGCTGCTTATGTAACAAGGGGGTGGTCTCCTGAGGACCAGCCAGCTTCGCTGCTGAGGTCTCATTACTGCTTAACCAGTACTGCCCCGGTGCGAGATAGCAGGAAGTTCCTGCCTGCAGGCCTTTGAATTGACTTCAAGTTGACGGTAGAGCGAGTCAATGCTTGCATGAAAGCATGCATCATATCATCACGCAAGCTCTGAATCCCTCTTGAAATGTTGGCTCTGAGCAATCTTTGGAAACATATGTTTTGAGCTCTGAGTCGTCCCCTAGACTCTTCACACATGCCTGAAAGGCTGAGACTTGCGTACAAGCGAAATAGTCAGATGTGATCTGAGGAGGCCTGGCCATATCTCAGCATGCTTACGGCCTTGAGCTTACAACGCATACCCAAACCACGTACCACTGCACAGTAGCACTGTCACACGAAGTCTGACCTCCAGGCCGGCACCTTTTGTTGCAGCTGCAGCCATGACAATCTCTGCTCACTACATGATCACCCCCAACATAACAGTCACCGTTCTGTAAAACCCCTCAGATCTGTGAAGCATTGCCACAGCAAATACCTGTTGTTATGAACATATGCTAATGATTCCTGGCTCCTCAGCAGCATATGTCTCACCCTGGCACGTACAGCTGTTGCTACTTCTGCTCTGCAGCAAGCTGGAGGTACCTCAGCATCCGCTGCTGCTGCTGCTGCTACACTGCTTGCATCTAACACTTCAATGCTGTTGTGGGTGTGCTGCTGCCACCCGCTGCTTCCTGAGCTGCTCCAGCTGCATGGCCCTGTCCCAGCTGTCCACACTGAACACCTCATGGCCCAGACTGGCTGACAGCAGCTTGGACAACTGCGGGACCAACACAAGTGATGATGAGGCCGGCACCAGCAGAAGCAGCAGAAGCAGCAGAAACAGCTTGTATGTGCGATAAAAAGGCACAGCATCTGCACATACAAAAGTTGCCTGGTGCAGCAGGTGGCCTAGCACGATCACATGCTTGTTGATGGAGATTGCTGTTACTACCAGCGAGGAAAGGAGGTCTTCTAGAGATATCACTTGATCTGCATGCATCAGCACATGCACAAGCCTGCTGCTGTCTTGCCTGGGCACATTGCAACACTAGTTGAGACTACAAGACTGAACAACCTCCATCAGGGCTCTGCTGCAGCAAAAGTACACTCAGGTCTGGGTACAGCTGGTTGCAAGCATCTCACCGTAATGATGGTGTTGAGGTCTTCCAGCCCCAAACCCTGATCAACCTGCTGCTGTGCCCTGAACCGCGCCACACAGCTCTCAGCAGCAGCCTGATCCATCCTGCACTGCCAACCCCTGACAGCGGCAACATATTCCCTCACAGCTGCCAACTCAGGCAGGGCAGCAGCAGCAGCAGTGATCTCATCAGCACCCACAACCTCAGCATTTGACCAGTCAAACATAGTTTGACCAGGTGTTTGACCGGCATTTGACTGGTCAAAGCTTGGGGGTTTGACCAGGACTGGACGCTGAGGCAAGAGGGGGATTTGAAGTGCTATGCTGTCTCTGAGAATGCTGCGGCTGGTGCTGAGCACTACTATGGGTTGATTGACATTGAGGTTGTGGGTGTAGACTTGGCAGCCACAGGGAAGCTGCTGGTTTGTCAGGACTTGCTTCAGAGCCTGCAGTGTCAACAGGAACAAGCATCACTAGAAGTCCCAACAATGACAGCCAGCCACGCCAGCATGGGCCTGACACACAATATACAACCACTGACCGAAAGCCCTGACCTTTCAGGATAATATAACAAATGACAACTGTTATAACACTGTCGTTATCACACTCACATGCAGATTCTTCACTCCATGATCCCCCAGTTGTCCTGCAGCTATCTCAGTCTCATCCAGCAGCAGCAGTGTTCCCTCACTCAGCTGCAGTGCACCCCTGAACAGCCTCCCACTGGCTGCGTGCTGCTGCGGGTACCAGCGGGTGTTGTTTAACGATGTTATTGTCAGCGGCAGAAGCGCCACGTGCGGCAGTAGGCAGCCAAGGGCGGCGGTCAGGCCTGGAATGACCTGAGAGGCCTTGCTGCTGCTGCTGCTAGGGCATTGTGTCAGGTTCAGTGACAGCAGGCCAACTGCCCGGTCATCCCTGTTAACGACCTGTTGGCGAATTGAGGGCAACAGGCAATAATTTTGCTTAACTATTGAATTACACCGTTACTTACGTTGACAACCTTCTGTTGATGTCTGTCAATGGAGAGCATGCATGCCCATTCACACTCTGTTATGGCTGCCTTCACAACATGCCATTTGACAGTTCAGCATGTTGTTACTGCTGAAGTGCAGCTGTTTGTTGACTGTGTATCCAGTTCAAGTCAAGGAATCACACAGCAGTGACAAATAACAACGCATAACCCAGCATGACTCACCGACCCCAGAGCTGCCATGAGCAGGTACTCTGCTGCCAGCTCATCTCCAGCCAGTGGTGCTGCCAGCAGCTGCAGTGCCCGCTGCCTCAACAGTGGAATCTGAGCAGACACACCAGCTGACAGGGACTTTGGGGTTGCTGCTGCAGGCCCAACTGCACCACCATCACTGCTGCTGCTGCCGCTAATGGGAGTTGGTGCCATGAGGTGGTTTGTGGCCTTGCGGACTGCAAATGCATGCACCCTCATGACCTGCAGGAGCAGCAAGAGCACAGCAGGCAGCAGGAGACGCTGTGTGGGTGGTGGGTACTGAGGAACAATGGATGCCCAATGGTGACCAAAACTGGTTAAAGATGAGGACCAGCAACACACTCCAACTCCTGTTGCTGCCAAAGAACACCAGAGCCAGCTTGGCCAATGTTACTTTTGTTTGCCAAGGTGGGCACTGACATGATTGTGCCAGGCCAAACACACATGGGAGCAAACACATGCAGAAGCCAACGCAAACTGCCATGCTGTTGCTCAGCGGCGGTGCTTCTGGCATCAATCACCTGCAATGCTGCTGCCACATAGTGCTGCCAGTTGCCATAGCTGTGGCTTTTCAACCAACCACTGCTGCTTCCGCTGCTGCCGCTGTTGAATGCTGCTGCTGCTGTTGTGTTTGCAGTCTGGGTCCTACCTGGCTTGTTGGTGGGAGAGCAGCAGCCCTCTCTTGCCAAAGCTCATCAACATCCATTCCATCACCTGAGCATCCAGCAGCGATGGCAGCAGCAGCAGCAGCACATGGCAGCAGCAGCACCAGCAACGGCAGCAGCAGCAACGGCAGCAGCATCAGCAGCAACGGCAGCTGAGCATATGCAGCAGCAGCAACCGCAAGTCATATCCACCAAGCATGTGACATCACGACACAACAGTGAAACACTGTGGCCAAGGAACCCTTCATCACCTAGCCAACTGGCAGGACGCAGCAGTATTCATCGGTCAAGTGTGTCAGTCTACTAGAGCATCACAGCAGAAGTTAGCTGCTACCTGCATTGACCATAAGAAGAATTGACCATGCATTCAATTGTGCCAAGAGTCTGCAGTCTGGACAGGGCACAGTTGGATTGTGGTCAGGTTTTCATCCTGGCATGACTACAGCGAGTTTAGAGGAAGTCTGTCAACGACTTCAACTGTACAGGGGTTTAGAAATTTAGATATTGACTGACAGCTCACATGTTTACAGAGGATTGCTGCTGTGCAATGAATGATGCGCACATACCTTCCATACCGTTCGCTTCTTGCTGCTCCTGCTGCTGCTGGTCCATGTTGAGTGCTGCTAGTTCTGGTATGACACTCATGACTCCGAGGACCTCAATCACATCATGAAGCTGAAACTGCTCGTGTTCACCATACACCTGCATAGACAGGTTAGTTGGCACAACAGCAGCAGCAGCAGGGTGAAGGGGGATGAATGCCACAGCGGCACCAGGAATATTTGATTGATTGATTAATTGCTGCAGGTGTACTGGTGTCAGTGCCAGAGCACAGGCTGGAGTAGATCACTGAGAAGAGCACTACTGGTCAGAGGGCAGCAGGTGATACGCATGACGCCAGCCAGTCAGCCAGCCAGAAAGACACCCAGCCAGCCAGACAGAGCGCCAGCAAGCTGGGAAGACACCTAGCCAGCCAGCCAGTCAGCAAGACAGCCAGCAACAAAGCCAGCCGGCCAGACAGCCAGACAGCACATGTTCAGCAGATACTCCTGGAGTGATCTCTGCAGTGCCCACAGCATGAGTCCTCCTGTTGTGAGCCAGAGCACACACACCTGGACAATGCAGTCCCCAGGTTTGAAACCTGGTTGCTGCTGCTGGTGCTCATCAACTGCTGCTGGTGCTGCTGGTGCTTTCCCTGTTGCTGCTGCGGACCCGTTCTGGTCTGTTGCTGCAGCCGAAGGAATTGCATCGAGCTCTGTCAGTGGCGCGTCTGCTGGGTCAGATGCGCTGCTGATTCTGGCTGATTTTGGTGCCTGAATGTCAGCTGCTACTGCTGCATCTGCTGCTGGATGGTCTGGCTCCTGCTCGCGTGTGCGCTTGGTCCTGTCTGTGGCGCCTGCAGTCGGCAGCAGAGAGATTACCGGCAGTAGCAGCGAGTGATGGCCAGATCATATGTTGTGTTCTTTGACTTAAACTAACGTCTGGTTGTGGGGAGATACAGTGAGTTATGTGATGTTGTCCTTGGATGATTATGACACTGCCATGGCATAGCAGAGTGCAGGGGTTGTGCCCATTGATCAGCCACTGAGCATGCCTGGGTTCTTGTGCATTGGAGCCTACAGTCATAGAACCAAACACCGGCCTTTGACGTCAGCATGTGAGAATGCTCTTGTAAGCAGAGTACACATCTATTGATTGATTGCTCAAGCAGATGATGTAATATGTGTCCTGCTCAGGCTTACTTGGTGTTGGTGGTTCTACAGGTGTTCCTGCCCATGCTGCTGTTGCCCAGTGCTGCTCATGAGGCACAGGTATCACCAGCAGTGGCCGACGCTCAAAAATCTTTGTTTCAGAAGCAGAATCAATGTCATTGGGAAAAGCATCTGCAGACACAAGGCAAGGCACACAAGAAGACTTCTTTTTTCTTTTCGTTGGACTGATTCCTCAGCGCACTTAGCTGCTTGTCTGTCTTGTGACAATGGATGAAGTGTTGCGGTGAAATAAGCCATGGTGTCCGAGCTACTGCTTGTTTGCTGAAGAATGTCATTGTTGCTGTATCACAACGCTATACAAACAACGCGAAGCCAAAATAAGCTCCTGAAGCAGTGTGATTGTACAAAATAGATCGACTAAGCAACAACTCTCTCACCAGTGTACAGAGCTGCTGGTTTCCAAGGACCGCCAGCTGCTGTTTTGTAGGCACCCAAGAAGAACTCTGGATTGTACATGTCAACGATCTGCAAGGCAACACATATGAAGTGTTACAAGCTATGGACCCACGCTGTATAACACCTCCATACAGCTGGTAGCTATGTGGGCAGCACAGCATGCCTGCAACGAGTAGCTGCAGGTTATGGCAATGCAGGCAAAGCCTGAGCGCCAGCGCCTTGATGCATGAGATCCTCAGTACCGCTGTTACAATGTGTACTAGTCATGCCAATACGTGTATGCCTCACCATGCCGCGGAGTCGCACGAGGCTGTTTGGAGGGATTGCATCAGCCGTGTCGCTGGTCAGGACAGGAACCTGCACCATGATGGTCTAATCAGAGCATTATAACAGCATTGCTCAGCACCATGGCTCCTAAAAGACCTACCTGCTGCAAAATCTCAGGGGATCCATACTGGGAATTGATGCGCTCTGCCACAGCGGTGAACAGCTGGGTGTGATCACCACCATTATAGCTCTTTAACACATCTGGTATTGTATTCCAAGCAGACCGCAAGTTCCCAGCTGCAGATGTGTTCACCTCCATCGCTTTGAAGTCGTGAGGGGCTGGAGCTTGAGTGAAGAGTGAGGATCTGCTGTTTTGGGCTGATGCTGGATACGTTGCAACCTTGAGGCCTGGCCGCACATGTTGATGGAAGCAAATCGGTCTTGGCGCGCAAACTGTTACTTCCTGTTCATCCTTGCACTTCAAGGATAGCCAAGAACCCGTCATGGCGACAGCTCCGGTCGCCTTACCATGTGCCTTTGTTCTTCTTACTTTTCGTTGCACCTGCAAGGACCCCATCACGCGTAATATGCATGGTCACCCTGAACATCTTCATCCGCCAAGTTGGCACTCCAGAGTCGCACAATCAAGACAGGCCACACTGCTTCCAGAGGTTTCACAACTGGACGTCAACTGCGCGTATTAAGCACATGGAAGCGGAGAAGGCAAAAGCGCGTCTTTGCATGCTTGTGGAATGCCATGCTGCTGTTGCACAGTAATAGAGTCGCTCCAGCAGCAAGGCGTTCGGTAACTCTAGCTCAACATATGAATGCGTCCAATGAAGTAGGAAACGGGAGTCTCTTGTAGTGCCAGCTCACCATTAGCATTCACCTGCTGGCCACCGCAGTGCTGGCTCTAGCTATGCTGTACAGCCTGTCCAGTGATCCCTTCCAAAGGGAAGCACTGGTGCTTCCCTTTGGAAGGGATCTGTACTTTGTACTGGTAAGACAAGGATAGTGACCTATGTATGGTATGCAGCTTTCAGAGTCATATGGCCATATCCAAGTGTGCCTTTCTTCTTGCTAGCATCAGCGCCTCACCGCAGTCGCAGGTAAGTAGTCATTTGAGTACAGGTTACCATTCCTGTCATACGCTTTTCATGTCATAAGCCCTCATGCACACATGTGCCGGTTGCCCAACCACCATCAGCAGCATCAACATCAGCAGAATTCCCCCTGTACGGGTCCAATCGACACTCATATGACTTGCATTGTTTCAAACCTGCTAATGTGTTTTGTTGTCCCATGTCCAGGCAACTCTTCAATATCCCTCAATCTCTCAGAGAAAAGTTGGCAATAAAAACGCACATGGCGATGCTCTCGTAGGGGAATAACACCCGGCAATGCTTGGCACGCAGTGCCAGTACACATTATGTGCACATCAGCAACAAGCTACAATTCTCACAGGCAATCACATGCATTGCCCTGATGCACAGCATGCACTGTCTTTGTCACACTAAGATTGGCAACATAACTCAGGCAATGGCCTACTTGAGGCGATGGCCTACTCTGCATCTCACCACAAGTTGGCCGCCACAAACTGACACACATACTCAGTTCTTCTTGAACAGCTTGCCAAAGGCGCCAAATGTGCTCTCCACAGCCCTCCAGTTGATCACTGGCTCATCGTACTTCTCTACCAGGGGCTCAAACTTGGGGCTCTGGCGCAGGTTGGCTAGGTTTTTGTCACTGCGAATCTTTTGGTAGTCCTCAAAGCCGCAGTTCATGGCCATGTCTAGCGACTTCAGACCCTCATCAATCTGAGAAGCAGGAGGAGGGTGGGCACACCATGAATCTGTTGGAAAAGCTGTACAGCTCACTGATACAAGCCCACTGAAGGAGGCGCCAACAGCGTATGTGTCCCAGGCAAGTTAAGGACACCAAGTAAACCTGCTGATGGGAATCAGAGAGACTGTCAGAACGAAACGGTTCTTCTGATTCTCATAAGGCACAGGATGAATTTGGTATGTTGCACAGTCAATGCAGACTGAGGAAGGCGGCGCTGCATGCAAGCGTTGATGCCATCATGTTGAACATCCATTGTTGCTGTAGAGAGTGCTGGCTGCGTCATCCACCCCCACAGTGGTATTACCTGCTTCAGCATTGAGTAGCAGCATGCAATGTTGTAGTGGGTTACAGGCAGGATGGGTGTGACTCTGCTGAGGTTGTCACCAACATAATTGCGGGGCTCCAGGGCAGCTACGTTCTCAAAGTCTACCAGAGCACCCTGCAGCAGCACACAGAAGCAGCAATAGCACAATGGCAGCAGCTCTTCTGTTTAGATGACCAGTTTGCAGCAGGCAAGTCAGGCATCAAGCTCTTTGTTGGTTATTCTGCGCCTCTGAGGGACCAATTTGCAGCACATTTAGACCAACTTTGCAGATCTGCTCTAGCTGGTTGAGACAATACAGGTGCTGAACTAGCTCCTGCTCTCACGCTGTTAGCCGGGCTGAGGAACAAACATAGCATATGCTGCCCTGCTGACACCCCATTGTCCCGCCTGATGCGCTACACATCTCTGCACAACAGGACGCCCTGCTCTGACTTCGATGTCAAATGATGCTTATGGTGCTGATACCCAACACCCCCCGGGGGCTGAAGTTCAGCACCTCACCTCAACGTCACTCTTGTTGAACTTTGCAAGTGCGTCATCAAAGAGTTCCCTCCGCTTGCGCTCCTGCTCCCTCCTGCTGACATAGTTACGTGCCTGCAGCTCCTTGGTGCCAGCACCATAGTTGCCACCGCTGCGCTCCTGCTTGGCCATGCGCTGGGCATCGTCCATCTCCTCTTCCTGCACAGCACACAGCACAATGGCAGTTGGTGGGTTGGGTAACTGCCACATATCTGCCAGAAGCTGACGAAGCAGTGGACACCCGCTAGGAGAGTTTGGTGCTCTCATTGTACCACGGAGGAGGTGCAAGTTGGAACATTGCCATCTGAACTGTTCTTTTTCTGAGCTGCTGCTGCTGCTGCTGAATGATATGCTCCTGATTCAAATGGCTCGCAACTTCCGTGCTTGCCACAGCTGGTCAACTTGCCCAACAGCCTCTTGATAGAGGAGAGACTGCTGCTTGTGCACCTCTAGGGTTGCTGCAACCACTCTGCAATTGTTGAGGTAATTGAGATGTTGCATCTCATAAATGCATCCTCACATGACGAACAAGGAACAATAGGCAGAACAACAGCTGCCTCGCGTTGCTGTTGCTGATGTTGATGCTGTCCCCGGTGCTCTCAGTGTCTGTGCTTGAGCTGCTGGTGCTGCCACATCAGCAGGTGATGCGTCCCACCTGCAGTCCTGACATATCACCAAAGTTGCGCTTGATCTTCATGTACACTGTTCCTGAACGGGTGCGGATGGCATACATGATTTGTCCATAGTTCTGCGCATCCCAGACGTCTGTGCCAAATGACGCTGAGATCTTCACAATCTTATCTCCAGGCTGCAAGTCACAATGACAGGTGTTAGCGTTTGCAGCTAACGCACACCAAAGCTGTCTGCAGCAGGGGGTCCTGGTGGCTAATGAACGTACACATTTGCTGCTGGCAGAGCTCATTGATATGGCTGCCAGAGCGCTTTGTTTGACTCATCTATCTGAAGAGGCGCGGTCAGAGTCAGAGTAGCTAACTTGGCTGGGCAGCTGCACACACTGCCCTATTAACCAATTGGCCGTTTCACCACCCCTGGTAACACCATGATATGGCACTTGATCACCCATCTCACTAGTTTCACCATGTGGCAAAGGCCCTATGTATTCACCATGGCTGCTGCAGGGCCTGAGACAAGGATTCAGTTGAACTGAAGCAATGGGGCAACTAACGTGTGGTCTTACTTGGATGCGTGGGTCAGTGTTTCCCAGCTTTGGATCGTTCTTTACAATGTATGCGCCACCATCATTACCACGAGCAAACTTCATACCCAGAGGCTTGGGCAGGTCAACCTGCAGAGGGAGCAAGTTGGACCAGACAACAGCTTGTGGCGAAGTATTCACCAGCGTACACGCATTCGCACCATCAAACACTTAAAAATACATGACGCACCTCAATGTACTCTTCAGTACCTGCTGGCGCGCCTGCTTGTACTTGAGCTGCTGCCAGCACCACTCTGCGCGGCCCGATGTGCTGCTTCCCCTGAAGTGTCCATATGCATATTTGTCAGCTAAGCCCAGACAGTGGGCACAAATATCAGATTGTAACTGCAAGCAATATATACCTGGAAAGCGCGAGGAGCATTGCGCCTCTGTAGGGCCGAGGCGCTGTGGCCTGATTTCAGCATGGTAGACTGCATGATGCCGCAGACTTGCCAAGAAAACTTCTTGTGCCAAAGTATGTGTCCGGCCAGGGTATCTGGCTGATCAGGTTGACTTGTTTGCCTCTACCTGAGGGTATAGTATCCAGTATACTCTCTTCTGCATTACTTCATAGCACCTGGCTCCCTTAAAGAGATCGTTACAAAGTTATACCAATTTATCTGGGCGACGTGTGGGCGTACGCCTCTGAGCAATACGGGGTGCTGAAATAGTGTCGCTTATATAAAGTCCGCATCATACTTGTTTGTACTTGTCACCTGTATAAAACGTATAGCTTTGCATGGTAAGCTCCAGGCCCTCATAGTCCCAGCTACGTAGCTGACCTGCATACGGGGAACAGGATGGGTTGTGTCAACAGTAAGCCGGCTGAAGAGCAGGTTGTTACCCCAGAACAAGACTATAAGCAGGGAAAAGGTGAGTTCTGAAACACTTTGTCACGGTCAGTGGGCTCTAGGAGCCTCCTGTTGGCATTTGTGGGTGGCCCCAGCGCTACAGATACTCAGATAAAGCCTACATATGTTCGCAGGCCCAAACAAAGCGGACACAACCAGAGCAAGGAGGTTGTCATACTCAGTAGAGGCCAAAGTGGTAAGAATGGCTAGAAATTTTTCACGGCATGGCCACCAAGCCCCAGGGCTAGTGGTGGTGATGATACTGTATGCGTTTTATGCAGAAGTCTGGATCTCTACTTGTCAAGGCAGATGGAACAACCGAGGTCAAGGATATGTCCCAGAACAGCAGCCTTAGCGGATGTGGCAGCAGCACGCGTGGCCGAAGGCTATCATATGTCACAAATGATGTAAGCAGTGGCAGACATGCTTGGGACTTTCACTGCCACCATGTGTGCATTGTGGAGTCTTACAGTGCATATGCATTGACCAATGTGTTGGTGTCAAGGGCCGCGAGCTGCACTGCAGCCACTGCTACATCCCTTGTTGTGGCAAGAAGCAGCTGTGTCAGAAGTGAAGGTTCATTTTTGTAATGTATGGGCTTGGCTATCAACATGCTGCATTCCGAATTCCCATCCATGACATGCTTTGCCTGTTGGTTTCACAGCTTATCTGCTGTATCCTGCCTTGTGCCCTTTTGCTGTTGCAGAAGGCACTGGCAGAGAAGTTCCGGGCCGAGTATAACATGCACAATGACGAGGAGGGAGCGGGGCAGCACTTGCCAGCAGAAGGTCCAGTAGATGCCACAGCAGCAATCTCCCAGGCACAACCCAAGGCCACCCCCAAGCCCCGCCAGGTCACCCTACAGGTTGCATGCATCAGCAGAGCAGGCAGAGAGCCAGGCTACAAGAAGACGAACCAGGACAATTGCTTCGCTTTTGAAAAGTACATCAGTGAAGATCAGTCCATGTTTGGGGCCATGGATGGCCATGGGCCGCATGGTAAGCAGCAGCAGTGCTGTGAGCAAAGATCACATTACGCTGCCTGTGTTTTTTTTACGGTGTTATTCCAATCTCCATCAGTTGTTGTAGACAGAGAGTGACAAATTCACAGGATGCTGCCGTCAAGTACAGCATTGCTCAAGTTGGATTAGCTGCCAGCACAGGGCCTCTGCTTGCTGCTTGTTGCGTGATCTGCAGGTCACCTAGTCTCAGGCTTTGTGAAGCAGCACCTGCCCATCTTGCTGGTCAACCACCTGACCAGCGGCATGAGTGTGCAGGAGGCGCTCACAGCAGGGTTCCTGGAGGTGGATAAGAATCTGGCTGGCAGCAGGGTCGACTGTGAATTCAGCGGCAGCACGTGCTCATTGGCTCACCTCAAGGTGGGCACCAGTGCATTGTGTGATGGCTGCTTCTAGTACCACAGCCTCCTTGGTCCTTTCATGATCATGACACCCATGCTCAGTAGGAGTGCACATGGTAGATCACAGGAGGGCACTCCACAGCTGCTGTCATGGCAGCAGTTATAGAATCATGGAGAGGCCTACCCTTGTCTTTTGACACCACATCAGTCACCATCAACCACATCAGTTGCCTCCTATCATCACTGTCATCAGATACAGGGGCTAGTTCAGCTGTAAAGCGTAACACTGCCGCAGCATTCAGCAGTGCTGACATTCTGCGTCTTCAGGGCAACACTTTGACCACAGCCTGGGTGGGTGACAGCCGCATGGTGCTGGGCCGTCAGTCGCGGCGAGGTGCCTGGGAGGCCGTGGAGATAAGCAAGGACCACAAGCCAACCCAGCCAGAAGAAAAGAGCAGAATCCTCAAGAACCAGGGTCGAGTAGAGAGGTGAGGCTGGCATGGCATCTGCTCATATCACAATAACACCTTCTGGCTTGCGAGCGCTTTGCAGGGTATTGTTGCACACTTTTGACCTGAGTATGTCCTCACCGGGTCCAGAGGTGGTGGTTTTTGTGCTTGTATGATGGTGTTGATTCCGGCCTAGGGCCTACTGTGCTTGTGCACTACATTCAATGTAATTTGCAGGCTTGTTGATGAGACAGGTCAGCCTATGGGGCCGTTCCGAGTGTGGCTGCAATATGCGTGGATACCGGGCCTGGCCATGAGTAGAGCGCTGGGTGATCAGCTGGCACACACGTGAGTTATTATGCAAGTGGTTGAGCTGTGTATGAATTGCCAGGCTTGACAAGGAGCCTGCTTGTACCTGCTAATGTGTTCAGTGGCGCCTGTTCAGCTGCAACTCCAGTGTGATAATTTGTGCCGCAGGCAGCTGGCTGTTTCTAAAGCATGTGATCCCAGGATGTACAGGTCATGGTGTGCTCTCCACATGCTGCTGACTGCAGTAGATGTGTACTGCCTGCCCCTTGTTGGCTTGTGCAGGGTGGGTGTCAGCTCTGAGCCTCAGCACGTCCAGCTTGACCTGACCCCTGCTGATAAGCTGCTCATCCTGGCATCTGATGGTGTGTGGGAGTTCATCAGCAGCCAGGAGGCAGTGGAGCTGGTGGGAGCAGCAGAGTCACCAGAGGAGGGCTGCAGGACGGTGAGTGACATTGATCAAGACTGACTACAGCACCAGAATAACCACAAAGCCCCATGAGCGATCCGTTGGCTCGCTGGTCTGGGACTGGGGAGGGTGCAAGTCCCTCAGGTTTTATTATATCGTATTGTCAGGGGAAGGCCTGGGAACTGGGACCGGGGCACGGGGGAGGTAGGGGGGCGAGGGACAGGGTGATAGTTGAGGAGGGTCTTTGGTTGAGTTGCTTTCAGCTGTATACTGCTGATCGTCAAAGCGATGTGACAGGGCTCGAGTACAATTCATCCGCCTCAGCTGCTTCCTGTTGGATTGCAGCAGAGCATTCGCATGTACTGCAACCCCAACCACCCAGCTGATCAGACCAGAGTGCGTGCCAACTGGCTACCGCTGTGTGTTTGCCTGCAATCTGTTCTTCGCTGCTGCAGTTGGTTGATGAGGCATATCAGCGCTGGCTGGACGAGGAGGAAGGTGTTGTGGATGACATCACTGCAGTGGTGGTCCGCCTGACGCATGCACAGTGATCAGAGCTCCACATGTGTGGCAGCCACCCCTGGCTGTTGATGCGCCTCACAGCATGTGATATCTGCAAACAGATGTGTGTTCTGAGGGCACATGGGAAAGAAAACATGCAGCTACCATTTCAGGGTGTCCCAACATGACCCGATGGAGTTGCGAGAAAATGCCTCAAAATCCTTTGTGGCAATGTGTCAGTAAGCGTCCTGGCCACAACAGCAGCAACAACAACAGCATGTACAATCAGCCTCCTGCACCTCATGGTTGGAAGGCCCTGGTGGATAACTAGTTTTGTCATTATTTCATGGTTTGCTGAAGGGAGAGTCTAGAACAGTGCTATCCCGACCGTCAATGCCCTTGATTCCTTGGCCCTCCTGGGGACTGCACTTGCTTGAATCCTTCAATAACCTTTTTCTCTCCTGTTTTGGCTTGGGTAGAAGGCGTCAAACGTATATGCTGGGAGCAGTGACCATGCAGCAGTCATAGGATGGTGTTGTCTGGCCAAGAAGTGGCGTTTGTCCCTGTGTGCCGGACCTTGGAAGGGAATTCCCTCTCTGAATCTGCCACTTGCCGTTTGCACTGCGTCATTACAAAGCCATTGCATGCCAGGCTTTGAGCTGGGGCGGGGCTGCTGGGGGGCATGTACATGTGCAGTCCCGCTGACCTGCTGGTCGTTCATTGCTGTAGCTGCAGTGCTGGTAAATGCTCACACATAGAATGTATCCCATGAGAGACAGCTGCTTGTTGGACAACTGCTCTTGGTTGATAAGAGAGGTATGGTTCTGTACTGAAATTGTAGGAAGGAAAGTTACCCTTTCCGGTCGCAAGGCCCTTCTGTACTGAAGATGTAATGGGGTGATGGTATGTTTTGGCCTTTGGTGAACCTGTATTATGTCTTGACTAGGTGTATCTGTTCAGTGGCTTGGGCAGGTGCATTCCTTTGACGGCTGTTGCATGTGGCATGTGAGTCTGAATCAGCCTTCTTGCACAACTGCCACCGCTGGTGGTGGTGGTGGGGGACTCTGGTCCTTCAGTATTGATGTTTATCAGTAGCACAGAATATCACTGTTGTCTAACAAGATACGCGGGTGGCGAGGGTTGCTGGCATCAGGAGAAGAGTGCGGGATTTTGTGCACATGTGTGAAGTAAGCGCACTCTGCAGATAGTATGGTTGATGTATGTATGGTTGACCGCACTGTTGGGGCCAGGCCGGAACCTGGGTGACATGACTCTGAGACACAAGCAGCTTTTGCTGGGATGTCTGGTGGATCACAGCTTGCAGATTGCTTGGGTTAGAGACGCCGTATTCAAGCATTGCTGAGGTAATCACTTGCCTTGACCATCTGGCCATCATCAGCATGTCTGTGTTCTCCATGTATCCCTGAACAGCCCCTTTTTGAATGTTGAGCACTTTTAATGCATGTCAGTAGAGTCTTGCTCAGGGTAGCCCCTTTCGCCACATTCTACTTTTGATGTATCAACGGTCTCTTCCATGGCTGGATGGCTGCAGCAGCCCTCGCATTTTTGCTCTGTTGGCTGCCCAGGCTTGATATGTTACTCGTGGTGGGTAAATCTTTTTAACTTATCAGAAAGTGTGTATGTTTGTGTGATCAAGGTTAAGGGATCCATCTTGGCACTACAGGACTGTTTTGTGGGTTTATATAACAAAGAATGGTGTTGCAATGGTATGGTATCTTGCACAATGCATGCTTGATTAGCAGCTGCAGCTGACCTTCCGGTACTTTGTGTTGGTGGACGGTCTGAAGAGGGGGGTGTGGATGTCAGCTGCAGGTGTATGTGGTGCGGCAAGGACCATCTGATAGTATCAATCGCATTGTACAGCTCACAACATTATCAATGTATGCTTGTTGTGTTCTGCTATGGCTGCAAAAAGTAGTAAATGTTGTTATTATTATGCCTTTTTTGCCTTGACCTATGTCATGATTCAGAGCAGCTGCATGGTGTATGATTTGAATGTTCCTTAATGCAATATGTATGGACTGGTTCACCTTTGCAAATCCTTATGGCCTGGGTGGAAAGGGTCACAATGTGGCTATAGCGAGGTGCTTCGGTGCTTGCAATCAGTCATTGCTGGCAGCACTATTGCAGATCAGTTGACAGCCTGATGGCGTCTGCTTCCTTGCTTGTGTCTCCTCCATGTGTTCATATTTGTGTTCCAGAGGCAACTGGTTGGCCACAGTTGCCCGGGTAATGCATGACGTCATGCATACGGACATGCCGACTTCAGCTCATGCCTGGTCCATGATAGCGCCTCTAGGCCTAGTTGGGGCCAGGCCTGTCTATGTTCAATCACTTGCTTGCCATTGTTCTGTGACGAAGGACTGTCTGTTGATGTACTGCATTACATGACGCAATTGCCATTGAGAAAACTGTTTTCCATGCTCACGCACCCGTGGCTATAAACGTACGTCTCTAAGGGCTTGATGCCTTGGTTTTTCAAGCGTCCTGTGTCTGTACCTTCAAGCATCATCATGCCTGATTAGCAGCATGCAGGCCCTAGGGCATGTCAGCAGCCTAAAGCATTTGCATATGGGCAGTACAAATGCGCGGCCTTGGGCAGAGCATTGCAACACACTGCACTACAGGATATTGTCAGGTGTTAGCTCTTCGAAACCAACTCCTTGCTGAGGCATCTTTGGCAACAAGATAGGATCCATGGTGATGCACTGGCACTGTTGTCTCTTCTGACCAGTTGTGCTGTCATGAATCTGCATTTCACGGTACAAATTCGGTGGGATGGACCTGCTCTAATTCCAGCACAAGCCAGCGAGCCAGCGGATGACTCATGGGATGCGGTTAATCTCACAGACATTCCATTGATTCACTGAATTCACGGTGAATTGGCGCAGCCATTAAGAACTGCTGATTCTGAGAGTCTGCCAGCGCGTCAGCGAGGGCACTTCGACCGATGTTGCCGCAGGGCCGTCCGAGCGGTTCAACGGATTGCAGGATTGTCGGTGTGACTGACCGTCACATAGCGTTTCATGCATGCAGATGGACAATTATCATCGTGCTTGGGATGCCATCCATGGCATGGATGGGGTACCTTGTTTGGCACTTCTAGAACATGGATTGCCAAAGGCATGATCTTGCATATTCTACGCCATCACAACTGTGCAAGCAATCTACGCCAGCACACAATCAGATTGTGCGCCGTCATTCCTTCACGAGTACTGCTGATCAGTTATGAACACGAAGTACAAGGGTCCCATGGGCCTTGCGACCGGAAAGGGCAACCCTCCTTCCTTCCAGTCACTGACACTCTAGAGTGGAGATATACAGCAGAAGCCTGATGATCCAAGCCCTGAGGGCATGAGCAACAACTAGCGAAAGCAAACCGCTATCGTCACAACTTGTGACACATGTTGTATCATATCAGGACCTGGCATATGGCACCAGAAGTGATAGCCTATGCTCACCGAGCACTTGTGGCGCAAGTGCCACAGTGGCACAGCTGGTTTGAAAATCTCGCTGAGCAAATTCGCTGTGCCACAGACAGTGTTTGAAAGCACCACCATCTCTACATGCCTTTATGCATAAGCACAGTGTGAGTTGAGGCTCACAATGATCAACACTGAAGACAATAATGTATCAGCATGGCAACAAACAGTATTCACTGTGCTGGATTTCTGATCATCCACCAACTGACAAGGACTCCACTGCATGAGAAGAGGGACAACAACCAAAGGTCATGCGACATACACATTGCTGCACATGTTTTGTATACATGTTTTGTATACAAAGGCGCCAGGAGGGCTCAATGACCACACGATGCAGGTGTGGACAGCACCTGCAGAGTGAGGGCTGTCAAGAAGGCAACTCATAAGCAGGGTACAAACTGTTAATTAGGGGGGTATGTCGAGCTGGTAGCATTGATGACTGCAGCAAAGTTTGCTGCCGTTGAACGGCCTGCCGCAGAGACAACGCATGCAGATATGATGCATGAGGCTTCCAAACATCATTAACAATGAAGGACAACTATGACAATTGTGCCTTGCAAGGCACTGACAAGAGCGCCAAATGCTGTTGCAATTTCATGATTTGCTGCAGGATGACATGAAGCAGGTCTGCTGCCAAGCAAACAATGATCCAATCAACCCACCAAGCAACCCACCAGATCATATGGTGCTGCAGCCTTCAACAGCGTCAGCACGCTATTAAGCGATGCCAGAAACAGTGTCTTCTGTGAATCGTTTACTGTATATACACAACTGGAAACTGTGCCCAACATCCACTGAAAGCTGCCTATTGCAGCACACCACAACAATCAGAAGCAGTTCTTTTGCATAGTACAGACAGCAAGAATTACCTGGGTTGCATGACCTCATACGTTCTGAGCTGCATTGCTGTGAGCCTCACTGCTGAGTGGGCTGCAGGCTCGGGAGTGTACTCCATAATCACCAAGTGTGCTTTTTCTACTCGATCTATCACCTTGATGACAAGAAGAGCATGTCAAAGTAGGTTCTTGCATGGTGCAAGCCTTGAAATTATACTCCCAATACATCCTCGGAGGACAATGCAGGCTGCCCTGTACAGCGGGCTGCCTTGACGTCAGCCTGACACAACCGTTGAAACACACTCACAATGCCACACCCCCACAGAAGGTGCCGGCTTTTGCACGGTGCAGATAATTGGCCCATCAGTGATGTTGAACAACTGATGCCAGCATGTTTCAGGCTGAAACAACCAATGCCATGGTGCTGAACATACTATGTTCAACATACTATGTCCGGGACATGTATGGACCGTCCATACAGCGGCTGGTCCCCAGCATGTCTTCTACCTGACTCCGCCTTGAAGGCCGCAGACCAGTGAATACAAAGTACAAGCTGGTATCCTGGTGCC
Organism: Coelastrella sp. MACC-549; assembly: GCA_018290735.1. Taxonomy (NCBI): domain Eukaryota; kingdom Viridiplantae; phylum Chlorophyta; class Chlorophyceae; order Sphaeropleales; family Scenedesmaceae; genus Coelastrella; species Coelastrella sp. MACC-549. The sequence continues at coordinate 62,992 of JABEVS010000193.1, read as the reverse complement.
AACAGAATCAGCCAGACAGCAGTCTGCGCCTCCTTTTGTGGATGGAGGGATGCAGGAATGTAACTTGTCTTGTTTCCATGCATGGCACCTTCCAGAACTGCTGGCAGTCATTATCAATGTTGGAATTCAATCAGTGGTGATAACACATCTTGTTTCCACTTTCTTGACATTCAAAGCTCAACCTGGCAATGGACCACAATTTGTATGTTATGGCGGCTGGGCCATCTTGATGCAGACATTATGCATATTTCACCCGTTAACCCCCTGCAAGTCTTACATGGTCAACCAACAGCCTATCCTACTATCAAAATCATACAATTTGGCCCCAAAGACATTGGGGGCATTCTGTGGCAGCCAACACAGTCTTCATGGGGAGGGATAAACAAGCTCCAATCATCTACACATGGTATTCATTATCTGCAATTATGCAAATGTCCAAGGCACACAGCAATCAAAAGCTTTGTGACGCTTGTTGGCTGACCTGCTACCTCAGCCTCAATGGGTCAATGCCATTTTTAGAGAACCTGCCCTGGGAAACCAACTGCCGAACCAACAAACTAAACCAACAACGCAACATCAGAGCCATTTGCTTAAACAGTTGGTCCTAATCAACAGTTCTGACCTGATCAGCCAAACATATGGGTCCAATGCAGCCCTGCAGAAGTCGCTTGTCCACAAACAGCTGATGTTGAGTAAGCTCGCATCAAGTGCTGCAGAGAAGGCAAATAATGGGCCAAAACACATCGAAAACATCACACGAAGGAACCAACACATACAGCTGACAACTCAGGGTGCTGCAGCATGCACTGACATTTACATTTTGATTGTAACAATTTGTTCAAAAGTAGTGAGCTCCTGATTTGCTAACAATGATGGTGAAAGTGGACAGGAAAAGTCTTACTATGAGACCTTCCAAGTTTGCAAGACAGCATACCGGTTTCCCTGCAATACCTTTCAAAGATTTACATGCATTTGTTTGTAGATGCTGCAGGCTGTTTTTAGATTCCTACAGGCAGCCCAGTGCTTGATGGTCTCCAGACCGTGAGGATAGTCTGAATGCAGGCAGTGTATGATTGGACAGCTTCCAGGCGGCCATGCCACGATGGGTCTCAGATTCACAGGTATTACGGCGCTGATAGGTTTTCCCTTGGGTAGATCCTTGCCATGATCAGGACACAGATCAGCCTCAGCAGCTCCAAACCACCAATAATCCCCACCAGCAGCCAGTTGCTGGGTGTGTAGCTGGACACCAGGGCAGCATACCCGCTGCCAAAAGCCACCAAGACAGCCACTGCAGCAGCAAAGCGGAATCATGTTGTCCTGATAAAGATGGCAATAGAATTGTCGAGACTGTGCTGCTGGAAGGACTGCTGGCCCCATAAAACTTCCCAAGGTATAGCTCACCATGCTGATGAAGTGCAAAGCGGTGTGCATCTCAGCAGGTGTGTCCCCACCCATATATGCTGCTGAGTAAGGTATACATACACAATACATGTCAATTTGCAGCGCTCATCCCGCGCCTCACCTGAGCCCAGGAGGATGGCAGAAAACTGCCAGATGCACACCACCTCTCTTGATGGCAGCGTGACAAATCCTGCAAGGCCCAGGATGCTGCTGCGACCGCCCATCACCACATCTATGGCCCCGGAGGCAGCAAATAAGACAACTGCAAATCAAACACGCGACTCCAAGTCAATGCAGTGCAGACATGTTAAACAGCTGTAGTAGTTGGATTGGCAGTGGAAGCCAGCTGCAGATATAAAGATACAACCTCCTGCAAATGGAACAAGGGGTTAACCTTTGTTCAAAGCTCAGTTGTCTGCAACTTTGCTCAGGCACCAGACAAAAACAGCTGCATGCCTCGCGACTGAGGCATCCTGTGAGGCATCTTTTACACGGCTTGCCTGTACTTGTGTGTGCCACCACCACCAGTGCCTTCAACAGCATGTAGAACGGCATGACCGCCAGCATCATAACTGCAGCATTCAGCCTCAACTCAGCTGCTCTGCTGCACAGCAGCCTGCAGTTCCACAGCACTGCCGCGCCACAAGCCCCGAAGGCTACTGCCTGGTAGCCGGCCAACACTTCCAGGGAGTGAGTTGTGGTGACCACCAGGTAGCCGTTGATGAGCAGGAGCAAGGAGTCGCAGGTGGAACAAATAAGGGACAGCCAGAAGCAGCTGCGCCGCAGTGAAGTGAAGCGGTGTGTCTGTTGAGATAAGGCAAGCAGTTATTGCCTGCTTGGTATGCTGAAGTGCTGAAGTGCCATGCAGTGCAGCAAATAAACAGCTGAGGGGTACCCTCAAGATGTTCCACATAAAATCACGTGACTTTCTGCTTGCAGGAACAAAAAAGCTGAAGGAAAATGCTTTCAGATCCCAAACGGCACTTGCTGCTATATCGCAAAGGGTTCTCTCTTTGTCAACAAACAAGTTCTCTGAACCCATCATGATGTCGTTATGGACCATGAGCGTATCATGTACAGTTGGCCGTATGTGATGCGCCTATGGTCCATAATGACGTCAGGATGGATGTGGACAACTTGTTTATTGGCTGACCACATGTACAGCTGCTGCTTTGTTAGGCCATAAATCGGCACCAGACTCTAAGCATGCACCGTCCAAGTCGTCCCATTTTCACCTGATGTGGATCAACATCTTCCATTGACCCTTGAAGCTACAGCACATGTGCTGATAGGCCCTGGGCAGAGAATTGGGCATGCAGAACCAGACCATCATCACAGCAGACGCCAGCATGCACAGCCCGGCCAGCACCTGGTGGGGCACTGTTCCAGCTGCAGCTGCTGCCATGGCCATGCAGGCACATAGGAGGGAGTAGCGCACACCCTCACTCAGAGCCAAGAAGATACGGCCAACCTGTGGAAAGACAACAATAGTACCTCAAAGACATTCATTTGTTCAGGCCTGGTGCAATCTGGCCAATGATCATAAGCATCAGCAGATGCCAACACTGCAGGATGCAATTCTGCAGTTTTCCTGTATGCTAAGGCTGTTAATTGTACTTGGCGAGCAATGCATCACAACAGAAGTGACAGGGCATGCATGCAACCTGCAGACATTGCAAGGCATGGTGTGCTGATTGGGCAAGTCACCTCAAACACATCTACATCCTCCTCCCCGAGCAGCCCTTGGCTCAGTATTGGGCTGGCGACCATGTTCACTGCTGCAGCAAAGCCCAGGACCAGGGTGAAGATCTGGTGGGTGTACAGGGCCAGGAAGGTCAGGCTGTAGCTCAAGAAGGCCTGCAGGAAGCAGCAGGGGACACTCAGTGTACATAGGCTGCTAGAACAAGAGGCTTCAGCAGCTGCTGCAGCAAAACAGGCAGGAGGATGGGTCCTGAGATGCTGTTTCACTTTGAACCAGGTGCATCCTGTGCTCACCAGCAGTGCTGACATCCGGATGTAAACCACTGGTCGGGTCCTGGCAGCCAACATGAACCACAGGGGGGTGAAACCTGCAAGGGCAGAGAACGGCAGTGCAGCGGCAAACATCAAAAATGTGCAAGGGTACATGCAGAATCGGCGCTGGTGTGCAAACAGCTGTTGCTTGTGCCCTTTGCCTGCATGAGTGTGATCTATACATGCCACATGGCATGATGCTGCAGTAGTGGTTGCCCTGGAGCACATATCAGCCATGCAGGACATTCATAGCAGGACCTTGACCACCCTGCAGTACACCCACCTGTGCTGATAGCAGAGAAAATGATGATGCTCGTTGTCAGATCATCTGCTGAGGCAGGCATCAGCCAGTCTGGTGCCATATGCAAGCCACACCTGAAAGATTAGGACCAGGGCAGCAGGAGATCGATGGTTTATTTGCAGGCAATACACGATTGACACCAACATGAAGAGGCTTGCTGAGACTGCTGTCTGCTGTTGTTGTTGTTGAGTGCACTGCACTGAGTCTGGTGATGAATGTGTAAATACTGCACTGAGTCTGGTGACGAATGTGTACAGCCCAACTCTTGAACATGGCAGCACCTGTGCCAGGGTGTAGTGAAGTTCACCTGTTGCTGTTGGACTTGATTGCCACATCATTCAACAGCAGGTATGTCAACAGCAGCATCCCTGGGCCCATAGCAAAGTACTGGAGCACCACCAGCAGGTAGTTGCTGATCTTGTAAGCCTCTTTACTGGCCTGCAGCCACCGTGGGGGCCGAGCCACTGCTGCTGAGCAACCACTGCCACCGCCCCCGCAGAGGCAGCAAGCTGACACACAACAGGGGTCAGAAGGATAAACGGAGTCTCGTGAATGCATGTAATGATCTGCTGCAGAGGGACAGGTACCATATCTGTGGACTGCTGCTGCTGTGGGAGCTGCTGAGGTGGCAATGGAGGCCTGCTGATGCTCTGTGAAGCTGCCTGTAGCAGACTCTAGTGGTGTGTCTGTCTTTGAGGTAAGGAGGCTGCGCATGAGATTTGACCAGCTGGCGGTATTGCTGTTGCATCTGCTGGCATACAGTCCTGCTGCTGGCGTTGCGGCTCCAACAGAGGATGCTGCTCGGCAAAGCGTAGAGCTGCTGCAGTCAGTAGCATGTGCTGCACCACCTGAATTTGTTCTTTGATCGCCCTCTTGCTTGCTAGTCTGTGATGTGCTGTTGTTGCAGCGCTCCCAGCGCTGTGCAAAGAACTCATCATGGAAGTTCTGCTTCAGCTGCTTGCTGTAACTAGAAGATTTAGCTTGCTGATAGCTGCTGTCAATCTGCACGGAAAAATGGCAAATGCTCAGCAAGCACTTGATCACTGAGCTGCCAATGCAGCATAACTCATCTATTTTTAAGGAGTGCATACGCACAATGCAGCCAGTATACTGGACCAACAGACGTACAGGGCCACGCTTGCATGCTACTCAGGTCAATGCCTTGCCATGCCATGCCTGCAGAATAGTGAATTGACACGAGGTGGGCCACACAATGCTGGTTTCCCCTGGCACAACTACTAGCCGCTGGCTGATCATCAGCAGCTAGACCAGTATTGGCTTGTCATTCATGCCTTCAAGCCAGAGTCGTCAGCGTACCTGCAGCCAGGCTTGCTGGTATCTGCTCATCATGGCATCCACAGGGAACCTCCTGGCCAGCGCTTCAGCTGCTAAGCCATGCCTGTCGGTCATGCTCAGACTCATTGCCTTGTGCACAGCGGCTTCAAACTTGCGGGACAGGTGGCTGAGGTGGCTGGCTTGGGCTGTGAAGTACACTCCTGGCATCTTGCCAAGGCCACCAGTGTCATGGCCTGCAACAGGTATAGCAGTGCAGTTGTTGGGTGCCGGCACGCATTGGTGGTGCAGCTGCAGGAACGGTATGACTACCTGTTGCGCCAACCTAATGTAGCTAGACAGTTGCTGCATCTAGCTGCCCTAACATTGTATGTGCTGTGTGAATGCTCAAGGTATGCACCTGCTCTGGCTGCTCCATCACACCAGGCCTAGTGCCAAAGGTCATTTGACTTCTAGTCAACATAGAGGTTCATGTGCACAGCAACATGTGCATCAGCATGTGCCCCAGCATGTGCACCAGCATGTGCTGATCTGCCAAGAGGAATGTGTCTGCAAGTCAGTCAGAGGGTTTGCAGAACTCGTACCAATTGTGAGTGCTCCGTTCCAGCCAAACTCCACATCCACCAGCCCACAAGGCTCAAACCTGCTGGGCAGCATGCAGAAGTCTGTGGCCTGGAGCAGCATCTCTTTCTCAGTGCCACACACGTAGTGGTCGATGGGGCAGTACATGCGGTCAGGGTACTGCTGAGAGATGTCATGCAGCTTGGAGATGGCAGCATTGCCAAGAGGATCACCTGGGGAGAAGCAGCAGCAGTAGTAGTTGCAGAGAAGTGCCAGTGAATGGTGATGATGAAGTGGCAGACTTGAACTTTGGTGCCGTCAGCATGACACGGTGCCACCAGCATGGAACAATAGCCTTCAGATTGGCCCAGTGTGGCATGCAGGATTGCAGGAAGCAGGCTGCAGCCCTTGATGACAACAGATTGATGCAGCAGATATAACTCACATCAACCATCTGTGTGTGTGACTTGCTTCTACAGACCCACTACAGTAGCTATGGTACTCCAACGCTGCATGCTGGGCTCAATGTTGAAGCCTTCTTTCTGGACAGATAAACGATGGACCGTCATGTAACAGCCATTCACAGTCAGCTGTCAACTAGGCCAGCACAGCAAAGCAAGAGCCCTGTTAAGGCAGCACCACCCCTCCGCCCAAAAGGTCTCACCTGTTGGCCCTACCACCACCATCTGTAGCTCAGGGTGCCTTGCCATGATGTCTGCAGCTGCATCAGCGATGATGTCACAGCCCTTCTGTTGAGTCATGCGCCCCACAAAGGTCATCACAGTGTACTGCTGGCCCACTGCAAGGCCGTACTGCTGTTGCAGCTTGAGCTTTGCTGTATTCTTGACTGTAAGGACCTGCCGCAGGCTGAGTCCTGATGCTGCCAGGCTGTCAGACATGTCCAGGCTGTTCAGAATGCCGATGATGGTGTGTGGGCGGCCAAGGGTGGACAGCCGCCAGAAGACGGACAGCTTGTCACAAACTTGCTCGGCATACCTGCAGAACAGCGAACATCCTTTGAACAAGCTGTCGCACGACCAAACCCATGCCACATGTAACCCATGCCTATCAATGTTAAACATTAAACTGGCAGCTTACCTGGACATTACATGTCTGACGCTCAATGGCACCGGGTTCCACCCCTACCAGTATCCTTTTGGAAAAGGCTTGGGGCATGGCCCATGCACACGGTGTGCAGGAGAGTGTGCAGGGTATGCTTTTGCTACCACAACGATCCAAGTTTCAAACTTATGGTGAGATGCAAGAGGTCTGTGAGCATACCTTGGAGACACTGCCACCACTCCTTTCCCCTCCTGCCGCTGTCTCATATACATGATGATACTTCTGAGCACATCTAGGTTGCCATTGTGCTCAACGTGAGGGGCGCTCAGCTTGGAGTCCAAGTTCAAAGCCGCATACACCTGCAGAATGATGAGACCCAGTGCGTGATGTCCTCTGCGGGTTTGACACCACAGTGGTGCAAGATTCACCACATCAAACACATGAACTCAGTGACTGCTGCAGCCGCTCCAATGGCTTGATGATGCATGGCAGTCAAACACCGCCAGCAAAGGAGTCGGGACCCACCCTTTTTCGTCTGTCAGCTGTTGGCACTGGGAATGTGGCATCATAGTGTGCATTGTGTGCCACGTACATCACTGCTGGCCTCAGGTGCTCAGGCATGAACAGGAGGCTCAGCCCAGCATGGTAGTCATGCAGCTGGAGGTGAGTGATACCCTCAGCAGCCACAACAGCAGCCACAGCCTGCAGGCAACAACAGAGAAGTCACATGATCTTCCTTACCAGATAGCAACAACCTAGCCCCCAGGTAGCACCCCGTAGCCGCAACAAACCTGCTAATGTTTTTTACTGCACCGCATGCAGCACCTGCCTGAATCAAACACATGCAACTCCCATGCATGAAACCTGCATGTGGGTGGTTCCAGCTGGTGCAAATGTGACATTTGAAACGGCTTCAACATGTGTTGCAGTCTCTGCAGGGCACCAATTGATGTCAGAATGTTGCAAAGACATCAATGGGCTGTGCAAGCCAGGATTTGTGGTAGTCATCCAGCCCACAGTACTATATGTTGCACGAAACTGGCCATACCTTGTTGAAGACAGCAAGCCATGTCAGCATGTCATCTTCATTTTCAAAGGTGTACATGTGTGATCTGTCACGGCACCTGAACACATCACTCTGCACCAGGTAATACACACGGGGACGACCATGCTCCTGCAGAAGTATCGCACCATCAGCAGGCTGCTGCATCAGAAAACGCGCTGGTGTACATGCGGCCCCAAGTAGCCCAACGCAGGCTGCTGAGTCATGGTGGTTTGCTCACAACAGAAGTGATCACCTGCCATGAACTGCAGGACAGCATGCTTGAAAACTGCAGTATCATGTGCCACAGCACTGGCTGGTAGCCTGTGTACCACTCTAATGCACCCAATTAATAATCAGCCTGCCACACTGGTGTTGGACACGAATCTCCCTGAGGGTTAAGTCGCTGCTGAAACTATCAGCTTGAAGCTCACCTGTGCCTGATACTTGAACACCTGCACGGGCAGCAGCTGGCCCCCCAGCCCATTAACAGTCAGCGATACCAGTGGCTTTTGGTCGGCAGGTATGAAGGTGGGGCGATCAATGGCTTGTCCAGCAACCTGGGCTGATGCGGGCTGGATCACAACACCACTGCAAGCCTGACTGCTTGCACTAGCTGTAGCTGCTGGTGCAGGTGCATCTGATCTCTCAAACCAGGCTGGTGGTGGGCTGTAGCACGGTCCATACAGCGGTGCAATGAGGCCCAGAGGTCCTGGCCAGTGCTTGAGGAAGGTGTCCACCACCAAGCCCATGCCCCCATACATCAGCTGGTTGTTGTAGCCCAGGCTGGGGATGGAATACTCCAGGGCAACATGACACAGGGACCTGCAGCAGCACAAACACAACATGCATTGCACCCTGTTGCTGATATCAAGGCAGCTTTACGCCTGCAAGTTGCTGAACTCCTGTGCCTTACCATGCCTGATGCATCTTGCACCGTACAATGGGCAGTTATTGCACTGTAAAAGAGACACCGGTGACCAGTAGAGCTTACATGATTGATATCTCAAACACAATAATCGGTTCAGCTGTTGACACTGCCTCTGCAGAGGCCAGTAATTGGTCTGGCAATGTATGCAGTTGCATATGTCAAGTACTGTGCAGCTTCATGCTGGCAGTGCCTGGTGCAGCAGCCCGTCAGTCTTGGCGCGATTGATTGCCGCTGCACCAGGCACTGCCAGCTTGAAGCTGCACAATACCTGAGTCAATGACATGCAGCCATGGTTGGCGGCAACTCACACTTGGCTTCCTGAAGGCTGCATGCCGGGCTGGTCCTCGGCAACCCCATGCTGGACAAACACCGAGCTGGTAGTTGTGGAGCCAGCAGCAGGTCCAGGTGCACTGGTGCAGCTGTCACACCTGCCCACCACAGCAGGCAGGATGCTCATGCCACTGGCAGGGGGTGCCATGCCAGCACTAGTGGCCATATCACGACCTTGTGCCCCTTCAAGTGTGCTGCTTGAAGCTGTGGTTGCTCCAGCAGCCCCAGCAGAGGTGCTTGAGACATCAGAGCTGCTGCCACTGGCACTGAAGCAGCTTGGACTCTTGCTTCCAGGCAGTATTGCCATCTGTGCATCTGCTGATGTAGAGGGAAATGATGAGCTGCTGCTGATCTCATTGGCAGCAGTTCCACTGACTGCTGGCTTGCAGAGGCTGTACAAGCTGCTGGCCTGAGTCTCCACACGTGGCAAAGCAAACTTGCTGGACTCGGTGTCATCTTGCAAGTTGCAGACTGCAGGTGGCACCGCAAGCTCCAATGCAGCAGAAGCTTCCACAGAGTCAGAGGCTGCAGTCAGCGATACTGAGGTAGGCTTACGGCTGATGGAGAGGCTTCTGAGTGCTGACAAGTAGCTAGTGCTCACGACACGTGCAATGCTACGCGTTTTAGCAAACATGGCGCTGTACTCCTGGCACTGTATTGGTAAGCTGACAGAGACTTCTGAGAGGGCACGGCTTGCGGGAATGAGGCTGCCAGAGTCAGCAATGCTGCGGCTAAAGCTGCTCTGACGTCGACGGTAGGGTGAAGTGGCACTAGCTGAAGCTGCCTTCCTGGCCACCTTGTCACAGCACCAGCACTGCTGCAGCGTTTCTGGTTGATGTTTCAGTGTCCAGAGGTGCATGGCAGCCAGCGCCAGCAGCAGGACTGCCAGGATGATGATGAAGATGATGAAGACTGCAGTGGAGCTGCTGTCATACACCTGCAGGAACACACAAGAGACATCATGCCAGGGAATGTGGCCAGCTTTTCCACATATCAGCTGACAGGCAGTTGACAGGGGCATGCACCAGTGTCACTGGTTTAGCAACGCTTGAATTGGCCAAGCATTGCTATGAATAAAATACTTATGAGTTTTGTGTTTGCATCAAGGGTCCCTGCATAGGAGCCCCTTGTGCTCCTGTGTGCCAGACAAGCCTTGTCTGCGGCAGACAGTTGCACAATAATAGTGGTATGGCTGCTGGAAACCACACACCTTGGGTCCCAGGGTGTAGAAGGTCAAGGGGTGAACCACCTTCCCCAGGTAAAACACCTGTGGCTTGCCAGTGGGGTCTGGCATGTACAGCCCAACACCATTAGCACTCACAGCCAGAAGATCCTGGAAGAAGAGAATCAGCAGAAGGGGACAAGCAATTGCTGCAGTGGGACAGCATGCACTGGTGTTGTATCACAACTTGAGAAGAAAGCCAACTGTTTGAGAATGCAGAAGCTTTACTGAATTTGGCAGTACAGAAACGTCACTGCATTGGTTCTGCTGGTGCACCATGCATCAGCAGCAATTTGGGATGTGTCATGAAAACAGCCTGACGGCTGGGGATGTATTGCATGCATATGCAGGTACCTCTCTTTGCTGCTCAACAGCTGCCACTAAACAGCAAGTAACTAGCTTGGGCAGGAGTGATAATTCACCTCAGGATTGAAGATGTTCTGAAGGCTCTTGCCCCAAAACTTCTTGGGCAGGTCATGCACCATATGCACATCAGAGTACCCAACTTGTGGCCCAACCTCGCCCACATCAGTCAACACAATCACAAACTGTCCCCTGCTCAACACAAGGTAGTGTGGATCCACATGATGCTGGACAGCTGGGCCCGCGTCCCAGACAGCTGCCTCTTTGCGGTATGCAATGGCAGTCTTGAGAAACAGCCACAGTGGATGATCATGTTGGTAGTGGCTGGCCCAAAGGGGCAGTCGGGGATCAGCCCTGGGTGGATGAAGCTGTGGATCTACAAAGCCCTGCTCTGTGCCATAGTAAATGACAGGGATGCCCTCCATGAACAGGACGTAGGTCAGAGCATTCCTGTGCACGAATCAAGGCAGCACAGCAGCTTTCAGGTCTACTCATATGCGGGGCATGTCTGAATTGATCTAACAGACGGCTGTAGACCTATTGATGTGGGTGTGGTCTTGAGACAGGTGCACACTTGCCGTTGCTACTGCTGTGGCTCCGACCACGATGCTGTTCAGCTGCTGTGGTCAGTAAGCACACTGGTGTGATCAATATTGTTGAGATGACACGCATGCTATGTGATCAGACAATTTGGATGGCTATCTATTGGCTCCACTGCTGCAAAAGTGAGGCTGACGCATGCACCTGGCAGAAGTACTTACTGGAACCTGTGGACACTGCTGTAGTTGGCATGCAACCATCTGGGAACATCATGGTTGTCAGCAAACATCAGCATGTCATGGACCTTGGGTCCCAGCCTCTTGAGCCAGTCAGCTCTCATTGCTGCTAGCCATATCAGGTCATGCTTGCCATACTCCTGCAAACAAGGGCATGTGCTTACGTGATGCACCATTGTAATATAGCCTGCCACAGCAGTCATAGTGCATGCACTGTGCATGAGCAAGCTTCTGGGCGAGGAACTCAGGCACACAGGGATTCCACAGGGTGCACTCACTCTGAATACTTTCTCCAAAGCCGATTGCATGGGGAACGCAAAGGCCCCATCAGCTCCACCCTTGTCCAGGAAGTTGCTCATGATGTCCATGGTGGTGCTGTTGCTGTCAGCAAGGAACAGCTCTCCAACTGTGAATGGCTCAACCGCCTTGTTCAACTTCACACACAGGTCCTGCAACAGGCAATTGTCCAGTACAGGAGCTTCTCAGGGATTGGCAAGTAGCATGACAGTAGAACTTGCTGACATTGCTCTGTACAGCACTTCTGACGCACAAGGATCAGTGGCTGCACCTGCAGCTGGCAATGTAGCCTCAGTGCTGTGCAGCTATCAGCTTTGTTGGCGCGGGTTGGGCACAGGCCAGTCTGCTCTGAGTAGTGAATTAACAACAGATCCACTCCGGGTGGATACAGTTGTCGCAATCACTGGCAAGTGATACAGAGCAGATGAGCTCACCAAAAGGCTGTGCCCTGCAGCATCCAGCCTGAAGCCGTCAGGGTTGTAGGTCTCCTGGGTGTAGTTGAACCAGGATATCAGGCGGCTCACCACGGTGGGGTCTGCACAGCATATGTCAGATGGAAGCCTCAGTCTCAATGGCGTTGCAGCACCCTTTCAGCACCGGGTGTGCCCTGATCATTAGAGAGGGTCGGAAACGGCGCCTGCGGAAGTCCGCTGAGCTGCAGGAGCTGGCAGCAACGCTGATGGCGGCATTACCTGCACTAGTGGCTCTCTGGAACCTGCCTCGCCCTACCTGAGTGATTGAGGTCCGGCAATCCAGCGATCTTGCAGTGCTCATTCGACAACGGCCCACCCGTATTTCCCGACAGCCATGCAGGGTCTGGTTCGCAGTAGATTCCTAGACAACCTGAAAGTCCGCATGAAAAAAATAATCCAGGGATGTAGTAAGGTGGATGCATAAATGCGATCAATCAAGTACTCAATCAAAGTGATGATTGCCACCTGTCTGTCGAGCTTGTGGTTGTGCAGGGTGCTGTCACTAGTGCTGTCACAGCAGGTTGATGCTGACACAACCAACACACACCATTACAGTCATGGAAGTCAGAAAGGTTGTTGAAAGGGTGGAATGTAGAGACATCACCGTAGCCCATGTGGTTGATGACCATATCAAACATGACGTACATCCCTGCAAGAGCAGCAGCAGGTAAAAGCCATCATTTGCACCTGGCAAGATGTGGGACTTGCCTTCCTCAGAATGGAAAGTGCCAAGTGGCCGAGCAGTGAGGATGTTGGGTGCTACTTCAAGCTGAGCTTCAGCAATGCATGCTTCAGCAGGCAAGCCACAATAAAACACAGCATGATGACCATCACTACCAACCACCAGATACTGTGTGCCTAAGATAGCTCCACATAGCTCAATGCAAACCATACCATACCATACCATACCATACCATACCATACCATACCATACCATACCATACCATACCATACCATACCATACCACCTGGCCCCAGAGGGGCATCCCGGAGGAGCCAACATAGTCGCTCATGGGGGATATAAATCCACATCGTATTCCTCAACACAATCAAACCAATCCTCACTATGAAGTGACCGGAAATCATCCGAGACTTCAAGTGACGCCTCAACTTATGGTATTGACACTCTAGCTGCCATTGGGCTGCAGCGCTTGAGCCAACAAGCATGCAAAATGATGCAAGTAGTCTGGGCTTCTGATGCATGAACATGGACAAATCAGCTCCAATAAGCCGGGCAGTTGTACTACATTGGTCCCACCCTCCAAAAGCTGAAAACAATTCTGCAAACGTCTGCCGCAGTGAGTTATAATAGGGGCATAATAGGGGCAAACATTGTTGTTCTAAATGCCCACCCTTGTTCTGGTAGTGCCTGACCAGTGCCTTGAGGTCTTCCTGGGTGCCAAAGGCAGGATTCACTTTATACAGGTCTGAGGGCCAATAGCCATGGTAACTACCTGCACATTGCCGAGAGCAGCGCTAGCAGCTGACCAGCAGCAGGCAGCTCAGGAAGCAGAAGCATTTGCTAGCACAACACTGCTAAGCACAGCTGGTGCTGTTGATTGCAATATGACACCCCTCCCTTCTTCGGGGATACTCACTCAAACACAAGTTGTCAGAATTCTGTAGCTTGTGGTTGCACTCATATGAACAGCCGCCTTTTGGCGGATACTGTGCCGCAGTGCTGAGAAGACTACGTAGTCTTCTATACGTTCAGCTGGAGCATGCCTTGAAGCTAACTACTCACTGGCTCCTTGTGCATCGCTGCTCTGCAGTGTTACTGGGCTCCACCACACTGCATCAAACCCCATTTCCTGCATGTAGCTAGACATCTTCTGCAGCCCAGCAAACGTGCCTCCACAGTAATGATTGAGATCATCGCAGGGCTCGCCCCAGCAATCAGCTCTCGCGAAGCGATCGGTGAGTGCTTGATAGATCGTACGAGACCTCCAACCGTCAACGGTTGCTGCTGTCGCAAGTGGGAACACTGCGCCGCTTAACGCCAGCAGGGTCAGAAGAGCGCTCTGTGATTCCAATGCAAGACAGTCATGTACACTTGAAGCTTGGTGCCTCGATAGAGATTGAGACAGATGAATGCATAGACAGTTACCAGGAGTTACTGACTTCACAGTTGTGATGCACAACGGGAATAGAGGCAATAGTAGTTTTCACACACATAGACCAAAATGCACTCTGTGATGTAGCTACAGCTGCAAACTCCGGGCGTTGCAGCATTATTGGGATATACTGCAAGAGAGCAGCGACATGCTTACTTGCATCTGGATCAAACGCAACACAAGTACGTATGCCTTGGTTTATTGCGCATCACTGACCATATGGCCTGATAGTCAGCGCCAGCTAGCGTCGACGTCCTGCACGTCAGAAGCCTAAACTTCACCAGCCCGGCATGATGACGGCTGGATCCTAATCAACAGAGTTGTGCAGACTAGTACTCTGGAGATCTATTCATTCAACTCTACCCAATGAAAAGCATGTTAGCTAAACATACATGCAAGTGGATTGCTCAAGTTTGTCTCAAAAACCTGCTCCTTATGACTGCATACAGCTGTATTGCATTAATGCAACATTATCCCAGTGCTATGCCGTAGCAAGCTATGCATTGTTGAGTACGACACTTTGACGGGCTGGAACAACGCTGTGTTATGTCGTTCCACAGCACTTAAGAAGCTTCTGCCAGTAACCTCGGAGGTTCCTCCGCCCGTCCACGTAGACGTCGCACGTGCGACCAACCGCTGCAATGGTAGCTACCACATGCTTCCATAGCCTAACCTTTGCCATGCTTGAAGGAGAATGTGAGCAATTAGGGTGGCTTCGTTGTGTGCCAACAGGCTGCCCTGATACTGGGCCCGGCAAAGTGAGTATGAGATGCAAGCTTGCTTGGAAGTTTACCGTCGTCGCGACATACCTCGACGGCGTCCCAGCATTCACAATGTTGCTGGCGTTTTCACTTGTTTATTGCTCACCAGCACCAACTCTGATTGCCGCTGCCCCCAACGCATCTCAGAAGTCCAATGGAACGTCCGATGCGGTTAACCTGCATCGATAGATGCGTATCCAGCCGCGCGCGCTCCCCTCTGAGTCGGTGCAGCGCTGTCGGCTAGCCTGTTCGGGAAATACAGCGGCATAAGATCCGTCTTATAACACTGGACATGCCATGCCCAGGCCGGGCTTCATAGCTTGTGCATAAGTGTGGAATGATCAGTTGAATGCAACACAGCACCTTGAAGGTGGCTAAAACTTGTTCTGAGATACAGTCGACCATTAAATTAATGCCACATTTACCATATACAATGTGGCAACTGGCAATGTACTACAGTGTTCTGAGAACATTCCAAATTTGTCAGATTGCCTCATAGCCATCTCAGGACAACCTGCTAGTGTGATTTTCATGAAGGCTTCAAGATCGCTAGGCCAGCTGCTAACGGCCTGCATGCACTGGCAGATCAAAGCACCATCAGTGTATAGGCTGTATAGCACACAGCTTCCTTGCCAACAGTAACAGAACCATGGAGCTGGAAGTATCATAACTGATAACGGCACACCTTTCTTGCTTAAGCCAGTGAACCAGGTCCATAAAGATGCGACCAAGAGATCAGGTGTTGCAATGAGTGGAGCTGATGATGGAGTAAAGAACCTGTCTGCTCAGACAGTTGAGCCTCAGGCATCACAGTCAGGCTGGAATACTCCATTGCTGGGGTTGGTCACTCACTTGGCAAGAACTCAACACTGTTCAACTGGCCTTGGTTGCTCTCAGGCTCTGGCTGCCAAGTGTCAGTCGCACTACATAGGTATATCCAGCAAGAAGCCCACCAGCAGCTCCACAGGGTGCCACTACCTAATGACTGCATCACAGCAGGTAATTGATCAGCACAGGCTGCATAGTGCACTGTGGATGTGCTGGGGCCTACTATTGGTTTGCATGGATGTCTGATAAGACGTGTGGGAAAGTAAAGTAACAATCATGCATGGGCAGACAGAAGCCACAGGGCCTAATTCGCCTTGCAACATGAGAGGATGGAACAGAAAAGGAAATTGTAAGTTGCACTGCAGTGGGATAGAAACTATGTCAGGGACAAGCAGTATGGACAGCAGTAATTGCAGAAGACAAGAGATGAAGCAATGAAAGGATGATGAGATGACGTTGTCATTGGCATGACTACACACACAAAGACTATAAAGTATGCTGTGCATATACAATGCCATGACTGGGGAGCCATACAGCTGATGGTCAGTACAAGGCAGCTCTCAAACAACAAAATGAGCACGTTCAGATACCATGAAAAACACCGACTTTGCAGCCACAAGTCAGCTTGATACCATGTCCCGAGACCCGCTCTGTGATTCTCCAATACATGTGTCATGACAAACTTGTACTGCCAGGTCCTGTGGGTTAGGGGCAAGGTGCAGGGGATTCATTTCAAAACGGCAATGCCAAGCAGTTGCGTACATATGTATTCCAATGTTTGTCATCACATGATCAAGAGGCCAAAGCATCAGGTTTTTGGTGCCAGAGTACTAGATTTTGGGTGCCAGGGTGCGACTGCAGCATTCGCTGGTGCGATGAACTGGGGGCTTCAGGGTGCACTTGTTGTTCTTGAACCTGAAGAGTAACAGAGAAGATGCACCATATCAGGTTAGCATTCCCACAGCATTGAGCAAGGAGCCACATCAACTGCCTATGGGCCTATGTTGTTTCAATTTGTGAGCTACGCCTATGTACAGGGCCCTCCTCGTTACCAGACCTCCTTATCGGCTCTGATCAGGTACTCAAGAGCGCATTCAGTATGCTATGATCTAGGTGGTACAGCTAAGGGGTTGATTTGTTTCAATAAAGATAGCAACTTGATTCTCAGGACGCTTGACTTGTTGGCTTGTTTTGACTTGTTGGCGCTGTTCTGATGGGACCTCTCACTCACTCACTTTTTGTACAGCTGCTGAGGCAATCCAGCAAGTTTGACCAGTATATCACTTTTCTTGACATCATTGCTGAGTTGCCCTGGCTGCTGAGGCTGCTGCTTACTTCCATACTGCTGCCTGAGATTCTCAAGCTGCTGCATCTGTTGCTGCAAGTACAATGACCGGGTCAACTTGTTGTCCAGATCCTGACTGCTGCGGAATGTGATGCAGCCGGTCGCTGGAACAGGCTGCAAACGTTGCATGTACGCGAGTCTGGTTACTGCAGCGATGTTTGCTGCTATCCCATGCGTACTCGCACAATTGTACTGTTTGCAGGCAGCTTCCCCGGCTGAGAAAGATTGATAAGAGGCTGAACTGATCCGCATTTCATGTAGTGCTGACACAGTATCGTCAAGAACCGCCTTCTTCTTGCTGACAGCGCTGAAAGGCTGTTGCTTGATGCGAAGCCCGCTCGGGGTCAATGTAAAGGAGCCCAGTACTGCGCATTTCTCTGCAGCGTTGGTATCTATCATCCAGGGCTCCTTTGCTGGCCCGTAACATGCATTCACATTGCGCCGCGGATAGTCGCATACGTCTTCAAGAACAATGAAGCTGCCAAAGCTACCAGCTGCAAAACAACCATCACTGGCACTATCGCTGTCTGTGAGAGACATCCTGATTTACCACTTGAACCGCTTTTGGTAATGAATTCCGCCAAGGTCCAGGTATAAATGGGCTTGCACTCTCAACCGAACAACTGCCGCAAGAAGCTGTCACAGTGTGATAACGGTTCAGCTGGTAAACGATCAGCTGACATGAAATCTGGTGAGATACAGCTCAATGTATTGTTTATTCGGTCGTTGCAGGCTGGCGTGCACTGCTACTGTACTTGCAACCGCGTGCATGTGGGACTGAAATATAAATCAGACGCAACGCGCCACAAAACTGAGCGAGCACTGCGTAGATAGTAACGGTGCTCATCAACGACCTTGACATGTTACAGGCAGCAACAAGAAGCAGCAAATGAGGGGGAGAAGACCCTGCCATTGCTGCTAGTGTGCGCCAGATGTGGCATGTGCAGCTGCTGCTGTCGCTGCTTACGTAGCCACAGAGCTCTGGCTACGTGAAGGAGAAAGCTCTTTCACGATGGTTTAGGTGCTGCTGTTACTTCTTGAAAGAGTCCTTCAGTGTCACTGTCCTGTTGAACACCAGTGACCCAGGCTTGCTGTCAGGATCAACACAGAAGTACCCGAGTCGTTCAAACTGATACCGGTCAAATGCCTGCAGCAGCAGCAGCAGCCAGCACCGCACGGTCAACAGCGACAAGCAAACAGCAATTGAGGCAGCCAGCTGTTTGGATTGGAAGTGCATTGGCTTAGACCCATACATGGAAAAACTTTTGCAGTCCTTGGCAGCCCCTGGAGCGCTCGAGGGATTGCAGACATCTCAGCGTTCCCAACAACTTCTACAGTCTAGCATTTACTGAACCTGGCAGCAAGGCCCAATTGCCGCTCACCTTTGCATTTGCTGCCAAGTATGGGTTCACCATTGCCCCCTGTACCACCTGCAGACTGTCCCTGTTGATGTCTTCAAGCCAGGCATCACCCAGAGCATCAGGCGCCTCAGATTTGAACAGCACATCATACAACCGAACCTGGAGACACAGCGACAGCACAAGGATTTTAATACATCACAGTGCACTCTTAGCATGAACAGCAACAACTTTATATGTTGCAGCAACAGGGTTCTGTTGTTGTGGACATTATGCAGTGGACGACAGCATTACCTCTGCTGTCTCAGGATCCTGGCCTGGTGCTGGCTGCGCTACCCAGTTGAGCACTCCTTTAGGTGGCTTCTTGCCCCCTCCAGCAACAAACTCAAGGTCTGCTTCTGCCTGCACCTCTGTGACTGACCCATCAGCCCCTGTGCTGAAGCCCGTCACAGTGATGGGGTAGGCATACCTGCACATGAGAATACACCACACACCTGGGACCGACAAAAATACTGCTCAAACTGAGCAAGAAGAAGGCACAGACTGCCGATCAATGCAAATCGTTGGAGATGTGAAAGAATGCTGTCTTGCAGATAACTTATTGACCGCTATCTGTGCTGCAGCAGCTCATGACAGTGACAGTAAAGGCAAAACTGCAAATAGGTGGCTCTCCATAGCCACCAAATGCAGGAGTACGACGAATAGCTGACATGGGATGCACGGGACAGACAACCACTATGTAATAGACACAGACAATGGATACAATTATAAATAGATACGCCTAGGGTTCATCATAGGTAGGTGCTTCCAAAGAGCAACAGCAACTGAATGATGACAGCAGCTACCCACCTCAGCATAGCCGACTTGCCAGGAGCTAACCCATAATAGTCCTTGCTGTCCTGCAGCCTAAAGTCTGTGGCCTCTATGTACACTACTCGTGAGAATGGCACCTGGTAAGGGACGTTCTCTGGCCGCCCAGGCATTGATGCTGCTGTTACTGTGCTGCTATGCTGCTCTGGAACATTTGTTAGGACTACCTGCAGATCAGTATGCACATGCAATTGTGCTGTTTACAGCGGTTCAGTGACAGGCCGTGAGATAGGCAGCAACTCTGCCTTGGTTCCTTACAGCTGTGTAACGCATGCAGGGGAGGAGCTGCGACACCCGCACGGAGAGCCAGAGCCACCAACACACCTTGAGCGGTCGCAGAACTGCCAGTGTCCTAGCGCTGTTTGCATCTAGGTATGAGCGGACGTGATGCTCCAGTTTGTGGTAGGGGATCACATTGGCATTGCGTGTGATGCCTATCTCCCGGCAGAAGGCGTTGATAGACTCAGGAGCCACCCCCCTTCTCCGGAGGCCAGCGAGTGTGAGCAGCCTGCAAGGCAAACAACAGCAGTACAACACGCACCCAAATGATAATGTGAAACATGCACCCTTCAGCTGCATCTGTTGGCGTCTAAGGTCATGTGCACAGCCGTGTATTGATTTCACACCAGCTCTGTCGCTACATCAAGCAGCAACAAACAGTGTCCAGCCAGGAACACTCGAGCCGTATGGAGATCTTGTGACGTAACACTCTTGCTGCTATTAGAAAGAGTGATGGTGCCCTGCCGTGCTTGGACCACTCTGCTAAAACAACTTAGATGCTGCCGCTACCACTGTACAGCTGCAGTGTCAAAATCTGAAAGACTCTGATCATGCAGATACTCACCTTGGGTCATCCCAGCCATCAACGTGGCGCTCAGTGACAAGCTTGTTCAGCTTGCGTTTGCTGAGCACTGTATTTGTGATGTTCAGCCGGCTGTACTCCCACACTACAGGCTTGTATGTGTCAAGGACATCCAGCAACCTATAGAGAAGAGAGGGCAGAGCACAGCAACAGGAGTCAGGATTGTTCAACATGCCATCAGCATAAGTCTTGATTCAACAGCTGGTTGGGGAAATGGCATGTCATACACCTGAACTTTTGATGTTCATATACCTCGCTTGCTAGAGACTTCTCACTTGCCCCACAGACCGCAGTTCACCACACAGCTCACCATGATTCCAAACCCTTTTTTTCTGATCATTTCATTGAATTTGATGTTACTTTTGTGTACAAAGGGGCTTGAATTGATGATTGTGCCGGCAGCACCTACCAGTAGTAGCTTGCTCTCCTGCTCTCAAACTCCAGTGTACACAATGAATGAGTGATGTCCTCGATTGCATCACAGAGGCAGTGTGTGAAGTCATAGCTGGGGTAGATGCACCATTTGTCACCCGCCATGGGGTGCTCCACATACTTGATCCTGCAAAGCAAGATCATAAGCAGCAGCAGCAGCAGCAACAGCGTTGTCAGCAGGTCAAATCACATGTCTGTTTCATAGCTGGCTGAAATCATCAATCACTCAGGCTGCTGAAAGCTTGACTATGAATGCCATGTACTGCTCTGGTGAATACGTAATTTGTCGCTACTTAGCTTCTATCTGACCCTGTCCATGGCTGTGGCTGGGCGGGACTGCAGCACATCCAAGTGACCAGCGATGTTGGGTTATATCTGTGAAACTTCTGACAAACACTGCTACATAACGGATATAACCTACCTGTATGCCACGCTGTCCCACATATTCGGATTCTCGTTCTTGTAGTCCATCTTCATTCGCAGGATAGCCTCCCCCTCCTTGTACAGTCCTCGTCTCATGTCTTCGAACAGTTTCAGATTTTCCTCCACACTCCGCTCACGCCAGGGTGATGGCAGGCCCTTCTCCCTGTACTCCTCTATCTCTGCTTTGCTCTGGTGGCAGATGTACGCCTTGCCTACTTTGATCAGCTGGATGGCAAAGCTGTGGAGCATATCGAAGTAGTGACTGGCGTGGGTGATCTTCCAAGGAGCCCAACCCATCCAGGCTACTATCTCCTGCAGGCAGATGAGCAGACAGAAGCACAATGCTCATTCCTTTCCCAAAAGAACTGCTGTTCCACAGAAAGATTGGTGGAGTGGCAGCACACTGTCAGAAGCGCAGCTTGGCAGCTGCAGTCTGCAGTGGTGCATGATATCCAGGGCACACCCAAACCACTGCAAATCAGATCAAGAGCGGTCCTCCTGAAACATGTAGCACAGTACACAATGGTGACCCCACAGAATGGTGACCCCACAGACAGTCACACAGAAACAATCAAGCACGCCAAGCACACAAGAAGCAATGCTGAGCAGCACCTGGATATGGTCGATGTACTCCTGTTTCTCTGCCTCAGGGTTTGTGTCATCAAAGCGCAGGTAGCAGACGCCGTCGTACTGCTTAGCCATACCAAAGTCCACAAACATGGCCTTGGCGTGGCCAATGTGCAGGTAGCCGTTGGGCTCTGGGGGGAAGCGGGTCACGACCTTGCCTCCGGTTCTCTTGAGGTGCTCTGCTAACACTGCTGGACTGTTTGCAATGCGCAGCACAGTGCCATCACTCATGTTTACTGTGGTGTGTACCTGGAGCAACAGAAAACATCATGATGCCACTACCTCCCTGCATTTCTTGACGTGAGAGCCCCGAGATCGTCTGAGTAAATGCGTGACAACATCATTTGTGCCATCAATTCAGTTCTGTGTAGTGGCTGACTGGGCTCAACTGCTGTGGGTACACAGCTTCCCCAATACTACAAGTCAGGTATGCCTCCTGATGCTGCATGGCTGCATAATAGAGCAAAGCTGTCACAACCTACTTTTGCAATACCAGGCAGTCGTTGATTGTATTAACAACTGAACAAGGCACACAGTCAAGTCCTAGTTTTACCACACACAGCTGCTGCAGCTGAGCGGACACTGAATGATTGTCACCTGGTTGTTATCTTCAGGCTTGGGCATAAAAGCGTATGGGTCATCAACAGTACCTGCTGCCTGCAGCAGCAACATGGCGTGCAACCAAACCCAGTGATCTGTCATATGCCAGTGCAACCATGAGACATGATGGCCAGCTATGTAACAACTTACGCTGCTGAGAGTCACATAAAGCACAGGAAAATGCACTACCGGGTTATCAGCGATCCACCCCTGCATGCTAACGCACACAACTGTCCCAGCTCAATCTCTACCCTGCACTGGTCATCCAAGCACTGCTCACTGAACTCACCCCTTCCTCAGGGACTGCTGCTGCTGCTGCTACTGCCTCCTCTTTTGCGGCTGGCTTGGGCTTCTCTGCCTTGGGCTTCTTCTTCTTCTCTGGTGGCTTCAGGTCTGCTTCTGTCTTTGGTCCCAGCAGTGCCTCAACCTGCCTGCTGAGCTCCTCACGCACTGCTGCTCCATCAGCCCATTTGAGGGACTTGGTCACGGGTGCCAGCAGCAGATTGGTGTTGAAGTGGTACCTGGGAGACATGTGCTGGTGGGTTGTCAGTTGGTGATGATGTTGATATCCCGCCTCATTGCAGAGCAAGTCACCAGTGGGGCCAATGGCAGAAAATGCTATGGCTGCAAAGCACTGATTATTATTATTGCAGAGCAAGTCACCTAGCACGCAGCCAGGCGGCTGTTCTATTCCACTCAGACCATCAGCACCCCCATCTCACCCACCTTTCCTCCAGCAGCTGCTCCTTCTTACTGTCAATTGCGTCTGCAACTGCTGCTGAGATCTGCTCTGGTGAAACGACAACTCCAACTCCTGCTGCTTCCTCAAATGCTGCGGGGTCAACTGGCTCGCTGCTGACCTTCTTCAGGTACTCAAAGGCGCCATCCAGCTGAGGAATGGTCTGCAGGGTGCAATTCAGCAGGGCATGGACAATGAGGCTAAATCTGTGGAGCTACCAATGCTGCTATAGCCTCCTGCATGATAAGTGACTTGATTGTTACACTGACCCCACAACATGCTCCAAGTTGCAATAGCTGCACAAGCCTCATGCACTGTACTTGAACCTTTCTGCTGGCTGCTGCAGATGCTGGTGCGGCTGCAGGTGCTCCTATAGGTTCCCGACACCTGAATCCATGTAAATGAGAGGCTCTGCTGCTACTAGATGCTGCCAGGTTGCAAGCACTCCAAGGCTGTGTTTGGCTCGGCAGCTGGGACTGTAATAGCACCTGCTGACTCGTTCCCACACCCCTTCACCAGGTGTCCTAACTGCTGCTGCTGAAAGAGTAGCTGCCTAACCACATCTGTAAGCAGCTGAGCCTGTCTGCAAGCTGCATTGCCAACACACCTTGACCTTTTCTGCTACGATGTATTCCAGCAAGAATGGTCTGTGCACCAGGGCATTTGCTGGGTACTGCAAGTACACAAGTAGGCATATCAAGAGGCATATCAACAGGAGACAATCAAGAACGTAGATCCATGCTAATAAATCCAATATCTGGTGCAGCAGGCTGTTTGCCATAGAAAGGATGTTTGCCCATTTTAGCCCTGGGAACTGAATCTCTGCTGCAGGGTACATGCAACATGATGGGCACCATTGTGCGCCATCACTGTTGTCACCAACCCTGGGGTGGGCTGACAACAAGCATAAGTTGTAAGTCTGTAGCTATATGTTTCAAAGTGCCCGCAGATATCCTGGTGTGCTGTAACAGCTGCCATGTAACTGCCAGGGTGCTTGGGCTGCACTATCCATTACAAAACAGGAACCTCGATATGCAAATTGGCATGCTGATATCAGTAAGCTCTGCTGCATTTATCGCTGTATATTAGTTTGTTAATCATTACTTTGCTAGCTGTCGTATAGAGCAGATTCCCCTTTGGCTTGGTGCAACCGTCTGTCACACAGGCTTCCTTGATAACATCAACCAAGGCCTGAGTAAACTTGAGATTCTTCAGAGCACTCCTGCAGACACCAACAGAGTACAGCTTTCTAGATCACACTCCTGCAGGAGCGGATTGCCTGAGCTTTGTATGCCGCAATAGCTACCCAACTTATGCAGATGCAGCTAGGTCTTCTTGACCTTCCGAAGCAGTACACTGCTGGCACCAGTCTCTGATAGATGCAAACTCACTCAATTACTTTATCATCGAGTCCTATGCCGCTAAACAAGGGCCGAGCCTGGTCCTGCAGCTCCTTCGCAAGCCGCTCTTTTTCCTCCTTGGTTGTCATGTTGCAAGCAATCGAGTCTCTTATTAAACACCACACAATGTATCATTGTCTGACGTGTGAAACAGGACCGATGCAGTCCGCAGGAAGCACGACGGCATGTACTTGAACGGGCAGTGTCACAAAAGTATCGACAAGCGAGCGGCCGATCACAGCGACAGAAATCAACCTTTCACTTAATTTAACGTCACGGTGCTCGCACTTGCAGAGCGCTGCCCTGCACAGTTTGGGGCTGAACTTCATCTTCATTGATGCCAGCGGTGTAGTCATACAGCATTAGCTGACCATATCAGCGTGTCAGCTGTGCAGGTTCTGTGCCTTAGGCTCTCACGCACCCAGGACTACCTGCCCACAGCGATCGCACCGCACTTGTTCTGAATTAGCTGCACAATGGTGAGGGTCGAGATGATATGACATACTCATTGCATGTATGTTACATGATAGCATATAGACAGCTGCCTGGCCTGGCTCCCAGACAGTCATGCAGTGTTCTGCACAGCAGCAGTGTGAAGCATCTTTCCTGTTAACGCAGGTTCAACAGGATGACTGTTTCACAAAAGCAGTTACCACAGCAAAGGTCATGGCAGCAGCCGGTGTACCAATCGGGTTTTTCAGGGCACATGTCACCTTGAAGGTGAGTATTTGAACCATGGCGATATGCTGCTCCATGCTCCTGTGTTCGCAAGCAGCATGTCTGGAAACTGCTCCTTCGTCTAGACATGCTCGCAATTTTGATGCAGCAGCGAAGATCTGCAGAGTATTTGCTCAAGCAATGTTATTCTGCCTGTGCTGGAATCAAGGAGGGCAGTGTACAGGATTGAAGTAGCCATGCTTCTTAAAACATTGTGTCACACTGTGTTGTCACTGTGCTTGCAAGTGCGTTGTGCCTTCAATCGCCCACAGCCATTAACATTCATATGAACATCATACCCTGCACTGCTGCTGTTTTGCTGCAGGACCTCACCCTTGCAGAGAAAATGCAGCGCTTCAATAACCTCAAGCGTACCGCAAGGATAATGGCCAACCCCATGTTCACCTTTGCAGCGTGCGGCTTTGCATTCACAGCGGCAGATTGCAGCATGCAGAACTATCTTGGCAGGGAAAGCACACTCACAGGAATCGTGGGTGGGATAGCAGCAGGCTCAGTGCTGGGTTTGAAGACCAACTCAGCACCCAATGCTGTCAAGTACAGTGCATTATTTGCAGGTGGGTCTGCAACACAGGTGCTGCTGGCAATGATCCCCTGTGTCAGCTGAGGACAGTCGGGCTTTATTGATGTACTCAGCTGGCTATGCACTGTGTCCCATCTGTTCATGACTTCCTGTGCTGGTGTCAGGCCTCCTGCGTATGACTGGGGCATATCTGGGTTGTTGCTTTGAGTAGTATGCTTCTGAAGCATCTTTTTCTTGGTTGCAATTGAGCAGCAGTCACAAGAGTGCTGGTCAAACACTTAAGCAGTGTGATCAGGGGCCAGCGGCACACATGTAGCATTCATTTCTGCCACTTTTTACGCTGTTTGTGCATGCAGCGGGCATGATCGTTGCTGACTTCCTGGGTACGACTGTTCCGGAGCTGGTGGGAGGAGACATGCGTAAGATGGATCCTTCAGTGCTGTCAAGGAAGGCAGACGCCAACTAGGTCAGGAGGATGCGTAATCAACATACAAAAGTGGCAATGGCAGTGGTTTGTTTACAGTGGTTTGCAGCAGAAGGTGCAGCAGTTGACAGAGTTGTATGGGCTGTTTCTGAGTAGCTGACTGATGTTCAGCGATCAGCACTGACATAGCATCTGTGCAGCAATAAATGTCAGCTTATGTTGGTATACTAGTTATCCACGGAAGCATGTGGTGGCTCAAGGCAGCTGTGAGTGCAGTAGTGTGGTGTGAGTGGCATGACAGCACTAACGCAGCACGATCCAATATTTGATCAGCTCACGGCGTATACTGCATTTGCTTCAGGTTTGAGACATCAGGAGCTGTTGTAGCAGTGATAGACCGTAGTGAGCTTCTTTGTGTTGCAAGCTTGACAATCTGGCACTCCCACAACAAAGCAGTCATCCGATGAGCCTCACCAACCTGAGCCTGGTGTCCAGTCTTGCTGCCTGTGTGAGCCTTGCTTAGAGATCCTGCTTAGGTGTCTTGGATGCAGATGCGCTCACCTTGGTGCTGCATGGGAATT
This sequence comes from Coelastrella sp. MACC-549, assembly GCA_018290735.1. Classification (NCBI taxonomy): domain Eukaryota; kingdom Viridiplantae; phylum Chlorophyta; class Chlorophyceae; order Sphaeropleales; family Scenedesmaceae; genus Coelastrella; species Coelastrella sp. MACC-549. The sequence goes on along the minus strand of JABEVS010000193.1, from coordinate 36,303 downwards.
TGAGCAAGCGAGAAGGCCGAAAACAGTTGCGAAAACAACAGCAGCGCCAGACCAACTGGTACAACCCGGGGGTGGGAATTAATCCAATGATCAGAACGGACAAACACCATTAACGCTCATATTGTTGTGCGATAGTGACATCTATCAAGCAGTGTGGGGTTGGGAGCTCCAGAATCTGGGCTTCTGAGCGGCAAGGAAGTACATGTATCCGTTTTGACCGCGAAAAAGCCCCCATGCGTATGCACTGCGATACCACTGCTGACGGGCACAAATAATCAGTGTTATGTGAAGTGATACCGCATATTTTGGATCTATGTTGGCCCATAACGCAGTACAATACTGCACAGAGCAGCATGAGGAAAGCTAGAGCTTGTAAGGGTGGACTGGACGATGGTGAATGGATGATAAAGAAGGTACCGTGTAGTCATCGATTATCATTGTCCATCTGCAGGGTTATGCAACATTCATGCTCTCTGTGGGTGCCTGCTGTTGCAGGCTGATGCCATCAGTGGCTTCCTCACTCAGCAACGCAATAGAACGCATGAGGCAGCTGCAAAATCTGCATGGGATGCAGCATTCAAACAGCTTGTCACCGAAGGGTGTGTCGACGCTTCTATGCATGAAGCTGCAGCCAGCATCTACAATAGACACCCTGTGTACAGGCGCTGTTGCCACTGCAGCAATGTGCCTATCTGCAGAGGCATGAACGGCCATCACCTGGCCTGTGAAGCACAGCACTTTCGCACTGTCGTGCCCAATAGTCACCAGCATCAACCCTGCCTTCTACTCGGAAGCTACCGCAGCAATAAGTCTCAGGCCTTATCATATCATGCCCTTCACTTTTGATGAGTGCCATCGGTGCCTTTATTCTGCTGCAGAGATGCCTTAAACAAGCAGTTGCTGCAGCTGCTGCAGCAAGCTACTGCCTGCTCATCAGATGCAGCAGCTGGCATGCAGGATGTATTGCAAGTGCATCAGCAGCTGGCAGCAGAAGCACAGACTGAGCGTTTGCAGATCATGGCCCAGGTGCTCAACTGGCAGGAGTATCCAAGCCTCGCTTGTCCTGCCATGCCTAGAGTCCTGTCCGTTGCCTGCATTTGTAATAGCCTCCCTGGCAACGATCCCAGATTTTAATGTAGGCTGTAGCACATGCAGTCAGATGCAACACAAGGGATGACTACTGCCAAGAGTCTTGACTGCAAGCACCTGTGGGCACTGCATGTCACATGCAGGTACAAGACCTCTCTGGCCTGGTGCACAGCATGCGCTGCTGTGGCCTTTCAGCAGTAGAGCATGTGGATGACACAGTAGCCTCCTTGCGGCAAGAGATCAGCTGGCTGGCAGAGGACCTGCAGTCAAACATATCTCTTCTAGCAGCCAGTGCAGAACAGCTGATACAAGAGGTGGCAGCAGACAGTCAGACAGTGCTTGCAGGACCAGGGCACCGCAGCAGTGCTGGTCTGAGCCCTTGCAGCGCTTCGTGTGTCAATGACTGTACTACTCCCACGCTTGGGAGGCAGGCAGAAGGCCCAGTGACTGAGCGGCACTGTGATGATGGCACTGTTGCTGGCAGTGGCGCCAATGCTGGTACAACTCCTGCAGAGAGTGATAGCAGCACATCAACAGCTGGTTGTACTGCTATTCAGGATGAGCAGCTGCTGCAGCTGCTGTCAAGGCACCCTTTAGCTCCAGAGAGGCTCAAGCAGCAGGTGCAGGAGGCTTACAGTGCCCTGTACCTGCAGCAACAGCAGCAGGTGCAGCAACTGGCAGCAGCAGCAGCAGATCAGCAAGGGTCTACCAGTATGGGTGCTTTTGGTGAGCTGTGTTGTACCGGTTGAGCATCAGCGGCTCAAAGTGCTGTGTGTGCCAAGCATAGAGACGCATTGATGTGTATCATGAACACTTGACAGCTGCAATGTTGAAGTTCCTGTGACTCATAAACAGCCACTTGAGCCCAACAGCTCAGTGACCTTCCCATTGTGTCAGCAAGTAGTCAACAGGCCCACAGCAATTGCCAAGCGCGTTTGCTTGCCAACTTACACATGGGAACAGCTTCAATCTATCTGGCACTGGTGCCAAAAGAAAGGCGGCTCGCATGTGTCAAGACAGCAGTAAAACAAGAGATCAGTGGTTGCGGGGGTCAGGCAGAGGCACAACTTGCTTTTGTAACAGCAAACCACTGGCTACATGCGTGTCCAAAGAGCCCTCAACACACCAAGCCCACCAATATCTCTGCCATTATGTACCAGGTGGTTGGTCTGCTGATGATCATGGCCTCTTTGTGAAACTGCGAGGCCTGGCATACAAGTCAGCAAGCAGCGGACGGAGCAGCGGTGGCAGAAGTGGCGGCAGGGGCTGCAGCAGGGCAGCTGTGGTGCAGCGGCTCTGTCTGATGATGCCTGGGAAGAGCGTCAAGGAGTTGGAGCTGCATGAAGCATGGTGGGCTTGACATACACAGTGCTGTCTCCTGCAAGTGTGGCTCTACTACAAAACCTGGCCAGGATTCAAAAGCCTGGTGCATAGCAGCAAGAACTTCTTCGGCAAGGAACTGTTTGCTGCTATGCACCATGCTTTTGGTTCCTGGCCAGGTTTTTTCTGCTGCTTGATACGGAGCAGAAGAGCTTCCTAGCAGCATGTGCATTGTGCTGGCCAAGCCCTGTAAGAATCATGCACTTGTACTGCCAAAGCTCGGAGCTCCATGAGTGTGGGCTACTCACTGTTCACAGGCTGATAGTGAGTATTGCTGCGCTGCTGAGGATCTGTTGAAAGATGGAAATGTTCGTTCAGACATCTCATTGCTGAAATTAAGTACCAAATTGTAGGTACACAGCAGCCAAACTGCATCAGCGGCGCATGACAGACCTGACAACGGCCTGGCAGCGGCAGCGCAGCAGCTTCTTTGAGGACTCAGATCAAATGCTGGTAGAGGCAACAGCAGCAGCAACAGCAGCAGCTGAGGCGGCAGCATCAAAGCTGGCCTGGGAGGCAGCCGGTCAGGCACTGCATGGTCAACTTCAGGAGATGCAGCAAGCCAAGGAGCAGCAGCAGCAGGTGAGAGCAGCGATGGCAACTGTCTCCTGCTCTAATGCTGTAGTGGCATGCATGGCTGTGCTTGACCAATTGGTCAAGTGCCTTTACATGACTCTAGGGCGTCCTGTGAGCTGCAGAACTTCAGTCACAAACATGCTGACAAAAAGTTTGTCTTGAAGCTGTCTTGGGCTAGGCTAGGCTGTGCCCATGTCATGCACCCCATTGTTAACAATAAAAAATCAACTGCTTGGCCAGACGGCCCTTGGATATCAGAAATCATGGTGGCTCAGCCAACCATCAAAAATCTGATGGAAAATCAACCGTATTAGAGCAGTTGGTTACAAGCAATGGCCTCAAGTCCTTTAAGAGCAGCAAGTCTACCATCATGCTTGTTGTTCTGTGCCGTAGCACCACAGCAGCTGGTCCATGATGAGGTTTTGGTCACCATGTGAAGCAGCCGCCTAAGATATGTATGTGACATTTTGCAGGATTTGGCATCCCAGCAGGCAGCCGAGTCTGCAGTTGCAACAGCTAAGGCAGCTGCTCATCAAGCTGCCTGGATGGAGCAGCATGCCGCAAAAAAGGCTGAAGTAGCAGCTTACAAGGAACAGCAGCAGCAGCAGCAAGCCACAGCACAGCAGCTGGCACAACAAGCAGAGGCAGAGGCAAGAGCAGCGGCCGCAGCGGCAATAGAAGCGCAGAAACCTGCCGTAGCGGCACGGCAGGCCTTGTCCTGGGACAGACTGCACTTGCAGCTGGAGCAACAGAAAGAAAGGCAGCTCAAAATGGAATCCAGGAAGCAAAGGTTGGCAGCCATAGCAGAAGCACTTTCACCAAACGTGGCTAGAGACCCTCAACGACTGCTGCAGCCCACTGCTGCTAGTGCTGCTGCTGTTGAAGCAGGCTTAGAAGAGGTTGGGAGTGCAGCTGCTGCTGCATTTCGACCTGTGCATGGCTACACTTCAGCCCAGGTAGCAGCAGATCCTAGGTTTAAAGTTGTGGAGGCACTGACACAGGCGGGTCTCATCAATGGAGCTGCCAAGGGCTATGTTGGTCAGGTTGTCTCTGGCATGCAGCCTGTCACTGCTTTGAGGAGAGGGAACTTGACCACGGGGCAGCTGCAAGCCATGCAAAGCAGGCAGCAGCCACAATGGTGACATTTGACAGTTGGAATACGGTTATGTATACCCTCAGTGATCATGATGAACCTGAGTGTGCCACCAAGTCGCAGTTTTTGGATGTAAAGCAGGGCCTGCATGGGCAGCATCATGCTGAATGATTCGGGGCAATGCCGCATTGTTGCATTTGTTGCATTTGTTGACAGTCAACAGAGATGGCTTCCTGGAAGCGGCCTGGAACTTGAGAGTTGTCAGCCTGACATATGCGGCGCATGTAGCCTGCAGTATCATGCTTTGCATGTGCTCTAGGAGCCCCGTGCGGCACAGCTGCCTATCTGTCAATCATACGGTATGCATGCACAGCTCAGCGTCAGGCTGACAAGCCACTAGCAGCAATGAGTGCTGACTCAGCACTCTTGAGCTGGCATAAGATCTCATTGCAAGAGTGCCATCCCAAGCCACAGCATCATGCTTCAATGATTGAAGCTATGCCCAGCACTGCTTACTGGCAGTACTTACCAGCTGGTAAGTACTGGTAGCTAGAGGTAGCTCAGTCCTTGAGAATTCAACCATTGAGACCTCCGAGGTAATATGGTCACCCGTCTGCAGCTCAGCACTCAGTGGTGCCAGCAGTGACTGCTGCACGGTGCACAGTGCCATCATGATGGCATGCTATAATCATAACATTGGACAGTTGGATCCCTCAGAGCCTTATAACTATGGCACACTGTCCACGGTGCTATGGAGTGCTACCAGCAAGGCTCGCGGCACTATCGCTGTGCGCACCGCGGCAGCACCAGATAGTGATGAGGAGCACTATTTTGTTGTTTACAAAATAGTTCTGTTGGCGCAGCCACTGAGCAGACTCTGCAGTGTCAAAACCAGGAAGCTGAGTGTTAGCAACCTGATCACGTGTGTAGGCCTGCAGGGTAGTGTTACAGGTAGAAACCTTGGCAGACCCAACCATCTCGTCCCTAGGCCTCGCATGCCACAACATGCTGCATGGCTCAATCTCTTTACATGTCACTATGATAGTTCCTGGTGCGTTGGCATCAGCTTTAAATACAGCAACATCAATGCACCCATCTCTCCTGCTGCAAATACAGGATGTTTTGAGACTCTCGACGATGAAGATCACCACACTCTGGACAAGCAGAGGTAAACAGATTATAGGGGCTATAAGAGCCCACCCAAACAGCCGATAAATTCAGTGGATCATGTACACAGCGCATCTCTACATTAACACAGTTCCTGTGTCAAGGACCTACAAAGGAATATGGTACACCAACGCAATCTTACTAAGCCGCTAACAATCCTAACTTGAACCGCAGCCACAGTGGCTGTAACCTTCTGCTGTACCTGTAGCAAATCGCCATCGCCCAAACAACATACTACCAACACCTACTCCCGAAATGACAGCGAAAAAGATGCCAACATGGAAGCTCATGGCGGCAAGCATCAGTAAATATGCCAAGCCTGCCAGTACAAACCTGGCTAGACCACGCACCACGTCCATCAACAGCAGCTCACGGTCAAAATATGACTTGAAGAACTGCCTAGATCCGCTGCAACCACTAGGCCGTCTACTCATGGTCACAGCTTTAGGTGATGCAGGACTTAACCTGCAGCTGACTGCTGCAGTGGGACCCATGAGACCTGCTGCTGCTGCTGGCACTGCGGGATCAGAACTAATCGCCTTCTGCTTGTGGCTGCTGCAACATGACGTCGGCTTCTGTGCCTCAGATGATGCACTGTCATCATCATTCAGCGGATAGCCTAGGTCCTCATATCCTTCTGCTATGGGTCGACCATTTTCCAAGTCCAGCCCTTGTGCAGGGGGCGCACCGACACGACCATTGGGTCCATATGTTCTGCCATTGACACGCGCCCAGAACCCTGACTCAAACCTGCCATATACCATCTGAAGAAGCTCGTACAGCAGACCCAGTGCAAACACGGCAAACCAGGCACCACACAGCTCTGCGCTGTTGCGAGGCGTCCAACTTTTAAAAAGTAGGTAGAAGGGCAGATCGTCAAAGAAGTACATCTTCATGACAGGGCCAGGCCCCGAACTTCCACCACTGCTGCTGCCCCCGCTGCCATCCGTGCCATAGCAGAGACTGAATGATGAGTCTGCCTTGCACATGTTGTGCCAGTCTGAGCACTGACTCATCTCTGCAAGCAGGAAAGTCCTCACATGTTGATGCTAATCATTGGTGGCCGCAGCTTGGTGACCAAGCCAATGATCCAGTTGCTACAGCCGGTCATGCTACAGCTATTCATCTCTGCCGCAGGCTCAATCACTAAATGGCAGAGCATACGCAGTGTCATCTGGAGCTAACCCACACACTTGCTGCGTCTGATGCACAACGCCCTCGATTGGCGTTCAACTGCCCTGCTAACTGGTTAGCAACCCCACTTCTGTCCTAACTACCGGGCAGCAACACCATTCCGCTCACACTGAACAGTTGCGGATCCAGCAAAAGCAGGTGACACACACACACCTGGCATTTGGTAGCACAGCGAGCTGTAGACCTCTAACAGGTCACAGTCAGCCCATTGTCGGCCAGCCTGCCAGCTAGGCATGCACTTTTCACAGCCATCCATGGTCATCTCCTCGCATATGCTGCGCACTTGTGAGTTGAGTACTTCTGAGTGCGGCAAATTAGCAAGGCCGGTCTGTGCACTGCAGATTGGGACCTGTGCGGACAGGGAAACAGCAGCAGCATGTGACAGTTGCGTGACATTACGTTGCATGCCAAACATCCCCTATGCAGCCAGTCATCAAGTAGATTCAGTGTCCCTTGTATGGGTTACGTGACACTACGCTGCTGAGGGGCAGCACCGTGTTCCCACATAACCCACACACGGGATACTGAACTTACTCTCATTTGCTGAACTTGCTCTCGTCTGCTGCACAGTCCTCATTCTCCAGGTGCATATATATATTGGGTAATCTAAGGATAATCCAGCATTACACATGGCTCGGTTCTGTTGCTGATTTTGCTGCTGCAGTGGTGATATTGCCAAAATCTGCTGTCTTGCTAACTCCAAGGCTTGGCTTGGCTTGGCTATCTGGCATGCTGAAGGATGGCCAAAAAAACAGCTGGAGATATCAGCAGGCTGCGTCAGGTGCAAAGAGTTGTTCTAGCAAGCTGTTGTGTTGCCGCACCTTGCTACCAGAGACACACATGGTGTTGATGTTGTTGCAACCTGCGTTACAGCAGAAAACAGCCACAACAGAGACCGTTGGAGTCAACTGCCGGCAATATCAGAGTATCCAACCAAATGATGCTGGCCACTGCTTCCACCACTTTGAATGGCCAAGCGCTGGCCTGAATGCTGTCATGGCCTCCTCCATCTTTAAGTAGCCCACCGCTGGCTTGCAAGCTGCTGAGAGTGGTCCAGCCCTACACGCTGTTTGCCGGCCATAGGAATGAGCCCCAGCTGAGGGAGACACACTGCTGGGATTGCAAAACATGCTGACGTCCGGTTTGAAACATCACCAAATGCGTAAAGACCCTTAACGGCAATTGTTGCCTGTGTTTGTTTGTGCAAACCGGCTGTCCCATGCTGTTCCACTTACCTGACATCCTGCTCATCCCTATGTCCAGCTTACACACAGTTGAGACCTGGTTGAATGGCTGGCATATGTTTGGGTTGTTTCTACTAACTTTCGCTGCTCCTGGTCCTGTGGGGGCGTCAGGGCCGGCTCCAGAGGCATTGCAGAGCTTTGACACTGAACATGCTGCCATGAAAGGCATAGCATTGCATAATTTGCTAAGATCCTCTGCAGCAGCTGCTACGGGATAGTTATAAGATGTGCAATTACTTTGCATGGGGTCGTTGACGCAGCTGTCCAGGGCGGCCATCGACTTGCTGCCCGTGCTTGCAGCGTGCATCTCGACATTCTGCCCAAAAGCTGGCATGACCAGCAGCATCGCGAGGAGCAGTTGCAGCACACCCATCTCGTGTGTTGTTTCCATATGTGCTGATCAAAAGAGGCGAAGGGGCTCTGTCAACGCACAGGAAGCATGATGCATGGTCTATCTACGACTCAGCCGACCCCGCAAAAGCCAATCGCACCCTTCCTCAAGCACGTTCCTGGTGGAAATCTCACACGTTACCGTGTTCCTGGACAAAGTAACAGTGTACCGTAGCACGGGAGGCCGGTACCTCAATGTGCGCAGCACAGCTTAATAAGCTTCGCAAGCACTAATTGAGCCACTTATCAACATTGACAGGGCCAAGGTTCATGCAACCTCTGGCGGGCCTCGCGAGACTCAAGCGAGACTGCGTTGGCAGTTTCAGGCAGATCGCGTGCTTAATCACCGCAGATGATCATGCTTCATCATTGCATCTCTCCTCACACCATGTGCAACATCCCGATCAGCCTGAAGTGACATGTGCTTCTGGGACTTAGAGCGCGAAATCTAAGACTTTGCGCCTGCATGCTGCTCAAAGGGGACAACGGTGAACCTGCGGTAATCTTGCTCATGCTTATACCCACGTGCAGACAGCAAGCTGGTGGTGCCATTATGTGGCAGTATAAACAAGACCGTCTTAATGTTGCCCTTCAAGTAGGCTGGGCTGCAGATGAGGAGAAGCAGTTCACAGACAGCTGGTACAACCAGCTGATAGGTTTCGGCTGTTGGGGATGGAAGCTGTACTTCCCAACACTATCAGTAGCTCAAAGCAGCCAAGTGCGGCAGTGCTGCCACGCAACGGCATTGATCATCCAATAAGTTGACTGTGGTTGCTTGACAACAGCCGCTGATTCTGCGCACAGCTGCTGTCCAGTAAGTGATAGTTGCAAATTAATACCCTGCAAAGAGGGTCCTGGCCCCTTACAAAACATCGTCCCATGCCATGGGACTTACAGTGTAAGTTGGCAGGCTTGATCACAGTATGCATGTTGCAGTCTATCTCACAACTTGCGGTGAATTAGTCAGAGTCAGGGACGGTTGCCTACCGCCCGTGGCGGGGTGTCGATGGCACCGCCATCACCACACACACGCCGCCCTCCCTCAACATATGCAGGTGTCTATTTAGAGACGCCAAGCGTAGATCATTCATTCATTCATCCAGAGTCAGGTCACCAGTTCCGGACATCTGGAGTCCAGATGAAAGTAGCACTGCCACAGATCGGTCTTTTATAGCAAACTTAGTAGACAGCCTCAGCGTCATCTGCTGCTTCCTGGTCTCTCTTGGTCCTGCGTGTGCTGCGCCTGGTAGCAGCAGCATGCTCAGCCGCCTTGCTGTCTGCATCAGCGGCGCCAGGCACTGCTGCTGCAGCACCTCCCTTGCCAGCTTTCTTACCACGGGCACTGCCCTTATCAGCAGCAGCGGCTGCTGACCCCCTAATGCCTGCAGCACTCGTGTCTGCTGTGAGGTCAGCTACAACCTCCTCAGCCGCAATAGACTGGTCAGCTGCATCGTCATGATGCCGCTGTTGCTCTTCAGTAGCCGTGTCCGGCATTGCTGCAGCCTTCTTGCCCTTCTTCCCTCGGCGCTTCTTGGCGGCGGCTGCAACTGCTCTGCTGGGTGTGCCACTGTCATTGTGTGCTGTACTGGTGTCAGCCGCACTGTTTCTGACCTCCTCCTGCTGCTCATCGCTGTCACCAGCTATGTGGAGTGCAGCCAGTTCATGCTCAAGGCCCTTACCAGCAGCAACTGCAGCACCCTGCTTGATGGTAGGACCAGCAAATTGCTGAAGCCGAGCAACCTCTGGCCTTGGTGCTGGACTGCGTTGCTGTGATGCTGGTGCCGTCACCCCAACAGGTGATGGTGCAATGGGCAGGCCCAGTAGCTTGTGTGCAGTGGATCCATCCAGTGAGCGGCGCACTGCTGAGCGGACTGCAGCTTTTGTTGGAGCTGCTGCTGCTGCAGCTGCTGTTGCTGCAGTGGCTACCGCATCCAGTTCACCAATGCTGATGTTGGCAGCCTCAAGGGCTGAACGGTACTTCTCCTGCAGTGCACAAACTTCCAGCTGACTATGTGCATGACAGCCAGCTACATCCCTGAGCTTGTATCCAGCCTATAAATGTTCAACAGACTTAGCAATATTTTTATCAAATCTGGCAAGCATGCTGCTGCCAGGGTCTGGCCTGGCTTGCCTGCATATTACATGAAATGGCTGAGATTGCATGACCTAAATTGAGGGCTTGAGTGTGCTGAAGATACATATCTTTGAAACAGTTTACACATAACCCATGCTGCACCAGTCACAACAATAGGCAGCTGTCTGGCTGCAGCACACGGGCTTTTATTTCTCATCGTCTCACCTTGATGGCGTGAGCCACAGCCATGTCACGATCTGCCAATGCAAGTTTGTCTTTCATCATGTTAATCTGGCTGGAAAGGTACTTGATCTCCTCCATGTGCTGACCTGTGCACAAAATGCAGGTGAGCCAGGTTGTTGACCTTGATATGACTAACACTCTGCCTGAGGATTTTTATTCAGGTGCCAGGTGTCCAGCACTACATCTTTCGATTCAGAGCTCTCAGAGACTCTGGACAAAAGGTCCGGCTGACAGAAGATAACAGTATGAATGCACTTGACAAACTTGCATTAACCCAGCAGCTGTATCTGGGCGCAGCAGGTGTTCAATTTCAGAGCAAGGCCAGCATGACCGCTATTCCCTGCTGTTCACTCACCTGCAGGCACCATCCCGTCTCCCTTCACCAGCTTTGCCTCTGCTGCTGTTGCTCTGCCGGCTACTGCTGAGGCACGTGCCAGCTCATCACGGGTAACACCCAGCTCACTGTTAAGATCAGCAACCTTGGCCTCTGAGGCCTGAATAGAACACAGAGGAGTAATCATGATGTCGGCGCTCAACACAGCCAGGCCACAAACAAGTGTAATCTCCGCACATAACGTACAGAGGCATTTGCCCCCTGGTGCAGTTCTAGTGGTGGCATGCAGGGGCTGGTTCTGGGTTGCTATGTGTGTGGTGGCGATTTAAAACTGGGGTGCTGGTCTGACAGCCCAGAATCAGCTGCTGAAAACACAAACTAAGGCCAGCCAGGAGCAGTATGTATGAACCTGAGAGGCAGCAAATGCCAGTTGTGCAGCATAAACCTTCAGAACAAGGCATCGCAGAGAGGGCTCACTTTCAAGGATGCCTTTGCAGCATTGAGCTCTTGGCCAGTCCTCTCCAGCTGACCTTGTGCCGAGGCCATGTTTTTGTTCATCTGGGCAATGTCAACCTCCTTGATTCGCACCACCTGCAGCAGCATGGGGCAGCAAAACATTCACAACCTGCCAGCTGTGCGCACTAGCTGCAAACATTCAAGCTGCTGTTATTGATGTTGACAAGAGAATTTGGTCAAGCAGGCCACAGACTCTCTGGCCTACTTGATCAGGTCAACAGGTGCATCCTCTTGGCTGCTGTCGGCTGGTGGTGTACCTGCTGCAGCGTGCGGATCTCTTCTGCCTCCTGTGCCAGCTGTTTTTTTGCTGCAGCAAGGTCGTTCTCCAGAGTCTGCAGGTTGAAAGTCACAATAGTGCTGAGGAGAATATCAACATTCCTTGCAGAAGCATTGTAGTGATACATAACAATAGAATAACCAACAGCGACACGTATGGCAGCTGCTTTGGCGCTAGCAGCTCCAGCAGGCTTCAAGTACAGATAAACTGCATCAGCCTCTTGCCAGTTGAGATGATCTGCTTCATTTCATCTTGTTTCACTGCTGTTTGTTGGGCTGCTGATGCTGGCGGTAAGCACAACAACAGCATTGATGACCTTTGCTGTCATGCTACTGCTGCAATAGCCTTGAACCTATGGAGGCCCCCTCACCTGCACTCGTGCCTCCATAGCAGCAGCAGCCTTGAGCTGCTGTCTTGCAGCCTCTAATTCTCTGTCTTTTGCTCTGATTGCATTGCAGGCAGCCTGCAACATCATATCACATCACCTCACATGCATACACAATTTGCAGCATAGCGCTGAATGAATGCTGGTGCCTATTTAGTGTTGCCTGAGGGCTGCAAGACTAGAAGTGATGGCATCTGCTCTTTGTGTTGCTGCAGCAGTTGTCACTGCCATAACTGTGCAGACGCCAGCCTTACAGCTGCTGTTGCTGCCAGCGCAGCACAGGACATCATGTCGGCTGTATGCTGTCTGTTACTGCGGCACTGGTGAGTCGCCTGCCCTGGCTGGCAACTAACTTGATTTCATCACTTTTGCTGCCCTACATACCTTGTGGTCATCTGAGATATTCTGGTTGCTTGACTTCAGCAGCTTAACCTCGGCCTGCAGGCTCGCCACCTGCTCATTGAACGCTGGCCCCTGTGGTGTCCAACACCATGGCATGACAGTCAACAGCACCAGGTGTGTAGTGGCCATACATGCTCCACATGTGAGTTGCCCACAACATATATTGTGTAGCCATGAACATTTGCTGCTTGCTGTTGCAGCTTTGATCAGCAATGATATGCATGCTCGTTCAAGGTCAATGGTGTGCAACATATGGCCAGCAAACAATACAGGCCTCTTGAGTGCATTGCTGGCTGCATCTGTACTTGGAATGGTGCAGGGAGCAGCAAGTTACCACAATATCACCACACCTTGCTGCTGAGCTGCGTAACCTTCTCCTTGAGCTTGTCATTTTGACGCTGCAGATCTGAGGCAGCGGACTCCAATTTGCGCTGCGTCAAGACAGACAGTGATGGTGTCAGCTCAGGCGTGGCATGTGCTGCTAGCCCAGCAACCTCTTGTCATGCTGCGTGGCCCTTCTGTTCACCAATGGGGTGTTGTCTGAAAGAGCAGCCGCAGTGCAGCTTGGTGCCCTGCTGCTGTGAGAAGCATACAATGTGGCTGCCCACTTGTGCACTAACTGCCTGCAGCTAGGACAGCAACACCAACAGCACTGTCTCAAATGAGGCCCGCCGCTGATGGCATTGATCAGGCGCCCACCTTATCAAGTTTAAGCACTGCCAACTCTTTTGCTGTTGCTGCTGATTGCCTGCAACACCCAACAAAACAGTGACTGTGGGTTAGGGTATGTGTGCAGTTGAAAAGATGCAGTTTGATGATTGCTGAACCACGTTGTCCAAGACAGCCAGCTGGTTGGGATGCAATGACAGAAAGAAGGCATTGGCAGAGCACACTCAACATCATGCCTCATTGAGTTGCAACATGCCAACAGTTGCTGTTGCTGTGTCTAAGCTCGCTGATGTCTGATATTACATGCCCATCTACTGCAGCTGGCATATGTGAAGGGGGCTTGTAATGCTTCCTATAATAAAAAGTGCTTACTGCTCTGCTTTGAGCATCCTCTCCGCCAGTCGATCCATCTCGTTGGCCCTCTGCTGCAGGAGCCTGCATGTGGCAGCATGAATCTATGAAAAGGCTATACATGGTTGCAGATTGCTGTGCTGCAGAAACACATAGGTAGGTGCCGGTAGAGTTTCAAGTCCCATGCTCATTTATATAAAGTGCCAGTATGCACCTGCTATGCATATGATGCTCTGCTGCAAAGGGCCGGGATGTCACCCACTCAAGCACAGTGAGTACCCTGTGTGTCCGCTACAACAGCTTGGCAAACGGCTGATAGGCATGCTGGTGGCAACAGGCAACGTTCTCTCCATTGATCAGCACCTTTCATTACTTGCAGTGGTTGACTTCAGCGTCGTAATCTCTCTGCGCGCAGCCCCCAATTCTCTATCTCGGGCTTTTATCTCATTTTGCAGCTTGTTGATTTCAATGCTCTGCAGTCCGCTGCCCTCCAGCATTCCGCTGAAGGTTCCGGGCTGCAAACGTACAATGAAACATCCTTTAACAGGCTCTTTGCATGCTACCTCCAGCGGCCTGTTGCAGATGCACACCTTGACATTGAGAGAGGATGACAGCCCATGTCTCATGTGGTTTCTACTCATGATGGCAATGCATACCAGGTCAAACAAAGCGAGATTAAATATCAATCGACAAGCTGATTGGAATTCTGCGGTCAATCATCCGCAGGGAGCTGCCGCTCTGTTGTTACGAAGCAGCCAGTGTTGGATTAGAATTGTGCATGCATTTGTTCAGAACATCTCAGCATGTTTATTCATAACAGCAGCATGGCACAACTGGCCTGCGGATGAGGCGACAGCCTGTTTCAAATTCTGTACTTGTTACTTCTGCAAAAGGGACCGGGAAACCCCAAAATATGCAGATCCCCAAGTATAATGCATCTGACCTAGAGCTGGAAGCCTCATAACAACGCGATCACCTCGCAGTAGCACCAACAAAGCACAGCGCGTCAGCTGCAGGAAACAATGACTTCGCATGGCTTCAAAGACGTCAGGGCTTTCAGATCAGTTGGTCTGAACTCTGCTCACCGGCGCCCGAGCACCTTGTCGAGGCCTGGGAGTGTGAACAGGTGCCCTGAGCGGGCTCTGCCAACTGACAAGCGCGTCAGACGTGCACAGTCACTCACGCCGCTGCATTTTCCTGTAGGTGCTGTCATAACAGTCAGCAGCAGCAGCTGTGTGCACAAGTGCAGCATCTGGACAGAACACAACAGCAACTGCAGCAGCACCAGATCTCCAAGGCCCCTAAGCAGCCCACGGTCTCATTGGAGTGCAGCACAGGTTTAGATACCAGCAGACGACAATTACTTGCGGCCGTAGCTGTAGCGGCTGCTACTGGGCCACTGGCAGTCAGTAGTTGCTCACCACCTGCAGCGCTGGCAGGGGATTCTGACCTCATAGTCACTGACCGGGTATGTGCCCTGAGTTGTCGCTGAACTAGGTCATCTGCTAGCTGCCTATGCTGTTAAGGTCCCTGCCATTTTGTCAATTTAAGGCATATGGTGCATGTCAGAATTCAGACAGCACAATCATCTTCAACAACAGCCAAGCACTGGACTGGGCTGCATTGTGGGAACAAAACTCTACTCAACAGCATAACAATATGCTGTATGCAAAGAGCCAATGAGAGTTTGTGTATGTCATATGTTGCTGCTGTTCCTGCAGATCTACCTAGATGTCGGTGTTGCCTCGTCTGCTTTCAAGCCAGCTGGTGAACGAACACTGGGTGATAAAACGGTGCTGCCAACAGATGCACAACCAGCAGGCCGAATTGTAATAGGTGTGCCATAGAGCTGGGGAAAGTTCCCCTAAGTCATTTTGAACTTGGCCAACAGCAGCTGTAAAGCAGGGTTTGCTACGACAATGCTGGAGAACTGAATGTTGCTTCCCTTGAAACAATGTACAAGTTGCGCCAGAAGGTCCGCCTCTGAGCATGCAACAGCGATTTCCCCTGAGAGCTTGCTCACCGAATGGCTTAGAGTGTGAGCCGTGCTCCCTGCGCAGTGGCCAACAAATGCCTGACTATGAGTGTCACTCTGTGGTCATCATGTGCCCCTGTGCAGGACTCTATGGAAATCTGGCACCAGTCACCGTCGCCAACATACTTGCAGCAGTAAAAGCAGGCTCATACACGGGCTCAGCATTCAGCAGGATCAGCCCAGGAGAGTACATACAGTTGGGCCGGCAGGGCAACAGACGGTTGGGTGACATTGACCCACCCTCTGGGCTTCCGGTTAACACAGACCTCACCATCCCTGGTCCGTTCAAGCAGTCGCATAGCAGGCCAGGCACAGTGGCCCTGAGCCTCAGTGAAAATGATGAGGACCCGGCAATCAAAGACAAGCCAGAGTACAGGTGACCAGCAGCACTGCTCTGATGTGACATAGCCTCACTCAGGGGCTTACTCAGGGACATAGCCTTACTCATACAGTGCCTTGGGCATGCATATACAGCAGCAGCTCCTATTGTATGCAACAAGGACTCTAGATCAAAATCAAAAGTTGTTATCATGATAGCGGGACTACATCATAAGGTTGGTTCGAAAGGCCGGTGCCATATCCTGCAAGTGGGTCCTAAAAAGCAGAGACACACACAGTATGCATTGGTGTGCATGTTTGATGCATAAAGCTTCTCTAGCTGGTTGCTGCTCCCGTGATTTGCAAGGATCGAGCAGGATGAGAAAGAGCTAAGAAATCTGCATTCATGCTGCCTCCGGTTACAGGAACCTGCAGTTTTACATCACTACGGGGCCTGGCCCAGTTCCTCGCCTAGATGGTGTTAACCCCGTCTTTGGACGTGTGTTGTCTGGCATGGACACGGTCATCAAACTGTCACAGGTGATGAGCTGCAGAGACTTTGTGCAGCCCACAGCGTCCTTACCTTGGCGGTATTGTGGGGTAATACCAGAGCAGCCCACCTGAAGGGCGTGTTCAATGTACATCAGCTGCTGCCTTTTTGAGGTTTGCACACAACCTCAAAGCAACAGATCAGCAAGTCCCTGACAGAAGGCAGCTGAATTGGACCTGCACCTTGTCACTAAAAATGAACTGTGTGCGTTGCCCCCACTCAGCTGCTGTGAATGTGCACCAGCCACAATCAACTCTACATCTGTTTTATTTTCGCTCTCTCTCTCTCTCTCTGCGCTCTGTCTCAGGTACCATCCTTCCAGCCTGACATCAGGTCACAGCAACTCAACCGCTTTGCCAAATTTCTAGGAGACGATCGGGCTGACAATGTCAAGCGGCAGTATGGCAAGCCTCTGAAAGCCATTGTCATCTTGAATAGTGGCATGCTGCCGGCAGATGCAGCTGAACAGGAAGGTGCAATGGCATTGAAAGCAGGCAGCAATGCGGATCTGCCTTGAAACAGCCAAGTACTGCCAGTACAACAAGTTGTCGCTGCTCAAGCCAGATGTTGCCTTCAAGGCGGGCTGCTGGTGCGCGCAACAGGTGAAACGTGTGTTCATCATGGCTGTAAGCTGGTTGAACAATTTCATGACCTGGTGCAGCACAACAACCCTGTAGCTGTTGTGCAGTACTACTAGTAGCCCTTGGTGCATGCACGTGGCCATGAATTGCTCAGCGCCGAGCGATTCAGCCCAGCAGATCATGCCATGTTGGCAGATCCGGGCTTCTACGCAATCTGAAGATTGAGACTTGTTCAATCAAGCTGGCAGGCTGCCAGCGGCAGCCGGTTGGTTATTCCAGTTGGCGAGTAATCTTCAATATTTGAGCGTTTCAGTTTCAGCGATTGTTCCAGCCACCCCCCCCCCCCCTCAAAGTAGCTAGCCCGATGTTTTTGCCTGCGGCGCGAAAGCGGGCGGAGCATGGGTGAAGACTGACTTCATCGAACCAGGTATCCTGAGGTCTCGAGTGAACTGTAGTTCACTCAGTGCAGGGCGCAGCGAAAGCTATGACAAAGAACCACTCTAATAGACACAGTAACAGACACATTGCACGTGGTATGCTGGTGTAGGAGTACAAGTTGCCTGTATGCAGGGTACCCTATAGGGTAGCTACTGTTTCTTCATCAAGTGCAGCTGCTAGTCCTGTAATTGTGCCTCTACGCCCTCCGATATCTATCAGTATCTAATACTACCTGCAGCATACTGAGAACCCGTTAGTTTCCGTTCACTGGGCCAGCCACACATCAAACATGTAGGGTACCAACTCCTTAATAATGGCCTCCATGCTGCAGGTGAACGGTCACGCTTGAACTGTCCAGCTTCTATTGTGACCTCGCAAGTGGCGCAATTGCAATATTCATTTTGTCAGTTTGTCAACAGAGTGAGTGCCGTGCAACCGTAAATCCATCAGCACAAGAATCCGCTTGCTGACCCTTGAGCAGTTGCGGTCCTGAGCCCGGCAGCTGCTTTGATGTTTTACGAACATTTACGATCGTAAAGTGCAGAATGAAAGGTCGAACGTGACTCAGCACGTTGGGCAACATGCATTCCTCGAGGCCTCCTGGTAGCGTACCTGCTGCTGCGCACAGACATGGCGCAATGGCTGCACTGCATGGTGTGGTGCACGCAGTCATGGCACCTCGTCGCTGCGTGCAAACAGTCGAGGCACCCAAGAGGCGGCCTGTTCTTGTGAGGGCTGTACAACCAGGCAGGTGCTGCTTGCCTTTACCGTGGGCGCTGCAAGCAGCGGGGCTAGAAGTTCTCTTGCGTTGCGAGCTGTTACCGGTTGCCAGCCCACGGCAATTGAGATTGCAGCAGCACGATGGCATCCGTCAAGATTGCTCCCATGACCCAACTGCTCGCAGTATGCTGCTTGCATAATATCTTGGCCTGCTATCATGGCTGGTCAGCTCTGTGGTTGCTATGTATGTAGGTGCTGCAGACATGCAGAAACCAAGCAGGCCCCTGAAGCGGCTTACCAGTCACGAGGAGCTGCAACGTCTATTCCCTGATTCACCTGACTCGAGAGCAGATGCAGTACTTGCTCTCGAAGGGTTGAATCAAGACTTGCTCGCTGCCATGCTTACCTGGGATGCTGAGACCAAGCGCGCGTTTCTCAAGCTCATTAAGGCGTGTGGTATGTTTACGCAGCTGCAGTTAATAGCAATGACCATGGCAGCATTGGCTCATGAGCGCTGCCTGTGACCGGGGCCATATGTTTAGCATGTCTAGTGTGCAAGCACAGCTCTGAACCTTGCATCAGCCGTTTGAGCTGCTCTGTTGGCCTGCAGGAACCAGACAGGGCCCTGTATCAGCTTGTCGCTCCGCTGCCTCGTCTATTCCCAAATGCAACACCCAACTGGATAGCAGAAGCAGCAATTGCGCTCGGAGATCTCTCGACTTTGGAGTTGAAGCAAGCTGTGGTCGCTGGGGTCCTCAACTGGGATGATGAGAGCAAGTGCAAGTTCATCAAGAGCGTAAAGAGGCGTGGTATGTTCAGGCAGCTGCAGTCAATACTATAGAATGCTAGTAGCAATGACCATGGCGGCACTGGCTCAGCTCTGCCCGGCAGGGCCTACCTGTGACTGGGCCGGTAGGTTTAGCATGTCTAGTATGCAAGCACAGCTTGAAACCTTGCATCAGCCGTTCGAGCTGCTCTGTTGGCACGCGAGTAGCAGTGTAATGGCATCACGCTACTCTGGGGATTGTTCCTGAAGTGCCCTCCCGTGGATGTGGAGCATCTGTTAGATGTCCAATCATGCTGCACTGCTCAGACATAATTTGATATTGCTGGCAGCGATCACAACCGTGTGTTCAGCAGTGGTGACTGGAATTTGCTGCCCGTTCTTCTGTATGCCTGCCGCTGTTCACCTCTGAAGAAAAGCAGGCAATGGAGGGTGCAGCAGTACAAGATACACGAGGAGCATTGCCGGGTGAGTTCTGCCTCAGTCCACTCACTTAGAGTAAGGCCTATGGTTGTCACTCAGTGACTGTGGCAGCCAGACCTGTGTTGCTGAGGGGCGGCAAGCTCTACAGACTGCCGTACTGCCATGAGTTAATCATATTTCGCTCTCCAGAATCACTTGTATAGATCATCTCTTATTCCTATACAGCATACTTGGGCCCAAAGTGGCTTATTCCCTGCTTCTACTAGGCACAGCAGTCAGCTGCTGGTCTCCAGCATTGTCCTGACAACAATGTCCTACAACTCCTGCTGATTCCCTTACTAAGCTCAGCGTGCATCAACATGTAGGACTACTTGTAGCAGTATGGTATGTTGAGTATCTGTGTTGTCTGACATATATAACATATACATACATATAACATATATGACATGTTACTGCTGCAGGTCGATTGGCAGCCGCGCTGTACAATGCCCCTAGCGCCTCTGACCTGTGCAAGGTTCCTGGCTTCAGGGAGATGCAAAAGCGCGATCGCATATTTGCCAATTTCCGCGATGTAGATGGTTTTGACAGTAAGGTGAGCCATCGCAGCCACAGGAGTGGCCAGTGAGTAGACATGTCAGATATCTGTTCCAAAAGGCTAGTCCTTGCAGCGCAGAAGTGAGCTGGGTTAGTGTGTTGCGTCTGCCTAAGAACTCTGCGTTGCTTTGCTGCGGCTTGTTCTAGCATTTGCTGCTTGGGTCCTTGAGCTGTGCACAGGATGCCGCAATAAAGTTAGGAGAAGGTAGACCAGCTATGCCGGTCTGCAGTGTGTGTGCCTGCTTACTGCTGCAGAGCTACCCCGCTGCACTTCTGCATCCTGTATTCGGTGGCTTCATTGATATGGTTGAGGGACGTACACCAGTGCCCATCACCAATGCAGATGCGACCTTGGTGTGGCAGCTGGCGGCTGGCATGCAGAAAGTATATCCCGATGAAGCGGATCGTATGAGAGAGATACATCCTCACTTTCAACATTTGTTCCAAGATCTCACCTACAAACCAGACCCTGGCAGTGCTCTGAGCCCCAAAGGTGAAGCTGGTGCGCTCATATTCTGCGACATCCCGGGCATCGGCGCGCAACTAATTGCGGTGCTGGCAGTAAAGGTGAGCAGACTTGCATCATGGCCTGTGAGCACTCAGTGACTTCACGGTTGACTGGCTGTGTCAAAAATTTGGGGTATCTTGTTTGTGTGTCAGTAATAATTGTAATACGATTCAAGTACTGCCAAGGGGTGGTAATGTGGTCATGGTGGAAGCTGCCGAGAGACTTTGTGTCTAGATGCTGTCGTATCGTGAGGCATTGGCACCTGTACTGTTGAGAAATTTGTGCCGAAGGGGCCTTCCTCAGCCCTGCTGTGTGGCCCTTGCAGCACTATTGAGTGGCTTACGACACTGTGCAAGCATCTAGGAGCGTCAACCAACGCGACACATGCTCAAAACACACATATGCATAAGCTCAAAGAGGACATGCTACCTTGTTTGGCAGTGACCAATAGGTCAAGATTGAGCACGTTATCTAGGGTCCAGGGTTACGCTGTGGTGTGAGTTCAAGGTGTCATACTGCTTGTTGGAGCGCGAGACACTGTCACATGGCCGTTGTGCTCTGCAGTACAATCCCTACCTATGACCTTCTTGACCGCATCATCATGCAAGTTGAGATCCCCTGGACGTATCAACCATGGTCATGGTGTCTCGCTCACTTTGCCACTGCTGTTGCCAGTGCTGCCGCCATGACTTTTATAACATGTCAACAGTAATCGGTGTCATGTCGCTTTCGTGCTTGATTTTGCCTGATGCATCCACGTTGTGCTCAACACGCAGAATGAAGTGGGCGACGGCTCAGGTGATGCATACATTCATTGCTCCGCCAGCCACATCTACTGCTTGGGGGATGCCTCAACTGCAGTAGAGGTGTCTGACCACAGCTGTTGTCCTGCCTTTGGGATTGAGATTGTGGGACCTCATGTTAGGTGGGTCCACGGTTTCAGGGACAACTTGCTGCTAAAGGGTGCTGCAGGCGGCTACAAGTGATGTGCATGCTTCACACACGCCAACAGGCCAGCTGTAGCACTGTGGCCCCTTCTCAAGGGCTCTATTGTGCCAGCACGTTAGGAGTGGCAGTTACATGTTCTTTGATTGCAGTTTGCAGCATACAGACACTTGCTGACCAATGGGGCACGGCATGTGACTGGTACAGGGTGAACGCTCTTGCATTGAGCATTGATTCAAAAGGGCGAGAGGTGGCAGTGACTGAGCCGCTCACCACTCTCATGGTGAGTCGCTGATTGCAGCCACAGTTGACATGCTGACATTGGCATACACTCTGGGATCAAGTGCAGGGCTGCGTGACACACCTGAACTGCTGCATACATTGGGGTGACCTGCATTCATGCAATCAGATCAGACTTTGAGGGGGCCGACATACAACTCGCAACACTTGCCAGTGTCTCAATGGCGCCCTTCATCCGTAACTTTTCATCAGTGCTTTGGATGGGGGCAGGGCAGGGGAGGGCGGTCACAGCTAGGTGAATGCATAGCGTAGCTCAAGCCTGATAAGGCTCTGGTTGTACCTAGAATGGCAGTCATATAATACATACTATGACAGTCATACACTGTCTGGCAGTCACTGACTGCTTTGGAAGGCGACGCAGTGTCAAGCAGCGGTGGGCAGCAGCATAGCTCCGAAGCACAAATTTTGTGATATGAATGCACATAAGTTAAGTGTCTTCCCAGGGTAGTCATGCTGTTGTTGAGCGTCAACGGTTTGCTGAACGCTGCTGCCTGCTATGAAGCTCTCTGTCTTGTGCAGTACCATGCATCCAGTCTTGAGCTTGATGTGGCCAGATGACAAAACGGCCTCATAACTCCCAAGTGTGACCAGAAATCCAGAGCTGTTTCCAGCCATTGGGGCGCCAGTCTGCAACAACTGCAGAGCGCCTGTAATGGCCTTCTTTCAGTCTATTACCATCGTACACACTGGGTCTCTTTGGACTGTTGTTTGCAGCCTGTGTTCGATATGACCACCCACAACCCAAAGTATTTGCTGTCAGTGGCCCGTGTCCTGAAGGCGCTGGTGATGGCCCTTCAAAGCTTGAAGAGCTTCTATCAGACCTGCATCCTACAGTTCATGGACGGCAACATCACAGGCTTCCAGCAGCTGCCATATGCACTGGCGGAGAGTCCTTTGAGGTGACTCAACGGCGCCTGGATCGGCTGGCCGGCCAAGCTTGGCATATGTTGCAGGATCGTAGTGCATGAATGTCATGCACCCAATGCATCACTGCTTGTGAGGATGGCGTGCAGGCAAACCCATCCGGTAGGACTTTATTCACAGCCTGTGTATAGTATCTTGTTATACATGTCTCAGGTGCCTCTTGCCTTGTAGCGTGCCCCATCAGGGCCACGCACTCCCTGCCCAAGTGTTGGTCACCAACACTGAGGACTCCTGCCAGGCAACTACGGCATTCTGTCTGTCTGTCTATATGTATGTCTGTTTGTTGTGTGTACCTGTGTATGTGTGTGCTTGATCTTGCGCTGTGTGGCCCTCATAGACACAAATGTCTGCGCTGCAATCTTGTTGTGCAGGTTCCTGCAGCCACAACTGCTGGACCCTAGCAAGAAGATGACCATTTTCACTGCCATTGAGAATCTTGGTGACCGCACAAGAACAGTGCTCTGCAAGTTTGTTCGCAGTTATGGGGAGGGGGTTCACAGGGTTTGGGCTGACAAAGGCCATGCACCTGCGTTGTATGAGCGCATCAACCTTGCAGGCGGTTGGCAGCTGCTTGTCATGGAGTACTTGTCAGCCGATGACGGATGGAAGAGCGTGGATGCACTTGAGAGGTCCTTGAAGGCAGCACAGTTCAACACGCTCAGGGATGCAATATCATCAGCGCTGGCTGTGGTCCACGCAGCACAACTAAGTAACGACAGCAGCAGCAGCAGTAGTGGCAGTGGGCATGATAGCAGACCTGGCTTAGGACTCACAGCCCATGGTGACCTCAGAGCTCCCAACATCATGGCCAGGTATGCCCGTCAACGGACTGTTTGTCCTTCACATTTTCATGCAAGTGGGCACCTTCATTGCCCGCCAGGGTGTTATCTAGGCCCAGCATGCTGTTCCATTGGCCGCTACAATAGGATGGTTGCTGCATATCCATTGTCCTTTAGCCGGCAGTCAAAAACTTGCCTTTGTCATGCATGAGTGTTTAACAGGATGACCAAAACGCCAATCAGGTGCCACCTGAACCGGGCTCTCCATCACTGTGTGTTATGCGCATTGTCTGTCGCCAACAGGTTCGCCAATGGCCGGTGGGAGGTGCGTTTCATTGACTTTGATTGGGCTGGTGAGGCTGGGGTGACCACTTATCCATACTTCATGAATCGCGTAAGCCTTGTGTGGCCACCTGGTGCCTCGGATGGAGAGGTGCTTCAACAGGAGCATGACAGATGGTGGGTGGAGAGATTGAGTTCCACATCAGACCGCAGCAGAAGGCGGACAAGGGGTACTTTGAGCAAACAGCATGCAGCCGCAGCCACACAGCCAGCAGCCACCACACAGCCAGCAGCCCCGCGTAGGCGTAGGCGAGGCCAGACCACAAGGGGTGATGCCATCTCACAGGCGGCTACCTTGCCGGCAGCAGTGGAGGCAATATATAGATCTTGTTGAAAGTGCCGAGTTGAAACTGATAATCAGCTGTCGCAGTCCTATCACAGTCATCAGCAACAGAGGCACCAAACTGGCTTCAGCCCCTCACAACAGCAGCAGCTACTGCAAGAGCAGCTGCTGTGTCTAGCTAGATGCTAGAAGGGCGCAGCAACAGCCAAAGGGAACTGGCAGAACATCTCACTGGCAGCAAGCTTGTGACTGAGGTCGTTCGCCGGTCGTCACCAGTTGCCGATGAGTGATCTAGTGATGAGTTGGGTGCCAGAGCCAATAGCTGGTACACCAGCAAGCAAGCAAGTGCAAGTGCACAAGGTCATCTACAAGGTGTGTGGACAAATCAGACACTGATACTCACATGAGCAGCACAGCTAGTGGCTACTGCTCAGTAGCCACTTTGATGTACAACATTTAGCGGTTGAAGCTGTGCTGATGATTCACAGGTGGCATGGTTGCCTGGTTCTGTGATACACCACAGGGAATTGCACTGCTGCTGACAGTGAGAATGCGCCATGCTAGACCAGGATCTGCAGCATGCCTTGTGCTGAGTGACCAAAAGTCAAGGTTGGCTGCATGGTATAGTATAGTTGTGCAAGATATGCAGAAGGATGACTGATAATGATCAGTACTTTGCAGCCATAGCATTTACTGCCATCTGCCCCGCGCCTCCAACATACCCAGCGAATTCAATCCACTTTTCTCCTTAAAAGGATGACTGTATCACTGTCATGATTTGCTTAGCAGGTGCTGCCGACACCACGAGTGTGTGGCTCTCGCATGAGGATTAACTTGAACCCTGTCTCGGTCAAGCAGTTAGGAACTGGAGGCTCGCCGGTTGTGCCCTATTGGAGTAACCTTGTCACAAGCCAGTGGCGTTACTTGATAGCAAGGGGGACTACATTACCACCAGACGGCGACAGTCACAGCAGCAGCAACAACAGCAGTGCTTATACCAAGACTAGCTTGGAAACTACGGTGTCAATGTAAGCATAATGGCGGTGGAACCGCTCAGTATGGATTGTTGTTGTCCGCTTCTGAAATGGGGCGCGGGGCCGATGGCAGAATTGCTATGGCTAATGGGTAACTTATATATATATATACCAAGACTAGCGCTACTACTAGCTTCAGCCCTATGCACTGCAGCACCTTAAGCTAATAAGCGCGGGCGGCACGGAGGAAAATAAATTCTTGGGGCATGAGAATATGCGCAGCAATGTCAATGTTCCCTTGTTACACGGCGTAGACTCAGTGAGTGTGGCCGCCAGTGAGGCTCATCACCGGGTGATTGATAATGATCATCAAGTTGCGAACCTTTGTGCCAGATGCATGTCATGACAAAGAAAAAGAGAATAATGTTGGCTATGTATGTATGGTATGGTACACCGTGTTGCCAAGTTGGCGTTGAACTGGTCACTGGTTAGCAGGCCTGCTAACTGGGCAGCCTGCTTGACAACAACCATGGTTGGCCATACCATACCATACAGCCTTCAAGCCTGAGGGGCACCCCGTAAGGGCAATTTGCCCCAAACAACGTAGCCCATTGGAAAGGGTTGGTTCAATCAATATGAAGCTGTTTGCAGGATCAATCTGCAAGATCTATGATCATGAGGCTCATGAATGCACCAAATGGCCACATGTACAATGTGACAACAATGATTGCCAATCATCTGTTGAACAGAATATGCTGTCTGAAGTATCTGCATAGTGCTTCTCTGGCCTCGGGTTGACTAGTCAAGCAATTCACTACCAATCACAGCAAGTCACTATCAAACAAAGCAAATTGCTGGCCATTCAACTTGAAAGCGCATAACTGGCCATACAAAGCAGTACTGCTGGTCAAATCACTGTTCAAGAGATAATACTATGCTACACAACAAACTGGTCAGTGGTAACAGACACAAGAAAGGGTTACTGCCTCCCCGCAAGGCTGCAGCACTGGCAATGGTTGCTGGATAGACTGACATCACAGGGCTGAAGTGTCCCAGGCTGGATTCAAAGTCCATAAGATGCAGTCCGTGCTCACCGAACACGGTGCAGTTGCATGCTGATGCCCACCATGTTACTGCTGAAGCTGATCTATGCTGTTTTGACCATGTTGGAACTTGTCATTGCTGTAATTGTAACAGCACATAACAGCACTTGGCAAAGTGTGCATACTGCCAATTCACATTCATTCTACGGCTGCACAGAGCTGTGACTGTGTCACCCATCACCAAAATCACCACCTGTAGTCTTGTGCAGCATCAACAGCTCATCTCTCTGCTGCTGAACTCAGTTTCTTGGAGCATGCACCGCAGTGGAGTACACAGTGTTATTTGCTTCTACTGCTGGTGGGGCCACCGATCTTGCTGTCACGCTGGTTGGGGTATCAGGGGCCTTGAGGATTGCTCGCTGATCTACTGGCTTCTGAGCCTCCACACTGCAGACATGGCAAAGAACACTCTTGGCTAACATGCAGTGCCAACATGCAAACTTCTGCTGATGCTGGCCATCAACCAGCCTTAGGCATGCATGATGCAGACGATAGCTGCATGCCACCTCAAGGCATCAGCCAGTTGTGGTAATTGCATATCTACATATTACCTAAGAGGAGAACACAAAGTTGATCAAAATGAGCAAACTGCTAGCCAGTACTACCAATGCATCCCATGACTGCAAGCCAAACAAAGGCCACTCACAACTTCTCTCTTAGCGTAACTCCGTACGAGTCCACGTCTTTGGTCGTTCCAAGCTTAGCTGCAGCTGCAGCTGCCTCTGCCTTCAGCCTCTCTGCTGGGGTTCTGCGCCGGCGGTTTTGGCAGCAGCACCACACCAACATGCCAATCACTGCAAAGCCTCCCACAACTGACCCAACGATGATTCCTACGACAGCTGCCAGTGAGAGACCGCCGCCTTCAGCATTCACAGCGGGAGTCTCCTTGGGCGGTGGTGCAATGCCAAGATCTGATGCATCGTAATATGTCAGCACGCCGGATCTAGGGGACAAGTTGATGGACGCAGGAACGTCGCCATTCAGCAGCTTCTGGCCTGCAAGCCGGGAAAAATATTCACTGGGGTTACTTGAAAGCCCGGGCACATGCCGGTTGCTTGCAGGACTCTGATGACATGATCTGCCAGCGGCTCGTAGTGCTGACAATTTGTTACGAGCTTCAAGAAGAGTGATTCTTACCAGAAACTGTTACCGCAGGTTTATATGGGACCCCTGCTTTGCCCAAGGCGTTGTAGAGAGCCTCCCCATCAGTCTGCACAGCATCCAGCATTCGCCGGCGAGCCCTCCCAGCATCAGCAGCTGCAATGGTGAATTTCATGGTAGCCAGGTCCTCTAGACTGCTTGCATCTCCAGCAGGCGCATCTGCCAGTTGGACTTGCAGTAGCATCCTCCTGCTGCCTTTGGACCCAGCTGCTGCTGGAGCTTTGACAGGTGCTGCAGGCTCTGCTTCTGCTTCAGGTGCTGCTTCTGATGTTGTTCCTGCCTTCACAGCAGGTGCAGCAGCTGCAAGGACAGCAAGCACAAAGTACAGCAGCAAGATGGATGAGATGCTGATGGTGCATCATGTGCAAGGCAGCAGGAGAGTGGTTGACTCCATCAAGGTGACTATTGTCTTTGTTGCTTTCATTGTCAACTTACAGAGGTCAGGCATACAGCCTTAACAGAGCTGTCTGAATGCATGCCCTTATTATTTCAACATAAGATTAAGCTACTTGCTGTGATTTTCTGCACCTAAACAGCAGTGCTTACATGTTCAGAGGTTGTAGTGTGCATTGTCGTCAGCAGCAGCTGATTTGACCAGGATGAAAACTTCAGAATGCTTATATGTGCCCTGCACTGCTGCAAACAACTGCAAGCAGATTTTACTGTATGTTACCTGGTGCTGGTGCTGGCGTAGAGCTGTGAGGTTTGAATACGCAGCTTGCCCCAGTAGCAGAGTCATAACCCCATAACCTGCCAAGCTTGTCCGGCAGTGCATTTGTAGCAGTAAGCTTGTAGCTGCATTCTGGTGCATCCTCATAAGCCGGAGCCACTGGAGCTGCAGCTGTTTTGAAAGCGCAGCTGGCTCCCGTGGCGGAGTTGTAGCCCCAGGGTCGACCCAGCCTATCTAGGTTGTAGTTGGACTTGGTTTGAGGGTAATTGCAGGCTGGGGTTGTGCCCCAGGAATCAAAGGACTTGGACTTTGCATCCGCCTCTGCAGCTGCATCGCCTGCTGTTGCTGTGGCTTCTGTAGAGACAATCAGCCAGCACACCTTGTTAGGTAGCCACTTTGGCAGGTACATATAGTGCACCAAGAGCTAAACGTGCGCTGAGAAGCACAACAGCTTGAGGCTCACGCTGCCTTCATGATAGAAGAGAGCACTCACAGATGATCCGGGCACAGGCAGCCTGCAACGGCTGCTTGGACAGGTACACAACTGCAGAGCATGTGCGCAACCAGCTATTAAGGCTGAAATGGCTTTATCAGTGGGAAAGGTAGGACATGCAGCTTACCAGCAGTTCCCGTGGGCTTTGCGGCGACAGGCTTGGGCTCAGCTAGTTTTGGTGCTGTAGGCAAACAAGTCATGCAATGCAGCATGACACCATTCGAAGGTGTGATGAAGATGAGCACAACTGGTATGCACATGGTAATGCTGCACATGCTGCTGATGTACTGCCTGTTGCACCGGTTCATGTGCACTGCAGCACAAAAGTTGCTGCTCCTTCAATCCATGCAGACCGGCAGTGACATTTTATTCAACAAACAGCATGTTGGATGCTGCAGCTATCGCATATGCTCACTCTGCTACAGCAGTCTTAGCAAGCACCTATACCCAGGCCTCTGAATCTGCTGAAACACGCACTCCCACATCCCAGACATGATGCCAGCCTGATGGCTTTGCGCTTGAAGACAGTGACCTTCATATTCAATACACACCTGGTGTGGGAGCTTTTGCAGGTACTGCCGGTGCTGGTTCCTCAGCCACTGGCTTCTTTGCCGCCGTCTCTTTGGGTGTTGCTGCTGCTGCTGCTGTTGCCTGTTTCACAGCAGAGCTAGCAGTGGTTGTGCTGTGGGCTTTTGGTGCTGAAGTGGCATTCACGGTTGAATTTGTAACCTTCTTTTCTAGCACAGGGGCTGCTGTAGTTTTGTTGTAGGACACCTGGTCTATGTTGACACCTGTGATGCTGGCGAGGGCTGCTGCTGTCTTAGCTGCATACTTGGCATTGAAGGTGTCTTGGTCGATGCCTGCAGCATTGAAATTCAGCAGCATTGCTGGCCATTGTTCAGATATGCAAGTCGGCAATGAAGCCGGGCGGCTGCTGTTCCTATGCTGCACATTCCACCTAATGACTGAAAAGACTCAGATGGTGCCTGAATGAAAGAAGGCTCTTTCTGTTACAAAACCCTGAAGTAATTCACCAATCATGCGCACGGCGCTGCTATGCCATTTGACCCAATCCACATGCCCAGCAGTCACCTGGCTGCACACATTACAACAGATTTCATTTGACCTGCCAGAGCTGTGCATGTCTCAGCAAACAACAGCGATTGATGTCTGGGATTGCAGCAACATTCTGGGTGTTGCTTAGCATAGATCCACACAGCAGTGTTCATCACAGCATGGTACTATGACTAGCAACGGCTCCACGCAGCAGCTTTCACAACTGCGGCTGAGTATGCCAAGCTTTTCTACAGCCCTGTGCACACAGGTATTACCAGCTTCAAAAGCAACTGCAAGCCTGTACCTGCAAACACCATCTCAATCTCAAGCGGCGAGTTCAACTGGCAGGTCTTGGAGTTGTAAACCCTGCCGTATGCTGCCTGGTCTGGTGTTGCTCCAAGCCCCAATGTGATAGCAGGGCACAGATCATCTCCATTAGCGCACAGCATAAATTTTGCTAGAGCACAAGCATCACTGCTGGGTGCCTGTGAGATAACAGCATTACAGATAGAGCAAAGTTAGCGGTGGGCATGCACGAGGACGCAGGAGAATCACCAGGTGCAAGAGACAGAAAGCTATTGCCTGAATATCATGCTCAGTGCTGTGTAATCTGACACTGCGGCGTGCATAGTGTGCTGTCCGCATATGCAGCACCAATAGCATTGACACAACCTGTTGCAGGCAATAGCAGAGCCACTCATCACATGCATCCTATTTAAGCATCAAGGATGATATGCAATGCATTCCGTTGTTGCCACTCACTCTCCAGCAATCGCAGACATCCATCACTGTGCCTTTGGCAGGCTGGCAGGTGGTTGCAAGGAAACCAACTAATACAGATGCAGCAGTTTGATTCGTCTTCAGCTGACCCAGATTTAGCATACCACCACAGAAGCCAGTGTCTGCTGTGCTGTTGCCATTGCAGTAAGATGCTACTGCTGTGGTACAGGCTTTGGAATCGTACGTGCTTGCTGCGCATGCACAGATGCCGGAAGGGCCATGCTTTGCTAGGGTGCTTTTGAGGGTGCTATTGCTGCTGCCTGGATCTGCTGCTGCTGCTGCTGGAATTGAGAAACTGCTCCAACATACATATGATAGAAGAAAAAGCCGAGGAAGCAAGGCCATCCTGAGCATGATAACCTACTGGGAGCTCCTGCAGAAATGACAGCAATGGTGCACCCTGGTGGGGGCAAACACAACTTCAGCAAATTGTTGCGCCTGTTGACAGAGGCAGCGCCTTGGATGACTTCATTGGCAGTACTTTGTGCATCTCATGCGAATCATACCAGCGAATGGTGTTCTCTGAAAATTGCCAGCCCACGCTTCGCTGCTTCTGGTACAGAAAAACTGTGCATATTGTGGTGTTCAACAGCAGGCGAGCAAAGTAGATAGTCATAAATCTACACTCACGGTTCACACACCTGATGCACTGTGCAGTCCTCGACCCAGGTGATCAACTACAGTCACCTGGTCACTACGAAGCGATAGTTGCACAGGATGAAGCGACGTTACCAGCACGTGAGGAAACAATTAATATGACTAATCACTGCTTTAACTACCGTACGCTGCAACAAATGGGTTGCAACGAGAAGCGTTCCTGCAAACCGCTAGACAACTAGCTCGCGGGGCCTTGGGGACAGGAGAATACCCCTTTAGATGCCTACTTGCTGAAATTCAGGATTGAATGACGTGCGATGGGCACCACTGCAAGGAAGGGACCACGCAAAGCAGGGCACAACTACGCTCGTTAAGGGTCCAAGCTGCCTGATAGCTCTGTATTCTTTGAAACGTCAAGATACATAGCAGAACCTGGTTTGATAAGCTACGTTTGCTGCTGTCACCCGTGAACGCGCACACCAGGGCACAGCATGATTGCCTGATGGGGCTGACATGGCCTTACACTTTCAGTACATACTATCTACGGGTACTTTTGAGGATTTTGGTGCTGTGCAGGTGCCCACACGATCAACGTCGTACCTTTTGCATCTCACGACGCTGCCGTTGCGGACCTCCACGCTTTGCAGCCAATCCTGAGCAGTCTTGTTAACGAGTCGAGCATGAATTCTAATCTTATGTTAATGGCCATAATGTATTCTGTGTACGTCGAAGGTCCGCATGTGGTCACTACGCCAACTGCCTGCAGCACTGTACAGTACCGTCAGGGCTGGCCAGTCTTACCACTTTGATGCCTTCGCCACCTATGTTAGCAGCCTGGTAATTGTTGCTATCAAAGAGTAGCATATCAGCAGTGTGTACTGTAAAGGTGATAGTGGCATGGGCGCCATAATGGCTGGTGCCACCATGCCACACTGTGACGCATGTCAGCGCATCTGTCATAGCATCTCAACTTGCTGCATGGCTAAATTTCTTTTACACTGCAGCAGTCCAAACACACCTAACACACCTAACAGCTGATACATGATGTCAGCGACTGCCTGCCAGCTGCCGCAGCGAGCCTTACAACCACTGGCACTGCCTGGGCACGTCGGGCAGAAGAAATTCAGAATACTGTTGTTCCTGGCAGGCGGGCATTAGCCGGCCACTGAGCGATGAGTGTAATGGAGTCCCGGAATGAGTCATCCATATGGAGAGTGCATGCATGCACTCTTGACTGCTGGCTTGAGAGGAGCCACTTTCCCCCGACCGGCGTTGGCGTCCCTCAGCTTACAGATGCAGCACATCCAGGACAGAGCCATTGGCGGCGTGAGCTCATTCCATGCAGTTTCTCTACAGTCTCAGCAGCAGCTGCTGCTCAACAAGGCCTACAGTAGGTTGCAGATCATGGCACGATTGAACTCTTGGTTGCGCCACCCAACTTGGGATGCATCATGCAGGGCTGATGGTCAGGTCTCCAAGACCAACAGAGGCTCTGTAGCATCACTCCAATGGCCCAAACTTTGTAAGTTGCCGGAACTGACTCTGATTTGTTAGGTATGTTCAGACTGAAGTGAGATAGATACATAGTATAAGGATGCCAGGCCAGTAACCTAGCTGGAGCAGCTAAATAATGGATAACGGAGATGTATTGCTGTTCGGCTGCATATGCAGCCTCACCTGCAAAGTATCCCACATTGCGGCAATGCCAGTGGCACCAGCCTGTCAGTAATGCTGCGGCACACCGCCCCCAACAGTGTCACACCATGGTGCTGTTGAGCCTCACTGCTGGTTCAGGAAGCCGGGGCTGACAACTGCACGCAGTGCCATTGGCAATCAACAGCCTGTGTGCTGGAATTCTCAGTCCTAGGCTAGGGCATTACCTGGCAAGTAGGTGGTGGAACATCCAAGCAGCCGCCGCACTGCTAGGCGCTGCTCAGGCTGAGGGGTCAGTCCGGGACTGACTCAGTGAGTGCTATTTCTAATTCCGAATTAATAAAGGGCATCACCAGCGGTTGCCAACCATGAGATCTGAGATGGCATTGCTGAGCACATACTATGGTGCCAGGCACACTGTGCAGAGCCTGCAATAGCAGCATCAACAGCTGCCAATATCATCAGTGCCTTCACCGGATCTTTCAGCAGAACTTGCAATAAATGGCTGCGGCAGTTCATTGCTCAGCTGGCACCCTGTAATGCCTGGCTGGTGCCACCACAAATAAGTATGGTGAAGCCTGTCTGATGTTCGCTGGGACATACACTCTTGCTGTCATCTGTGAGCTGAAAAAACTTGTGACACAGTTGCATGCACCATATGTAAAAGAAATTGAGCCATGCAACAAGTACCATATGTGGTGCATTACTACTACTACTACTACTACAAGTGTAGCAGAACGCGCCAGTGAAAGCGGAAGGAGTATGGTAATACTAAGCTCGAGGATCAGTACAAGCATAATGAGTATAAAGACTCATTTAGACTCTACTCTGATCCGCCTACATTTCAGAGCATATGTAGTTCTCTTCTCTAAGAGAAGTCACTTCTCTTCTCTTCTCTTCTCACTCTTCTCTTCTCACAACCCACAAGTACGATATCGTCGAGAATCGTCGACGTAGCTCAGTGATCGATCACGCAGGCTCAATCAGCCCTGCGCAGTAGCTTCCCGCTACATGCCTCCCCCCTCAGGTCACTGGCTGTCCTCAGGCCAGTATGGACCAAGAGGCTAACATACAACAAGCACAAGGAGCGCTCAGGGGTCTGTCAACAGTCACCTCCCAAACCTTGGCCAGGTTGCAGGGGAATTCGCGGAGCACCCAAGGGAGCTGATTACACTACAGGCGTCATCCCCCCGGCCGCGGTACGGCACCACACAGTGCATGACTGTGACCATACAGCACTTGTCATAAACAAGGCTTGATCGATCTGTACAGTGTGTGCAACATCATAGGCAGATTGTGGTCGCGCATAAGAGCGACGCTGCCATAGGACCGTACGCGTACCAGTTCACATCGTGAACTCCGCACACACAGAATCTGTGTCAGTGGCAATTACTGAATAGCTCCAACGAATACATCAACAGACCGCCTAGAACGTGGGTTATGTCTCACAGGAACAACTGACCCACGAGACCTAGAGCGCTTAGAGCCACTGATATTTGCAGGTTGCCGGTTGGTGTGCAAGTCCTTCCTATTGTGCTGCCTGACACCTTTATTCTGGGCAACTCCCTGCCCAACTCGTTCCTCATAAGCCCGTATAATCTCTGGGCAGTTTGCACAGTTATCAGCTGGTTCCCATGTGTTATATGAGTGGTCATAACCTTTCCACTTGACCAGATACTTTCTGACATACACAGGTGTCTTTGCACGATTGCGTTTCTTTTTCAGAGGCACATCCTGGTGATCAAGGATATCCTCAACCTCATACTCAAATTCATCATCAATGATAGTAGGCGGCGGAGGTGGTGTACTCCTCCCCGGCACATAAGGTTTCAACAATGAGGCATGAAATACAGGGTGTATCCGTAAACTGGTAGGCAAATCCAGTTTGAAGGCGACATCACTGATCTTTTTGAGGACCTTAAAGGGCCCAATCCATCGAGGTAAAAGCTTAGGTACACCCTTCATTTTCAGTTTAATGTTTTTAGTACTTAACATCACTTCAGTGCCGACATCGGCCTGTAAATCCGACTTGTTTTTATCAGCATAAGGTTTCTGTCTTTGTTGAGCAGCTTGCAAACAGGTTTTAGCTGTTGTGACAGCTGTATGTATAGTATCAGCAATCTTATCGGCAGTCACCGAGCGAGATTCGCCTGTTTCAGCCTGCCCTTGTATCAGCAAGTCTAAAGGCAGTTTAGGCCTTTTTCCATAATTTAGCACAAACGGCACAGCTTTTATACTTTCATGGTAAGAGTCATTGATTGCAAATTCCACAAACGGGAGTAACTGCTCCCAGTTACTCTGAGCAGGATTAATGAAATGCCTCAACATGTCTTCCAAAACACGGTTGACTCTTTCTGTATTGCCATCAGTTTGTGGGTGGAAAGCAGAACTCATTGCTTGTGTCACACCCAACCGCTGCATCAAGGCCTGCCATAACTTACTTGTGAATCTGGGATCCCTGTCAGATACCAACTCACTGGGCAACCCATGGAGCTTGAACACAGCATTCAGGAATATGTCAGCCAATTCCTCAGCTCCAGTGTCATCTTTACAGGGCGCCAAGTGTACCATTTTGGACAATCTGTCTACAAACACAGCAATAGCAGTAGCACCAGAGGCAGTCTGAGGAAGTGAAGTAATGAGATCAAGACTGACTGACTGCCATGTGTCATCAGGGATCGGCAATGGATGCAACAGGCCATATGGTCTGCGATTACTGCTCTTGTTACGCTGACAGGAATCACAACTTGCCACAAAATCTTTCACATCAGTATGCATGTATGGCCACCAGAAATAGCGCTGCACATTATGCAGGGTTTTAGTTCTGCCAACGTGTCCACAGTAAGGAGTATCATGACATTCTGATATCACTGCAGTTTTCAGATCCTTGTTGTCAGGCAAAGCCACTTGTGCCCCACGGTAGAACAGGCCATTGTCCTTTAGGGTGAGTTTGGCCAGGAATGCCTTATCGGCATAAGCAGCATCCTGCACATATGAAGACTTCAAGGCAGTAATGAAGGAAAGTTTATCCAAAATAGAAGGCACAGGAGCTGGCTGCTGTTTAGTAGCGCTCTGCAGCAAGCCGATATATGCGACACAAGAGAAAGCACAGACAGGGTGGCGGCTTAAAGCATCGGCTACCACATTTTCAGGACCAGGTTTGTAGTTCCAGAGTAGTCTATAACCTTGCAGCTCATCAAGCCAACGAGCCGCACGCCTGGTCTGCATACTGGAAGTATCAAAGTATGTGTTAGGCTTGTGATCAGTAAAGACCTGAACATCACGGCCTTCAATGTAACACCTCCACTTTTTGACACAGTACACAACGGCAAGCATCTCAAGTTCAGTAGGAGAGTAGTTAAGCTCAGCACTAGTGAGCTTTCTGGATTCAAAAGCAATTGGCTTGCCATGTTGCATCAGTACACCTCCTAAACCTGCTAATGAAGCATCACATACCATATCAAATTGCTCATTACTACGCCAGTCTGGTAGTACTAGCAGGGGTGCAGTGGACAGCTTGTCTTTTAAGATGTCAAAAGATTGTTGGCATCGTGGTGTCCATTTGAACACAACATTCTTACGCAGCAAGGCTGTTAGTGGATTAGTCAATTGGGCAAAGTGTTTGATAAATTTTCTGAAGTATGTGGCCATACCAAGAAAACTGCGTAAGTGGCTGACGTCCTTGGGGACAGGAAATTCTACAATGGCTTTAACTTTAGCTGGATCAGCCTTAATTCCCTCACCGCTGATGATGTGGCCCAGATAGAGGGCCTCAGTCTGATAGAAGTTGCACTTCCAGTGGGCAGCAGTGAGCTTGTTCTCCCTGAGTATCTGCAACACTTGATCCAGATGTTCAGCATGTTCCTGTTCATTCTTAGAATACACAAGAATATCATCCAGGTATATCA
>JABEVS010000192.1:99778-117168 GCA_018290735.1 Coelastrella sp. MACC-549 | reverse complement strand
CAACTGCGGAAATCAAGCAATGCAACCTGATGCTAGGAGTGGGAGGAGTCATATACAAGGAAACTGTTCAACACCTGCAAACCTCGCTAGGAGTGGAGGGGCCAGCCTTGAAAAGGCTGTTAACAAAACTACATGCAATAGCCGTTGAGCACCTCGAGAGGATATGGAGCAGCCGGAGGGCAATGATCGTGGGCAGAAACCCGAAGGATAACCGAAAAGTAACGACGAACAGAAATAGCCACCGGGCGGGAAGCGCACATGGCGTACGAAAACGCAAGAAGAAACGGTAGAGTACACTCTCGTCCGTCAAGGGCACACCCTCTCGCTGCCTCGGGAGCGGGAGTGGACGGTAGGGGGCGTGAAGCCGATGGCACCGTCATCGCCACACACGCCACCCTCCCTCAACATACGCGGGTGTCTATTTAAAGACACCAAGCGTAGATCATTCATTCATTCATTCATTCATTGCAACAGGCCCTGCAGACTCTTCAGCAACCCCCCAAGCAGCCTCACCTGCTGAAAAGCAGTAGCAGAGCAGCAGCAGCAGCAGGAGGAGGAGGCATCAACATTGATGCAGGCAAACAGAAAGGGCAGGCACTACCAGGCCACACTGACAAGCAGGAACAGCAACCAGCACGGTCATCACAGCAGCAAAGCCAGCTGCTGCAGCCCATACAGCCACGACAACAAATTTCAGAGCTGTTCCATGCAGGGTCCTTGCAGCAGCAGCCACAGCAGCAGCAGTACCCACCTGCACAAGGCTCCAGACGGCCACCTAGTGCCCAACAGCAGCTCCCTTGCAGCATGCCACCCCTGCACAATGGGTCCCAGCCTGCAACAGTACCACCTGCAGTACAGCCAATAATGCATAATCAGACGGCATAAGCAACAGCACCTAGTGCGTACCAGACTTTGATGCATACAGGGACATCCTCAGAGCAGCACTACCCCCTTAGCCACCCAGCCTACCCACCCTGGCAGCCCAGCTATCCATACCATACCATACCATACAACCTGGCCCCTGAGGGGCACCCCGTAAGAGCCAACAAAGTCGCTCATGGGGAAAAATGTCTGAAACCAAACCATTTCAGAAGACACATGCTATCCTTATCAATACTATGGCTATCCCCCTGTCCCTGCAGGGCCGTGGGGTTGGCCACCAATGCCGCCAAGCTGGGGTCCACAGGGCCCAACAGGTGGTGTTGCAGGGCCTTGGGGTCATCCACCAGCCATGCAACCATTCCAACAATCAGCAGAAACAGAAGCCCCGTACTGGCTTCAGCCCCTCACAACAGCAGCAGCGACTGCTGCAGCAGCAGCTATCGCGGCTGCTGTGTCTAGCAACCATGCGGCAAGAGTGCAGCAACAACAGAAAAGGGCCGGCCGACCATCTCACCGGCAGCAACTTGTGACTGAGGCAGTTGGTCAGTCATCACCAGGGGCAGCAAGCATTGGGCCTGTGTCAACTGCCCAGTAGCCCTGCTGCTTGCCACCATGGCCCCCGCCCAATCCATTACGTGCTTGCTGACGTTGCTGCTGATGTTGAAGCTGCTGGCTACGCTGCTGCTGCTGTCGATGCTGCTGGCTACGCCGCTGCCGGCGCTGTTTTCGGCTGCTAGCTGTCGCTGGCGTCCAGATCCTGTAGTTGACCGCCCTTTGTACGCCTTCACAGTCCAAGAGGAACAGCAGCAAAAGCAGCACAGTAGCTTAGTAAGACAGGCGGTCACGACGCAAGCAGGCATATACAGATGAGCCACTTCTGTTCGAATACGCTTGCAGCATTGTATTAGGAATAACAACACCGGCACCACAGCCAAGCCGTGTGCAATTGCGCACGTTGCAACGTCATGCTGCGTAGAGAGCAGTCGCTGCATGTATGCGCAGTAACGCATGGCTCAAAGTCACTTGGCTGGAAGCTACAACACAGGATACAAATAGTAGGATAAACCGAGTGGAAGCAGCTACAGTTCGCAAGCACCGCGAAGGCGAACCAGCCACAAAGTGTGCCTCACCAGGGGGTGCTAAGTAGCCGCTTGCTGGCTTCCCTGAGCTCCTCATCAGTTGCATAGAACTTGATATTACCTTTACGCGGCAGCGGGCTTCTGCAGTCGCGTTCTAGAGGAGGAATCCAGCTGACCTCGTCCTGCTCGCGCTCCCGTTGCCACTGTGTCGAGGTTTTGGGATCTAATATGTGCTTCATGTCCCTAGATGGCGTTGCAACGTGGCACTTGCAACATCTAAGTTGTGTGCGACCTTTCACCAGTGACAGCATTGTGCACATAAAGCAAGCACGGGCAGACCGCTATTTGCTCCTTCCTGTCCTCAGTTGTACGCTTGCTACCTGTTGCGGTACGTTAGAAGAGCAGAAGTTGCGATGTGCCAACTTGATGTAAGTTACAATGTAACAGTTATCATTGATCAATGATGTAACACCCGCTCTGTCACTTCCGCCCGAACTCCCCTACTGTCACAATACATCCCCTTTCCACCTTGATAACACCAGCGCCGTTAGACTGTCACACAGGGCAAAAGAACTCGCTTGGGGCGGCCTTTGGTGTTGCTGAGCCACGTACGAGCGTGCGCAGTACAAACGAACCATGCAGAAGGGGCCACAAAACAACACAATTAGTACAAAACAAAGTATCTGACAAAGTGTACAATATCGGCATAACAAGGTTGGGGGTACATCAGATGTTGGCAAACGCTCTGCCTAAGCCAAGCCTGGCAGGTGTGATGAGACACTACTACTACTGCCAAGTTACCTCAAGGGTTTCCACCTGTAAGGAGCCAACTGATGGCTCATGGGGACACACCAAAAAGAAACAGAAACCAAATTCAACCCGGTTTGAATTTCTGCAAGTTCAACTTGCAGAAGGTCATCAGACTCAACCTCCAACTCAGACTCAGAAAGATTATGCAATTTTGTTTTAACATGCATAGGTGTATTTGCATTGCAACGCAACAACCAGCACAAATGAACAAATGCAGCCACAAGACGCTTATCCTGACCCATGAAACATAACAAACAAGTTCCTATGTCCTGCAAGCAGGTTGCAAGAAAAGGGCAGAGTGCATCATGCATGTGTATCATATATCTAGATCGAAGAGCCATGGAGGCCGACTCTCAAGTGCTGCTGCATCCAAAATGAGTTGAAAGACGTCATGATATTGATCACTACATGCTCATCGAAGTAGTAGTAGAAAGCTACCGTAACTCTAGCGACTAGAACCAGCAGCACAAGTGTACTCATGTACATACCGGCGTGCCAAACGTGCAGTTCCATTGATATGACATGTTACAAAAAGCCATCAGTAATGTGATCTAGAGGGCATTGTTGTGAAAAGTTGATAATGAGGGTTGATGGAGGTCTTGTATGATATTTAGTTAGTATGCTGTTGTTCACCTTGCTCTCAGAGCTTGAGTTGAGCCAACTGATTGAGGAAGGGCTTATCATATTCTTGATGATCAAGCACGTCACCCTCAGTATTGACACATTCATGTTTGTGCTGATGAGAGCAACCTGCCATCCTTTGCATCCAAAACACCCGCTCATTCAAGAGCTGAG
The DNA here is from genome assembly GCA_018290735.1 of Coelastrella sp. MACC-549. Taxonomy (NCBI): domain Eukaryota; kingdom Viridiplantae; phylum Chlorophyta; class Chlorophyceae; order Sphaeropleales; family Scenedesmaceae; genus Coelastrella; species Coelastrella sp. MACC-549. The sequence goes on along the minus strand of JABEVS010000192.1, from coordinate 113,602 downwards.
TTTGTCCATGTCCGACATGGAGTCATGAGTCATGTAGTGCAAACCAACAAAGTGAGTGTACGATCAGTGCTAATATATCTGGCACAGTGCCACAATGTAACCGGTTATACTCTGCTGTCATATAACAGTACAATACAATACAAAATAAGGCTTTGCACCCTCCCCAGCTGTAGATTAAGGAGCCAATGAGTCGCTCATGGAGTTCTGCAAGTTCTTGGTATCGTACCCAGACTTAGTTGATACAATGTCAGCGGTCAAGACCGCCCCCAGAGACCCGTTTCTCCCGGCAAATGCTTGTACATTTGCAAGTTGTGCAGGGCTGGAACCTGATGTTGGTTGACGCCTATGCATCTCTCAGGAACTCCAAAAGTCTCCCAGCCAGGGTCTCATCGGGGTTTAACCGCAGCTCCTTGGGCTCTGTGACCTGATAAGTAACAACAGCCAGTGGTTGAGGGACTGTTATAACACGTGTTATATCATGGGGAGTGCCGAGCAGGACTGTATCACAGGGCACAGCAGCAATGCTGGCCTGGAGGTCATGCACCTGCAGCAGCAGCAGCAGCGGCGGCAGCGGCAGCAGCAGCGGTAGCAGCAGCGGCGGCAGCAGCAGCGGTAGCAGCAGCAGCAGCAGCAGTTGCAGCAGTTGCAGCATATATTGGTTGCTGCAGGATGTATGAGCAGCTACAAATCTGGCAGCATGAGCTAATGCCAACAATGGCAATTTCACACTTTTCACTTTTAGCAATTACTTCAATTGGTGTCATGGCTGCTGAGGATGTTCGCCGAAGCACGCAAGATTAGCAGCAGATCAAAAAGCAGAAGGCGCATTGATATATTAACAGCACGTGACATATGGCAAGCAGGAGCAGTGAACAGCAGTCAGCAGATAATAATCAACAATGAGCAATTTGACAAGAAAAGTATCTCAGCATGTGGAGGGAATGTGTCGCTAACCCAACTGGTGTTGAATTGATGATCTGATGGGACCAAGGTGGCAGCTGCAGCAGCACTGTTGGGATGAAAGCAGCACTGACAGCAGTCAAATCACTAATGCTGCATTAGCACTGGTTTGTTTTCCAGTTACAGCGAAATTAGTAATGTAAATGACTGTGCTAGAGATTTGTAGAATGGTAACGTTGTGATAGAGCCCAGTAAATACCAACAACAGCCGTGCCAGTCTGGCGAGGCCGTACAACTTTGGTGTCGCACAACTGCACAAGATGACCACCAACCTGTTGCTCTGAATATCCCATTGCTGGTATGACGGCCCCAATATGTGGATACTTCTCAAAAGTAGTCCTCAATTCACCAACAAGGTAGGGCCTTGGGTCCACTATTTCTGCTGCTCCATACTTAGCAGCAGCCACCACTGCCGCACCAGTGGCCATGCCCCCATGTGTGGTTGTTGGGCCATCCTCAACACATAACACACGCCGGCCTGCAGAGTTCACAGATGAAGAAAAAAACCCTAGTCAACAGACGCAAGAGAATCCTGGTGGCTTTTTTTCCAGTAAGACAGGAATAATAGTAGCTATTGAGTGGTTCAGTGTACTTCGATCACCTCTGTGTGATCATTGCTTGTACCCCTTCCTACTTCATTGATACTCAATGAAAGCACTTGTGAAGGTGCTATGATTCTACTGCCCATGAGCATGTTGGGTGATGCATGTGGTGAGGGCCACCTGTTGCCAGAAACAAGTCCTGTTCTGGAGCATCAGATCATCAAAAGGCTTGAAGCTGGCAACTGCTGTACATGTGTTGCATGCCAGAAGGCATCTCTTACAAGCTCTGGTTTACTGGCCTACCTCTTATGAGCTCTGGTTTGTCTGCAAACACCTCTGAGGCCGTGACATACACCTCAGCAGTGGCATTCAACTGCTTGGCTGATGAAATAACAGATTCAATGCCAGCCTACACAGCAGCAGCAGCGGCAGCATGCGATTAGTCATTGTGAACCGGCTACAAGGCTTTGCTGGTGCCATCAGGGCCTACAAATGCAAAACATTTAATCCTGCCGCAGCCAAAACCAAGCTCATTGCGTCATTGTACAAGCAGCCCAAGCCAAAAAATAGCAGCAGCAGCAGCAGCAACAGCAGTACTCGCAGCAGTAGAGGATCTGCCCTCACGTCCTGCAGAGTGAACCCTCCTGAGATCTACTAGAGTTGAGTCAACCACGCTGTGCTCACCTTTGGTGCGGTGTTTGCTTTGTTGATGACAATGATATCTGCGCATCTGAAGTTCACATCTCCCGGGTAATACCTCACTTGATGATCAGGCCTGAGAGGATCAGCTACACAGAGCCACAGGTTGGGGCTGAAGAAGGGCGTGTCATTGTTGCCACCGTCCCAGAGGATTATGTCAGCTTCACTCTCTGCTGCGGCAAGGATGGCTGCATAGTCCTGAGAATCCACAGCAAGCAAAAAACATTTCACAGCAAGCAGCAGCATTAGTGAGTCACTCGGCCGGTTTAGCTTATTGTACAATACACTCTGCGACGTGGTGTTTGAAAGCAGGGGAAAGATGACATTTTCCCATAACCAATGCCTGCAGTCACTGGCGACAGGTAGATACATAATCTTTGTACAAGTAACCCATACTTACTGGTACGCATTCAGCCTCTGCAGTTCCATTAACAACCCTGCTAACTAATCACAGTGTAACCACATGTTGTCATTGCACTACTATATGGCCCAAAAACCAACATCAAAACCTTTAAACAGATGCAGCAGCAGCAGCAGCAACAGCAGGGGTGAATGCCTCAGCATCACCGCCTCACCCAAGTCTCAGCTGTAGGTGTCAGGACATTCTCTCTCAGCTGGCCCCAGTGACAATTGACTTACCACACCAGCATACACCACAACGTCATTCTTGATGTGTTGCTCATACTCCTCCCGTTCCTCGATAGTTGTGTTGTGCCTGTCCAGATCGTCCAATGACTCAAACCGCTGAACTGCCTGCTTTGCCAGGTCACCATACGGCATCGGGTGCCGCACGAGCACGATCTTCCTGCCGAGTTGCCGAGCAGCATCAATCACGAGCCTGCACACCTACAGGCAAGAGATGCTCGCACAATTTGCTAAGGTGCCTTGCTTGATACAACAACACCATATCATTAACCAAACATACACCCCAATGCAGCACTGTAGCACAACCATGCCAGCAAATGCTGCTAGTGTACAGGTTCCATGAGCAGGAGCATCCAAAACCCTTTGAAGAGGTAAAAGTCAACTGCATGCCATCCGATGCTATCAAAGGTTGTTGGCCTTGGCAAGCACTGATGCAGCGAACATGGCACACTCAAAGTAAAGTCAATGATTGGACCCACCTGTGATTTTCCACAGCCAGTCCTTACAGCAGTCACAGCCACCACTGGCTTGCAGCTCGCCAGCATGCCCTCATTTCTCCCCAGCAGCAGCAGATCAGCACCAGCTGCTCGCACCCTAGCAGCAAGTGTTATGACGTCACTCTGCGCCAGGTCACTGTAGGCCAGCACTGCTGTTGTGACATGCCGCTCCTGGATGATGTGCTCAAGCTGGGACTCGGGCCATATTGGAAGTCCTCGAGGGTAGTGGGGCCCAGAAAGTTCAGGGGGGTATGAGCTTGCTGCTATGTGGGGGATCTGCATGGCGGGAAATCACCAGTGTTGCAGTGCATTCAGTAGACAACAGCAATGGACTTTGCCATTTCACCAGCAGGGTAATGAAACGGCCTTCCAGCGTCCTCTATTCGCCATTGATCAGATTGCTAGGGCTAGCAAGCTTTGCTGTGCAGCATGCTGGTCGTGGACAGTCAAGCTTGCAGCTGATCAGGCCCGACCTCGCCAACTTGCAGCTTGCTGTACAAGACGTGGCCTAGGGTATGTAACTAGAGCAGTCATGGACTAGATGCTGGTTCAACCGACACTCATTCGTAAATAAATAGATTCATGGTTTCTATCTCTAGAGATACTTTCTGATGTTGACTGACCTGCGCATGGGTGAAGCCCACAACTGTTGCAGTGCCGGTGGTATTTCTATACTTGGTGTTGAAAAGATGATAGTCACGCCCTGCAGCTCCCAAAATCAGTACTCTGTCCTCATCCCTGTGGCAGTCACCTGTCTCATCTCCGTCACCGTTTACATGATTGTGCCAGCCGTTGTCCATTGAGCTCGCAACATGAATTGAATAGCAAGTTGCTTTAATTGATTGTTGTGATATAGAAGTACACGTGTATGGCCGTGAACCTCTAGGCTTGTCTACACGTTGCTGTTGTTTTGGAACCGATTTGATCTGCGAGGTGAATTAGCTCTGGTCGGTGTTCTTGTTGCGTCGAATCTCACAATAAACCAGTACGTCTGTGCCCCGCCTGGACGCTGGAAAACAAGGATGACATGCTGAGCTGTCCCGTCGTCAGAACAAATCAGCAGGCCATTGCGACTGACTTCTGTGCCATGGTGTCGATCATGGCACACCATGTTTATTGTGAGTTAAACAATAAGACACATTTGCATCCAACCATAGTAAGGCCAGGGAACGCATTTTCCAGAAAAGTTCACTGAAGGATCACAACGAGTGGTTCCCCGGCACACGCACTATCTGGTGTTTGCTACAAACCTCACACAAGCTTACTCATATCAGGACGCCCTATGCTGCTGAAGACATTGTCTGCGTCAGTCAGCAAGACAGCTTGGACAACAAGGTCCAAGCTAAAATCGGGGGTCTAAGGCATTCTGTGACAGCAGCACTGCAGCTGCTGGCAGTGCTGCTCATCCAACCACTTCACCCACCATCTAATAGCCACCATACCCATAGTGCCCATAAGCCGGGGGGTAGCCAGGGTGCCCATAAGGAGGCATTGCGTAACCGCCATAACCCCCATAACCACCGGCAGGTGGTGGCGGATAATACCCAGCAGCTGCAGCAGCAGCAGCAGCGGCGGCAGCATTAGGATCAGGGGCAGCAGCGGCTGCTGCTGCTGCTGCATCTGTGCGAGCTGCCTTTGCCACAGACCCATTGGCAGCTGCTGCTGGTGCGGCTTCTGCTGCTCTTTTACGCCCTGCTGCATCTGCTGCTGCAGACTTGGCTGCTGCAGCGGGAGGCAGGCCAAAGAGTTTACTGTGCCGCTGCTGTACCTTGCGGACTGTCTCGACATCAGCGTACATATCAGCAAACTCGACACATCTCTTACTCAGCTCTTCAAGCACCTCATCAGCAAATGCCTGCTGCTGCCCCTGCTTCTGTGCTTCATCTTTGTCTTCAGCTGCTGAATCATCTCCTTTGGCACCTGTGCTGCCACTGCCATCCTTTGCAGCAGCTGCGCTGCTACTGCTGCTACTGCTGCTTTTGGTCGCCAGGGCTTTGGCGTATAACGCCAAAACTCTCTCAACTCTGTCATCGCCAGGAATGCTCTCTTCAAAGTACAGTGCCCCATCCAGCAATGACTTGCAGGTCGGACATACCTCAAGGCCTTGCTGCAAGACTGAACGAGCCCGGTCAACATCTCCACAGATCTGCAATACACACACATCAATGATCTTTCACGTGATCAACAATAAAAGGAATATGGCCATGCACAAAGTGAGACACTATGTAAGTGAAGCACTTGCAGACACTCATAACTCTATTGAATAGGGGCGGATGTCGAAGCAGTATAAGCTGTTGGCAAGCATCTGCAGCAGGGACTGAACTGCTGAACCAGTACACGAACACCAGCACTGGCCCATCATCAGAAGACCTTGAAGAACAGCAACTCTGGCCACCCACCAGAGTTTCTGACTCATACGCAGCTTAGCAGTTTCCCATGATGCTGTCTGAGTCATTGCTACTAGTGAACATGCAGTGTGACTGTAAACAGCTACTGCCTTCTGCAGCAGACCCTGAACCCTTGAAGCCAGTGGACCATACAAAAACAGAAACAAACTTGACTAGCAGACTTGCAACCATCTGAGCCACATACCTGCCGCAGAAAGTTGGCATACATGAGGTGCAAGAATCCGAGCTCATCGCTGCTGCTGCTGCTGCCGTCTTCCTCGCCGTCCACCTTATCCGTCCCCTGCTGCTGTTGTTGTTGCTGCTGTTGCTGCAATGCCTTGTCAAAGACTGCTGTAGCTGCAGCAGTATCCCCCGCCCGCCTTTCAAAATTCGCTGCTGCCAGAATGCCCTACAAGCAGCAGTAGCACCACAGCAATGAGAAGCCCCACCTTATTCCTAGTCCTAGACAGCCTCTACTGCTTCAGTTTCCTGCTTCACAAAGAAAATACCACTGCCAGTGTTTGGACAGACTATACAATTTTGCTGCTGACCCCATGCACAACCACTTGTGATGTATGAAAGCAGCAAGTGCATGCAATGTTGCCTGTAACCCATCACTCCTATCTGTGTAGCAACCCTCGGTGCCAACGATCTGCCTCCACCTTCGCCAGAAAATTCAACGTTCTTTGATTCAAGTTGATATCTTCACTTAAAAGACAACAATAAACCCTTCTCCTGAATGAAATTGAATATTTATATTCCAACATGTTGAACCAAATGAAACTTTTTTTTCTTCATTCTTATTCAATAATGACTTATTAAGTAATAAAGTTGTTTTAACCATTATTTACTGCTTTTCCAAAACAAAGATTTCCTTTCAGCTGCTGCTGCCGCCCACCTCCAACAAGCCTGGTGTGACCTCTGACAGCAGATGCTGGTACTGCTGCCGAGCAGCAGAGGCATCCCCCCGAGCTTCGTAGACACGAGCAGCAAAGATGAATATGCCCGGCTGGCGCTTGCAGTGCACTGCTGTTGCTCGCTGCAGTGCCTGTTCAGCTCCCTCTGGGTGATTTGACTCGCACCAGGTGACGTAGCGCTGCCAGAACTCTGCATCAACATAAGATTTATTAGTTTATTAATTTGTCTTTCCATATCTAGTGAGAAGAATGTTGGTTATTGAGATTTGATCAACAGTTCATAAGAACAAGAAGAAAACAACTCACTCACTCACTCAGTTCACTTGATCAGCATGTCATATGTGTGAACTTGGCACATTTGGGTGCATGATTGGACAAAGGTTCATCACAGGCTTGCAGACTGCAGCAGCGCAATGTGCAAGCGCTTTTCTGCAACAAATGTGCTCATGTCAGGAAATTAGTGTTGTACATGCTGCTGCAATCGACATGATGAGCATGCCAGGCTACTGCTGCTGCTCCCCCCCCCCCCTGCCTGAGCATCAACTGCAGCCAATACACAGCAGCACACATGCACTTAGCCAAGGCATACACGCAGTTCATGAATAACACACAGCATATCCAGCGTAAGGTTCCCTTTTCAGCATCAGCAGCAACAGCAGGAGCAGCAGCAGAAACCTGTGCTTACCCGGGTATGCAGCGCAGGGCACCAAGCACCGCTCATACAGCGTCACAGTAGCTGCCACACTCCCTTGCTGCTCCTGCCAGTCAAGGTAAGCACCCCAGTTTCTCAACTGTGCAGCATCCAGGGGCTTCACGTGCCAGTAGGGCCTCCGGACACCTGCCTCAAAGGGCTTCACAGCATCCAGCAGTGCTTTTGTTGCAATGTACAGCGTCTCCTGCTGCTGCAGCCACAGCGCTTTGACTGCCTCATCACTCTGAGCTGCTTCTGCAGCCGCGGCAGCTTCTGCTGCGGCATCGGCTGCTGCCTTGGCTGCAGCTTCTGCTGTTGCAGCTGCTTCCTGATCGGCTGCGGCTGCAGCAGTGGTGTCTGCTGCTGGTGCTGCTTCTGCCATCTCAACATCACCTGCAGCAGCAGCAGCAGGGTCGTCAGCCCCTTCCGCTGCTGCTGCTGCTGCTGCTGCTTCAGATTCCTCACCAGGAGGTGCTTCAGGTTCACTTTCTGCTGCTGCTGCATCTTCCCCTGGTGCGCCATCACCCTCTGCTGCCACGGTATCTCCTGCTGCTGCTGCTGTAGCATCATCCCCTGTTGTTGCTGCTGCTGCTGTACCTGCAAGCTTGGTTGCAGCTGCTTCAGCTGCTGCTTTTGCAACCTCAGCTGCTGCTGTAGCCTCAGCAGCCGCTGCCTGCTTGTCTGCTGCCTGCTGTTCAAGAGTAGCGCGCAGTGCTGCCGCTGTTTCCTCTGCCATGAGCTCATGAGCTGTCCTGCTGCCGGCATGACTCTGAAGCCTGCAGCAGCAGCAGAGGGACACACAGCGTGTTGTCCACACAGCAGAGCATCATAGCATTGTGCGAGCCAGCAGTAACGTACCTGATTCGCTCAATCACACCTGTAGGTAATGCTTGAATTGTACCTGATGTGTTATCTATGCACCAGCAATCTAGTGCATAACAAGACCATCTGCATGCGCATAAGTTCCATTTGTTGCCAGCAAACAAGTCAGCAAGCAAGCAAGCATGTACAGCACCGACTAACAAGCAAGCAATCCAGCCAAACAGCGCAAAGCAAACAAGCGAGGCAGCCAGCATACAAGGGCACAAGCAGTAAAGGCAGGCAAGTAAGTATGTGAGTGGGCAAGCCAGTTCATCCTGAAGGCATCACATCCCAAAGCGCCACTGACCCTGTATGATACTTGTTCAATTCCTTGATGGGGCACGCCAGCACTCGGCAGTAGAGAGCTGCTACAGATGCTGGACTGCCATGGTTGCCCTCGAAATCAATGTACTTGTCCCAGAGGTTGTGTGCCAGGAAGTCAGTGGCAACATAGGCCAACGCACGCTCATACACACTGCAGGAGGACAACAAGAGGCACATCAAAAAATAGAAGAGAGCTCAGACCTTGCAGTGAGTATGACCATCTGAGAGCATCCTGAGTGACAAGTTCCTCAGCAGTTGTTGGTTTCTATAGCAGTGGCTTCGCTGGCAAGGTTATTGAGGCTGTGACAAGCACCAGATGAAGCTGCTGGTGATGCAACTGGTGAAAAACAGGTACACCAATAGTAAGAGAACTGGTAATAATAATAATAATAATCAGTACTTTGCAGCCATAGCATTTACTGCCATCGGCCCCTCGCTTCAAATCTATTCAGTGAATTCAATCCACTTTCGGACAAGGCGGAGTGCATGATTATCCGATCTCAATTGTGAAAACTGGTAAGAATGTACGAAACTGGTGGTACCAGAAGCTACAGAAGAGCCTGAGACAGCTGCAGTTGCCTTACCTGCGAATATCATCAGTGCTGGCATCTGTCGCCAGCAGAAACGCTGCATATGCAACCCAAAGGTCAGTGCTGTATGGTGTTGCTGCACAGCCTCGCTCATACACAGCAGTTGCTGCTTCAACACTGCCATGCCGCCTCTCTGCTTCTGCATATTTCTTCCAATATCCGTAGCACAATGGATACTCCACGAAGAAGCTATCGTAGGCGTAACGTATGCGATTGATGTCGTCCTGTGTCAAAACGAAAACACTTTATATGAGTGCATGCAAGCAGCAAACAGCATCAGCAAGAAGAGCTGTTGCAGCACAACAAAGGAACCTGGCTGGTATGGCCCACCAAACATCAGCTTGTTCTGCGGTCCGCTCATGGTCAACAAGGTTGCGTGCCGCAGCAGCAAACCTGTCACGACCCAGGCTGGAGCATCAGCCGAACTGGGGATCCTGTTGAACAAAACAACAGGTGATGCAGGTACACGTCCGCTGCCAGCTGAGAGCCCGCTCTCAGCCCACAAGCGAAGCAAGATGAAGCAGAAAGGTATAATCAAGGCCCACCAATTTCTCGACTGTGCTGAGAAGGGTTGTCCAGCTGCTGAAATCATCTGGGCTTGCCCTTACTGCTGCGGTCAGTTCGTTGAACCTCTTGAGCAGTGGGTTTTCTATTTCTGTAATTAGGTAACAAAGATAAAAAATCAGCGTTTCTGCATCTTCGCAAAGCATAGCTTCAACGGAGTGCTGAATACCGGGCGCAACGGGTGGGAGATGGATCCAGGCCCCACCACCGCACCTGCAGCCGTTCCAGGCGCATCATCAGTAGGAGGTCCGTGGTCCACTATACCATTCATTGCTGTAGCCACTGCTGGATTAGCTGCTGCGTCCATGGGCTCTGCTGCAGAAGCCTCCATGATGGACTGGATACCGAGAGAGTTCAGGCCAAGATCTCGCGCGGTTGCAGACAAGTACATGCAAAAAAAACCCACGCAAGCTAGACTTTGTTTGCGCAGCTGTCTGTTATTAGCGGGTAACAAAAGCAAGTACCTCCCGGGATGTCGCCCTGATTACCTGGGCACTGGAAGGAACGGGTTATAAGTAAACCATTGGGGGAAAATCTTGCGATCTTTGCTGTCGAACGGGAGCCTTACGTGGTCCCAGCAGTACACTACCCTGGACGCGTCTGTTCTGCATCTATACTCCATGTTATCCTGATCTGCACCAGCATGGACACTATAAACCACCGCATACCCCATCACAATGCCCCGGCTCCACAGTTTGCCGCAACACTTCCAGCCAGGCCACAGCAGCACATACCCCGGGCCTTTGCAGCATCCCATAAGCGACCAAACCTTTCAGTGCACGCTAAGAAAGCTAGCAGTAGCAACGATGATGATGTATGGCGTCAACTCGGCAAGATGGCGGACAAATACATCACTTGTCCCAGTGCTCCTGCCAAGCACAGCAGCGGTGCGTTGACTGCTGCACAGGCCGCACAATCAAAACCATTTGCAGTGGTTTGACAGCATTTTGACAACATCACAGCCCCTATAGCTCGGATGCATTGCGAATTGCCCATAATTTTTGCATCCTCTTCCCTCGTTCTCACACACAGGGGATATCACTTGGCCTAAGATACACACTTGAAATATCTGATTCCACTCTGTTGTACACCTGCTCAGGACCCTTCAAGTCGGAATTCCCAAAACAAGGCATCCACATCCTTCTTAGCATCCTCATTATCACCTGGCTCATCACCAACAGCAGCGCCCTTCCAGCAGTCTCCATCAGATCACTGGCCTTGGAGCATGGCCCAGACAAGTGGTGGTCTGCCCTAACCGACGCATTCATCAGCAGCAGTGGGGCAGTACTGGCACGGAACCTGTTCTTTGGTTACATGTTTGGTCGCGTTGTTGAGAACAGTGAGAGCACAGGCGCTCTGTGGATGACCTTCCTCCTCTCTGCTGTAGGTGAGCAGCTGTAGAAGCACTAGCTGACAGCCGTTTGCTGTATTATCTCTGCTGTAGGTGAGCGGCTGTAACAGCACTAGCTGGCAGCTTTTTGTTGCAACCACCCTGCTGTAGGTGAGCAGCTGTAGAAGCACTAACTGGCAGTCAGCCGCATGTAATGTTTCCTGTCAGGGATCCCATCAGCATGCCTCAGTACCAATCTTGTCATTCTGGGCTGGCTGCTACGATACTCTCACTACTGTTGTAAATGTGATTTTTCTTTATGAGCACGACTTTTGGCCATTGCTGGCAACAGTCTGTGCTTGTCACACTTTGGTTATTGCTCGTGTCCACTTGCAGGCGGCAGTGCAACAGCCTGGCTCATTCTACCTAGGAGAGCTCCCATCCAAGGCTGTGCCAACACAGCAGCTATCTTTGGACTGTGCTGCATGTCATTAATCTTCAATAGGCGCAAGTCATGGCACTGGCACCGGCTGTTTGAGCTGGCAGTCCTGCTCCCATTTGTATGTCAGCAGTTACTCATTGGGCATATTGGCATCCATCAGTGGTGTGTCTTGTACGGCAGTAAAGTTGGTGCCTGGGTGCCCCTGCTAGGTGGGTTTGCAGGAGCAGCAGGAGCAGCAGCAGTTCTGGCAACCTTCAGAGCAGTTCTCATTGCAGCAGCAGCCCAGCAGCAGCAGCAGCAGCAACAGCCAGCAGGAGGTGCAGCAACTGGTGCTGCGACAGCTCCTGGAGGTACTGCGCCTGCAAATGACAGCTTGTCTATGTTACTGACCAAGGCACTGACGCAACTGTTAAAGAGAGTCTTATGAACCAGCTCAACTGAGCCACATTGTTGATGCACTAGAAGCCTTGGCAAGGCTTGGCTGTGTGTGCCAGCCTTGGTTTTATGGGATCCTAGCACAAGCCAGCGAAGCTATGAAATGTGCATCGGACACAATCCGAACCCCAAGTGACGTAGTGTCAAAGAAGGTGTTGTGCATAGTCTCTCTCTCTCTCTCTCTCTTGGACACAATCCGATTTATGATGGCATTACTAATTACTCATGTAGAGCTTCGGTCTCACTCAGGCTGAGTGGCACTGTGGCACAGGATTCCATCAATACCTAGACCTGCCGTTGACTCCACCCAGAGGGGCTCAATGACTCATCATGAGTGCATGATGGCGTCACGCATACCGTATGTTATGATACCTACTAATTGGTGTAGTCTATGCCAGTGAGGCTCACTGAGGCTGAGTTGCCAACATGATGCCATGCAGTGCAGTGTCAACTGGGATATGCGAACTGACTTGTCAATTGGTGCCAGGGTGTGGTGTGTCCAGTTCCTCAAAGTCTTACAGCACATTGGCTTCAACACTGGTGGTTTGATGTCGGCTACGGGGGCTGCCAGGACCTTGCAACAAATCAGCATCTATTCTGTCTTGTCACTTTTTGGTTCTTGGTTCTTCCAAAAGTGGTCTAATCTGCCGCCTGACCCTCGCTCTGCTTGTTCTGAACAAGTGCTATACTCTGTATATGATAAATGGTTTTCACCTGTGCGCATGTCTGAGTTGGAAGGCGATGAAAGGTACATCACATGCCCTTTGCATATACAACGTACAGCAGGTATCAATGCAGCACACATGTCATCTCTGTTACGTGTTAGATTGGGTGCACATGACCTCCCTATTGCCACAGGTAGGTGGTCTCCTGATGCTAGCAGTGTCAGCGCTAACACAGGACAACGTTTGCCCAGACAATTGCGCCACTGTCAACATTGTGCTTCAGGTTCCATTGGTGATGAGTTTCATATGATTTCTAAGTGTGAGTTGTACAGCCAAGTGCGGTCCTGTTTTCCCCAGTTGTTTGAGCAATTTGGTGGCCATGACACCTTGCATTACTCTATCACTACAGCTGGTCCTCATATGGCACGTTTCATGGGTCAAGATAAGCATCTTGTAGCTGCATTTGTTCCTTTGTGCTGGTTGTTGCATTGCAATTTAAGTATACTTATGCATGTTCTGCATAATCTTTCTGAGTCTGAGTTGGAGGTTGAGTCTGATGTTCTTTTGCAAGTTGAACTTGCAGATATCCAACGGATTGAATCTGGTTTCAATTTGAGGGCTTTCTTGGGGTGGTGCGTCAGTCGTTGGCCTCTATGGCTCACTCATCAGACAATCTGCGTCAGCAACTGGCTCATGCCACTGAAGCTTATCTAAGGTTCAACTCTTCAGGCGGGTAGATGCTGCCCTCCTATTCCAGTGCTTTGACTCGTGGTTTCATCAGAAGTGGTATGATGTGAATGACAACCCCAAGCTTGCACCCTCATTTGATGTCACCTTTAGTACTTACGAGAACTGGTTTGCTTCTGTCCCATTTTCGGATCTTGACATGGCTGCACTCTCCTCTTGGATGCATAAGATGCCTGACTTGTCTGTGGATGTTCACCCAGATTACTTGAGTAACATTGCTTAGATTCAGAATATCATCAGACTCAACCTCCAACTCAGACTCAGAAAGATTATGCAAAACATGCATAAGTATACTTAAATTGCAATGCAACAACCAGCACAAATGAACAAATGCAGCTACAAGATGCTTATCTTGACCCATGAAACGTGCCATATGAGGACCAGCTGTAGTGATAGAGTGATGCAAGGTGTCATGGCCACCAAACTGCTCAACCAGCTGTAGTGATAGAGTGATGCAAGGTGTCATGGCCACCAAACTGCTCTTTCTGCCACTGCCATACCATACCATACAACCAGGCCCCTGAGCCC
>JABEVS010000192.1:66013-99381 GCA_018290735.1 Coelastrella sp. MACC-549 | reverse complement strand
AAAGAAAAAGAGACCACAACAAACCCGACATGCCAGCCGCCCAACACCCCCCCCCCCCCCCCCCGCTAGGGGCACCCCGTAAGAGCCATCAAAGTCGCTCATGGGGAGATTATCTGCCAGGTTGAACCAAACAATTTCAGAAGACACAAAGCACTCAAAAGACTCTGCATTTGAGATATGTGTCCTGTGAACATGCCGCAGCGGCTGCATAAACGGCACGTGGATACAACCCTGATTGATCAGGGTTTGATCAAACGCCACTGCAAAGCAGCTACTGCTTTTCAAATTTCGATCACTACAAATTTTGATCACTACTTCTTCTCAAAACTCAATCACCACCCTTGTCATGACAAAGGCAATCACCCTAGGCAGGCGCCTACCTTACTATGAGAGCCATCATCCTCACTATCGATAGTGAGCGATATCGCTGCCAGCCGTGACCATCACCCGCCCCCCTCTCCTAGAGAATTGGCACAGTAATTTAGATGCCTTGGATGCACTGCAACCATTCAAATTGCTACTTGCAATGCCACTCATGCCAGTGGCATCATGCACCATATGGTGGGTGCATGATCATGACATCATGGTGGCACCCCTGGGCCGGCCTGGCTTCATCGCTCATCAGGCTGCAGCTGCAAGGTAGAAAAGCGCATCCAGTTGTTGCTTCAAAAACTCCCTCAACTCGAAGAACCGTCTGAAGCCCACTTGCATGATGGCAGTTCCCTGCTTCGAAGTGATCACTTGATGCTGCGCAACATGCACACTCAGCAACATGGCAGGAGTCTGTGTATTCACGTCAAAGTCTGCATCTTGGGCAAGACGCAGGATCTCGCAGTGAATGTCGTCTTGAATACTATGTATCACCGCCTTAAAGCCGTCCTTGTCGCATCGGGGTACTTCGAACTGTAGGGATTTATACCTTATCTCTATATGCTCGGCTTGGGGTATAAGTGCAAGTTTGTACTCATAGCGGCCATCGAACATGCTAACTATCACATCAACTGAGCTCTTGATGCGTTCTGCCTGCAAAGCTTGCTCAGCAGCCTCTACGATCTGGCGGGCCAGCTCCATTACTATATAGTATAATAATAATATATTGATGGTGACCACGGGAGTGCGATTGCAAAGATCACGGAGTCACCGATTGATACTAGAAACCTTACAGCAAGAAGGTAATTGGCCAATTGCGCAACCCGAACTGAAGAACTCTGCGGCGCTGAAGATGTTGATTGTATGCAAGCATCCCCTTACTCAAAGGAGACCCAATTTGATACTTGAAGCATGGGCAGCGGACTACAGCAGATTGTGATTTTATGCCAGCCCTGGGCCATAGCGGTTCACCGCTAAAGCCTAACGTTAGGCTTTAGGGGTATGTGTATATATCATATACTATATGTGGTGACCACAGTGGAAAAGAAACTCAGCCATGCAGCAAGTGGAAATGCAATGGCAGATGCGCTGACATGCGTCGGGGGCGCCACCCTGGTGTGATGCGTGTGCCTGCCTCGACTGTCCCGGCTGCCCATCCAACATATATACCACAGTGTGGCATGCATGTTGCATGTGTCCTTTTTCGTTGTAGTACAGTCTGGAAACAACTCAACATATGTACCGGGACATATGGCTAGCCATATCGCGTTACATGCCATGATCAGACGGTTGATATTTCCGGATCCTGGATCCCAGGCCGGAATGGGATCTACCTGTCTCCTTCCCGATGAGCGGCTGCAAGGCACTGTGACACGACCGCAAACACACACAAAGCTCATGAGCTGATATGTCAATGCAACATATCACGTAATATGGGTATACCCTTGCCTTGATCCCGCTGTGTTGGACAGCTGTGCAGTGCATACAGTACTGTGTAGTACTACCACACATATATTGCATCTCAACTTGTTGCATGGCTCAATTTCTTTCACATATACGTATGCAGAAGTACTCAGAGAAACATTGTATGGTATGCTGTTGACGACATGCTGAAAAGACACACCTGCTGAATTCATCCTTCGAAGGTTGTCCAACTTGTGATGAGTGTGACCATCATGAACACACTATGTAAAACTTTACACAATTTCTACAAAGAAATTGATACTAATAGTAATAGTATATGCATCAGCAGTGATCACATCACAGTGATATCACTGTAACCAAGCCATTGACTCCTATTGGTCTAACACTGGATGTCCCTGAAAGTTTAATTTTGGATGTCCCTGAACACCATCAGGTTCATGTTGCAGCCAACTGCGGTATTTGTCCGGAGCTCCATGCCTGACTGCTTGAAGATGGTCTCCCACTCGCTGAGGGTTCTCCAAGCACCTCCAGGGCACTGAGCAAGAATCTCAATGCTAAACAAACCTGCAGCAGCAGCAGCAGCAGCAATGGTGGCGTCAGCAGCGCTCCTGGCTACAATGGATCAGCCAACATTGTTGTGCCGCACCGGAGGTGCCCAGCAAGGTGGGGTGTGACATCAGACAAGCAGGAAAAGATGTTGGAGTAAGATTATATAACCACTATTGAATTCTTTGATGCCGTGGTGCTGCACAGCATAAAGTAAATGAGCCACAATATGAGGGGCAGCTCCCACTTCCTCAGGAGAAGGCTGGTAGATTGTGAAATCACTTAACGCTGATGGCTGCTGCAACAGGGATCGGGCCAACTGCAATCTGTCATACTGCAACACATGCACTGCAAAGTGCTGAATCCTGGACAGTGGTAGCACAAGCCATCAGTTGGCTTCTCACAGGTACCTGTAAGAAGTATCCGAACATGTAAGGAGATACAAGGGCCAAAATCTTATACATTATACCCACCGGCGGCAACCCCATCTTCACAGCTGTTGTGGCCTCTATCTCCTGCTTCAGGCACCAGGGTCTGCAGCAGCAGTATGGAGCCGCCTGGTGACAGCACCTGCCGACAGTGCTTCACAATCAGCAGGCAGTCGTCGTCTGAGAATGCTGACAGGAAGTGTTTCATCATCAAGGTGTCAACCTGCAGCCAGATAACAAAGATGGATAAGCTCAGGAAACGTGTCTGTGTCAATTTCATCATTGTCGTACACGGATCATCATACAGCGGGAAAACACAAGAAGGCAATGGAGCACATAGAAGCACAGTGACTGCTTTATATCATGAATCAAAAAGACTTCGAATTGGAAGGCCGCAGGAGCCAGTTTGCGCAACACCGACATGCCATGCAACGGGCAGGACAAAGTTGCAAATGCACAGAGGTCGGTGCATTGTACCAGTGAATCTCTTAAATGGCCCATGACAGCTGTCTGTCAAGGTGAACGGTAACAGTGACCAAAATGTCAGTGAGGTACTGCTTGACTAGTAGTGAAGCAATATATATGATTTAGATGATTATTTTCTGATGATAATTCACCTTGGCATCTTTCACAGCTTGTGGGAAAGGCTCCCTCACATCTCCTGCTGCAAATGTGAGCCTGCTGGCTGCTGCAGTCACACCCTTGCCCTCAAACATAGCAGGAATGTCAATGCTGCAGTTAGCGAGGGCCAGCAGCAGCAGCAGCAGCAACAGCAGTTGCTTGTTGAGATTCTGGCAGCATAGGAGTCATTTCGTGCTTCAGTATGTTAAAAGGTCCATGCTGCATTGACACAGCAGCAAGGTGACACTGCTGCTGTGCTGGAAACTACTGATCATATTGCTGATGCAGGCTGGCCACAGTGTATGGAAGTCCATTTGCTGGTTTATCACAAATCTGGGCTTTGCTTTGATACGACTCAGTGGCTGACTGAAATCAAATGACACTGCTGCAGTTGATTACAGCTATCACCTAGCAGCTAGCAGCAGCAGCAGCAGCAGAGAGAGCAGGTCTTATTGCTGAACTTGAGATGATTACATCATGCCTGCCTGTCCAAGCCCACACCTGTCAATGACTGGCTGCCTGTCCAGGATGAGTCCCTTCGACTGCTGACCAGCCCAGCTCATTGCTGATGACAGCAGCTCACCACGCCCACCACCAACATCAAGTATCACTTGAGCACTCTTCCAGTCATAGGCGTCCTGTTACGCACGATTGTTATACAACATGTCTCCTGTGTCGGCATGCTGCCGCAGACTTGCGGTTGTTTTATTGTTCTAACGAAGATTTTTCACACAGAATATCATTGTCGTGCAGTTCTATAATTGGTAGAGAAGGATTGCAATTATACGATACATACATAACATTTTCTGATTGACTGTTGGTTTGTGGAGATTGGCGTCGTAAGTCCTGCTTTGCAGGGTGCAGCAGCAGCAGTATAGCTTCTGGCAGTACAGACAACTCATATGAGCTGTTATCACCCGCCAAGGTAAAGTTAGCGCCCGCCAAGGTAAAGTTTACCTTGAGGCTGGTGTGTCCTCCTGTCAAGCTGTGTCTTGTGAAGTAGCTCATGGCTTTGCAGAACTCATCATGAAAGGCCGACTGCTCAGGAAGCTCACCGAACTGCAGCAGCAGCAGCAGCAGCAGCAGCAGAGGGCGTCAAGGGGATTCCGGAGTGAGCAATCCCATTTCTCAGAACCTTTGCTGCAAGAGGAACTTTCTGACTACGGTAGTGTTACTTTGCCGTTTAATGCTGAGCCAGATTCCACTTGAGACTGACATGTCATTTCTCAATGATGACACCAAGGAATATCATCACACAGGAGGAAGAGCCCCCATGAGCGACTCTGTTGGCTCCTCGGAGGTGCCCCTCTGGGACCAGCTTGTACGGTAGTGTATGGTATGGTACAGGAGGAAGAACCAATGAAACAGTATTATTTTATACTATATATATTAGTTTAATGGAAATCCTCCTCACCTGGTACACATCCATTCCATGTGCCAGCACAAATGCTGTCTTGCCTTGCTGGACGGCCTGCAGCAGCAGCAGCAGCAGCAGTCGCAGCAGCAGCAGCTTGATGACCCTGGCACAAAGTCACATGCACTGGGTCCTCCTACACACTGGGGTGGTGGCCGCACTGAGGAGCTAGGTTTTATTGATTTGGTACGGGTTGATGATCATTCTTGCTCATGACCATGCATGTTGTAAAAAGCTGGCCTGCACTGCTGACAGCAACTGCTTTGAAAGGGAACAAAGCATCGAGTTGATATCACTGATACTTTGAAGAAGCCTTTCCAGTGGCACAAATTTCCGAATATCGGAACATAGCATCATGTACAAGGTAACTATGTCACAATACCAATTACACCACGCAGTATCTTCTCTCACCTTCAGTTGTTGTTGCCTGTGAAGGTCCACTTGAAAGGCTCATGGCCAAGTTGCTGGTCAAAATGACACTGCTATTGTTTGAAAATTTCTCAAGCATGACGTTGTTGACTTCAGCATGCATTGCATCAATGCCCTCTGTGGGAAAAAACACAATATAAAAAGCAAAATCATTCACCTCTGGCAGCATCTTCCAAGCGTCCCACTTTGGTTTGTTGATGAGATGCGCCGCCATGTGGCCCAGGCTGGGTTCATCCCCTTGCACAAGCTCATAGGTGGCTGCATTAGGGCTGAAGGTTTTAGTGCCTGGTGTTTCATCCAGCATCTCATACTGGGCCAAAACCCTAAGTACTTTGTAGAGGTGTGAACGAGCAGTTGGGGTGGTGCAGCCGCAGGCAGCAGCAATCTACAGCAACGGCAGCAGCAGCAGCGGATCAGCAGCAGGATCAGCTGTTCACATAGCTTGTGTTGGCAGCTTACGTAGATTCAAAATGAAATTACAGATTCAAACTGAAATTACAGATGTGCAGGTGCTTTAGAGCAGCAGAAACGGCAAAAAGACAACAGCTGCTGGATCATTGTGGATCAAGCGGAGCTGAAGGTTGAACTAGGGGTGGGGCAGGTGCCCCAAGGCCTTGTAGTGTCCCAGTGTAAAGTACTACAGATGTATGTCCTCATCTAACACCTCACTTATCTAGAGGCTGGCAGAAGGGCAGCCAGAGATCTTCATCAGAATACAACACTCTTTCACTTTCAGTGAAGGTTCTGATCACTGAAAGCAAAAAGTTGTGTGATTGATGTTCGGAGGGACGTTGTCTGCTGAAAGTCAGTGGGCCCCTTGGAAGACAGAAGACAAAGACTGCTGTTCCTGATGGCTTGATCCAATCATATTGATAATTATCTATTCTGATCCATTGTTTCTAATCCATAAATCTTTGAGGCCGCACACCTGGTCTATTGTCAAACCTCCAGCACTGCTGCTGCTGCTGCTGCTGCTGCTGCCATCCTCAAGCTTCCCAGCTGACGCCTCAGCGTGTGCTGCTGATGCTGCGGGCCTGCTGCTGCCAGTTCCTGCTGCTGTTGCTGGGCTGGCAGCACTGTTTCCTGCATCAATCTGATGCGAGGTGGCACCTGCTGCTGCTGATGTGGCGGCAGCAGCGGTGTGTGCGTGCTCGACCAGCAGGTCGGCAATACGCAGCTGCAGCATCACACCAACACATGCTGACAGCCAGTGACCCTGAACAGCTTGGAAAATTTTGGCTGTAGGACAGCAGCAGCAGCAGCAGCAGCAGCAGAGTTTTGCAGGAGAAGCATCCTGGATTCTGAGTTGACATTTAATGAAGACATGTTATACTTGTGAGCTGCTCCTGTAGCACACCACCACCAACTGTAAGCTGCAGGATGATGATGAGACAGCTATTCAGCATGGAATAAGTTACATATCAACAGTTTTTCCTACCAGTTGCCGTCATTTTCTGTGACTCTGTGGTTGCTGGGCCAGACACAATTGGTTTGGAGGCTGGCTGCCCATATGGGATGACGGATGCAGCGGCCTTTGCAGCACTGCCAACAGCACCTGAGAAGCAAGCCCAATGCAGCAAAACAGCATGAGGTGCAGCAAATCCAGTGCAGCTAAACAGCAGATGGTGCAGCATCAGCACGAGTAGCGTCAGCTGCGTGATTGGATAGACTAACGGGTGTGTTCGTTGCAGCAATTTTGAGGAAATACCAGTAACATACAGAAATACAGAAGATGCAATCAGTGGTCAATGTGAAATCTGGGCTCTGCGAGGGAAAGAGGGCTTTTACTGGTGTTGTGTGAATGCAGTGCACTGTGGGTTATTGACTGCAGGCTCTTATCACTGGGAAGCAAGATGGCTGGGAGTTGGAGCGGAGTAGTCATAGGTAGATGATTATAAATGTACTATTTCAAAGTGCAATAAGCTGTGGGATGTGGACAATACCTGCTACAGCATCCTTTGCTGCTTTTGCGATTGTGCTAGCATCGCCCAAAGCCTTGTCAAGACTAGACATGTCCATTTGGATCAGATGCTGATCAACAAAATACGATTATATGATGTGCGCGATGAATCGGGCGCGCTGCGCAGAGCGTGCTTGAGGAAAGATTCCGTGCAACTGTACTGCTTAAAGCCAGGCTACGGAGTGCCAGCAGGCATTAGCTGCGTGCAACTGGTTGCTGAAACACTGGAGTGACACTTGGGTAATACGAACAGCTTGGGGCATGCGGTGGGCACCCGATGCAGGTCACTACTCGGGCTCACGGCGCGTCATTGATGTCGTGGACTGCTGGACACCAGCGGATCCTGTGGCTCGAACGAGTTTGCGCATCCAAGGTTAGCACAAACCAAACCTGTGACAGATACCGTTATGATTCTGCGGCTGGTGACCATGGGAATTGTCTCTGCTGTGGGCTGCTGCTTGCATCGCTCTCATCATTCATCGCCTGACACACCACCACGCTGCTGGACACCATTCAATGCTGATTCAAAAACATTCAACGCTGATCAATTTACTGTAAAATTAGTAACACTCCCTGAAGGCTGACGTGCGGACAAAGGTCCGTCAAACGCAAGCGATGTGTCCCACAGGAACGGCACAGTCTTCATCGGCAGCAGACATCCACGCCACAGGTCAGCCAGACACCCCCATCGAGGCCATCACTGATCTACTACAGAAGGCTCTGAAACAGGACAGCCTCGAAGGACAGAAGCAGCTGGTACAGCAAGCACTGGATGTGGCTGGAGGTTTGGATCCTTACCTTGAGAAGTTTTCAACTCCTCCACCCAAGGTAAATGCTTGATTGCAGCTGTGGTGGATACTCTTTTGCAAGTACAGTCTGTTGAAGCTGTATCTGCAACAGATGAGTAGTTTTAAGGGTGTTAACCCGTTACTTCTCCAAGGTGCTGCTGCTGCATTATGCGGGCACCACATCTGTCAATGTCAAGCAATGTAAAGCGGCACAGTAACAGCTACACTATCGGCAACTTGCTGCTGCTGCTGCTGCGACTACGGCGACGCTTGCACCCACGCGTGAGTCTCCTTTGGGACACACATACACCTGAATGTACGATGACCTTGAAAACGTTGATAAGATCTATCTATTTTGCTTAGCAATACAGGGCTCATTAAGAGATAGAAACTGATCAGGATCATAATTCGTAAAGTCCAAAGATCGCTGTCCTTGCAATGCTCGTTTGTGAACAAAGTACCCAGGCAAATCAAATCAACATACCTGAGAAATCTCATCATCACAAATCAACATACCTGAGAAATCTCATCATCACAAATCAGCCAAGTAAGGTTTCTCTGGCCCCTGTGGTGCTTGCCACCATCAACCTTCACAGCTGACTCAGCTTTTGTTGTAGTACAGCCTTTGTTGTAGTACAAACGATAAGGATAGTGGTAATATCAACAGCAACAATGGTGAAAAATACAAAAAGGATAATGACTGCTGTTTGTATTGCTGCTATCAAGTGGTACGGTCATGATGCAATGCAGTACTCAGTGCCTGCTGGCAAGGGCATACTCCATCAACACACAATGCCAGTGGCAGTAGACACACCAGTCATAGGTGTCATCTTACAATCACTTTTGCCTAGTTGAGATGAGTTTATCAGTTCTTTGTTGTACATATTTTGTTGATATTGTTTATATAGAATAATGATCATTATCGCCAGCATAAGGCTTCTTTTGGCTCTTGGCACACATTTCTCTCCTGAGATTGTGAACAAAATAATAATTATCGGTACTTTGAAGCCACAGCGCTTTCTTTTATTGGTCCCTTGTGTCAAATCCACCCTTGCTTGCTTGTGGTTTTATTGCGCTCTACCCCTGCTGCTACTGTGCACCTCAAACTCGTTCTCCATACAAGGATGTTTTTTTGGTTTTTTTACCAACAGCAACAGCAGCAGTGCGTTATATAAATAGAAAGAAGGAAAGTTGGGTATGCCAAGGGCTTTAAGCTTTGTTGAGTCAACACGAGTAAGGTATAAGAATACTTAATCCTAGACAATCGCTAAGATCCTACTGCACAACAGAGAATCTGACCTGTTGCGGTCAGGAACTTCACCTGCTGGTGCTCTAGCATTATTGCTGGGTTGGCTGCAAACAGCCCCAATCAAGATGAATAATTGACTACAGCACTGTAAGCAACCAAAACTAATAATTTCATGCAGTGTTATAACACATGTTATGTTGTTATATCTATGTTGTTATATCACTGTAGTTATGTGCGTAAATCAAACCATGGTTGATGGAATGTACTTGTTGCCTGCTGCTCTTGTGACTGCAACTGGATATAAGACGACTTTGTGATTGCCTCGATAAATGATTGGTGCACAGACAGTGCAGCACAACGGATGTCTGCTTTGGCTGGTGCTGCAACCACTGCTGCTGCTGCTGCTGCTGCTGCTGCTGGTGTAGGTTGTCCAGGACCTGGTAGCCGCCTCTCTAAATCATGACTGGGCATCAGTGCATAAGCAGGGCAAGACCATTTTCCTGCAGAAGAAGGAGTGCTGTGCCGGCACCTTGGAGGGGCGTTTCCTGAAAATGCTTGTTGCCATCACAGGTATGTTCACATCTATGCATGCTACTGGATTATGCATGCTTACTGGAATGAGAGAAAAGTCAGCAAGATTGAAGATTTACTTGAAAAGGGACACATCTCCTAGATTTTCGTTGTCACAACAGGTACAGTACAATTATCATTTAATTTACTGACTGGTAATTATATCTAACTCATAGTGCAGCTGCTGTCTGTTCACCATGATTGATGGCGTTTGCTGTGTTGTTGCATGTTAATTGCTTGCTGCTGCAACTGCTGTTGCATGTGCAGGTGCCAAGCAAGTGTTGGAGGTCGGCATGTTCACGGGGACAACCAGTTTAGCCATGGCTGAGGCACTGCCTGATGATGGGCAGGTGCGGCGGTCAGTGACATTGGCATGGTAATAACATATTATTCTTTATATTTGTTTATATTGTAAATAAATATGTTATTGTCTTATATAAATTTATGTATGATGTTTTATCAAGAAAGGAAGAACTGAAAGATTGAAGGATTTGTGATCACTTGATAGTCAGGGTTTGGTTGCATAGTGAGGATGAGTAACAGCGTAGCGATTAGAATTACACGTATTTATTCATTTATATCCTCCATGACAATGGCAGTAAATGCGATGGCTGCAAAGTACTGATTATCATTTTTATATATCCTCCATGAGTGGCTCTGCCAGCGTGTGGTTAGCTCCTTCGGACTGCAACTGAGGGGCAAGTCTGTTTGTTGCAAATTCACACTTGCAGTTGGTACCCCTGGACATTGAGCCCTACATGGCTGAGTTTGCTGCACCCTTTTTTGAGCAAGCTGGACTAGCAGACAGGATAAAGCCGTTGATTGGACCTGCTGATGAGTCATTGGTGATACTTGGACAGCAAGGGAGAAGGTGACATCATTCTGCTGAGGCTGTTGCAGGGGGCACCTTGTTTGGTGCCAAAAAAAATTTTGTTTTGTCATTTCTGCAAAGAATCAAGCATTTTATGTTGTGAGAATTGAATGCAATCAAGGTGGAGTGTGAATTGTTGCCTGCAGTCATCATGGTTGCATTCATAGGCGCACCATGCAGGAGTAGGGTGCACTTTACATGTGGCTTCCTTCTGATCGTTGATTGCCAGATGGTTCGTATTCATGACTGCTGCTGCTGCTGCTGCTGGTGCTGCTGCTGCTGCTGCTGCTGGTGCTGCTGCTGCTGCTGCTGCTGCTGGTGCTGCTGCTGCTGCTGCTGCTGCTGCTGCTGCTGCTGCTGCTGCTGCTGCTGCAGTTTTGACCTAATCTTTCTCGATGCTAACAAGGATGGTTATGCAGCATACTACGACATAATTATGGAGCAGCATTTGTTGGCACCCCGCGGTTTGCTGGTTGTGGATAACAGTCTCATGAAGGTAAGACAGATTGTGCAGCAGTTGTCACAAGCAATTGCTATATTGGAGAGTTGACTATAATACAAATTCAAGGAGAGGTTGACAAAACACCTTCCATGAAAGTATGACTGATTGCGAAGCAGTCGTTACGGGGAGTTGTTGTACACCAAAATAAATAATAAGTTGATAATGTATATTTCATGAAGGTATGACTGATTGTGCAGTAGCTGTCACAGGCAGTTTGCATCTAACTTTTTTTTGAAAGTTAATCAAATCTTCTTGTTGTCAGATGATGATCAGTGATATTAGTAATGAAGTAACACTAGTGATATAAGTAATGAAATTATACTGCAGTGATTTTGGTATATAGCTTGCAGCTCATGCTCTACAGCTGAACTGCATTCTCGTCATGATTATGTAGAGACTATCGCTCCTCATTGCTGTTCAAAGGCCCACTTAATTTCATTGCCACCTAGCATTCTGCTGCTGCTGCTGCTACTGCTGCTACTGCTTTGTTGCTCAAGGGTCGTGTATATGCCCCAGGCACTGTGGCTGACTCATCTGCTGATGCTGTCCGGTCCTTCAATGAGAAGATCATCAAGGACCCCAGAGTTGAAATTGTGGTGGTGCCATTCAGAGATGGTGTCAGCCTGGTGAAGAGAAGGTGCGGCCATTGGTGTGCCTTTGGCATATTATTACATTCCTCCTCTTCTGAAAAACAAATAATAAATATGAAAACTGTACTGCATTACCTCCAATGCCAGCTCCTTGATCTGCAGGCAGCAGAAGACAGAGATGACCATGGTGCCTGTTATCTAATAGAATTATGAAGCTGATATGATCCTAATATTCCTTTAGCCTGTTTATTTGACCCATGGGAATGCCCATTATTGAAAGAAATATATACACAACAACCAACAGAAAAGTGCATTGTATGGTATTCATGGGTATTATCATTGGTAGGTGAATCTTGTATATGTATGTATGTATACATGTTGCACTAACTGTCTGTGTCGCGGTTATACTATCACAGAGTGCCAGATCAGCACCAGTTGCATGCTCAACATCATCTTGATTCGCTAGGAGCTCCTATTTGCTACACCATGACACAAAAATTCATTTATAGTGTAGTATTTAGGTGCAGATTACGCATGCGCTGCCAGTTTATCTGCTTGCAGGCCTGCTGCTGAGGTTGCTGCTGCCGCTGCCATTGCCATCAACAGCAGCAGAGGAGCAGCAGCACCAGCCTCTTCTGCCACAGCAGCTGCTGATCCAGTGTTTGCAGGGTTTAAGGGCAACTCAGTGCTGCAGCGGTTTAAACTCACTGGCAAGACCGCTCTGATCACAGGTGGGTGGGTCTGCAAGGTCCTTAAACCCTGACAAGAAGATTTTCAGAATTGTACTACAGGCAGAAACCTCGAGCTATCTTGATACTACACTACCTAAAAAGATGAAGTACTATTACTGCAAACCCTGCTGATCCCGCTGCTGACCCTGCGAATGATGTTGCTGCTGACCCTGCTGCTCACCCTGCTGCTGCTGCTGCTGCTGTGCTGCACAGGTGCTGGCCAGGGTATAGGTCGTGCCTGGGCCCACGCCCTAGGAGAAGCAGGAGCAGCAGTAGCAGTTGTGGATATGGATCTAGGCAAGGCGCAGCAGGTCACACAGGAACTTGGCTGCAAAGGAGTTAAGGCTGTAGCCATCCAAGCTGACGTCAGCCAGAAAAAAGACTGTGAAAGGTGGGTTGCGAAAAGGGGATGGGGTTGAGCTTGCAGCAGGTGAAGCAAGGCATGGTGTTAGACAAGCCAAATTTTGACAGAGAAGGTGAACGTAAAGGTGGATTAAACTGCAAATTAACCACATTTCCTTTCTTAAGCTGTTTGAGAATCATTCATGTATCAGATGCTTGCAAGTTTATATCAAAATAAGGAACCAATGGGGGATAAATTCTAGTTTTGGGGTTCAATTCAGAACCGCTTATGTTATATTAACTGCAGGATGGTTGACGATGCCGTGTCCTCTCTGGGTGGCCGTTTGGACATTGCCATCAACAATGCTGGCATCAACAGGAACAGCGCAGCAGAGGACACGGCTGAAGATGAGTGGGAGATGACCTTCGCTGTCAACACAAAGGGAGTCTTCCTATGCTGCCAGGTAAACACCTTTTTACAGCCCTGTTTCTCGAGCAGCAGCGGTCTGTGGAATGCTGAAATTCTCTGACATGAAGTGCAATTGCAGGGATGTCAAAATTTTTTGTTTGAACTTTCTGGTGCCCAAGTCTGGCACTTGGTGACACTGGTATAAGTGAAAGCTCATAAACTTGGTAGTATGTTTTCCAACAACCATGTCTTTACATCGCTCTCCATATCAGTTCTTGGTCATGTCCTATCAGTCAGCACCATGACATATAACAATCAAGAGAAAGGGCATGTGTGGATACAATATTGTTGTTTCCATGAAAAAAATTCTGCACTGTTTCCATCTTGCGCAGCACATCATCCGCCTCTGGAATCTCCACAGAACCTGCTGCAGTTCATGGCTTTGCTGCTGCTGTCATTATCATATTCTGTTCCAACAGGCAGAGGCAAAGCACATGCTCGCTGCTGGTTATGGCAAGATCATCAACACTGCAAGCATGGCATCTCTTCTGGTCCCTCATCCACAGAAGCAAGCATCCTACAATGCATCAAAAGCAGCAGGTGAGCAGCTCAAACAATGACAAACTAGTATCAAAACCTACAGTATCACATGTTGCCTTGGGGCCAATGTATTAAGTTTAGGATGATCAAGGCACAGGATTGAAATGATCATCAGGCAGCATTACAATTGCGCGTTGTCAGTCATCAATCTGCCTTCTGCACAGTCACAGGCCACTTCTGCATATATGTACATGTCGTTTCTGACGGAGCAGAAGGCCGATTGGTGACTGCTAACGCTCTGGGCAGTGTCAAGTCAGCAATTGCTGAGACCCCTGTACTTCCAGCTGCATCAAATGGAGTACCGTTTGTCGCTGTGCTGTAGCAACCTGAAACTGTCGTCGTTTTTGCTTGTTTGAATCATGCTCCTGGCCATGCTGCCAGCGCTACTGTTTTCCCCAGTTGGAAGTACTCAAGCCAGAATTTCTTCAATATTATCGTGAAATACATAAGATTATGCTGCTGTTTGGATGCTGTTTGGATGCTGTCTATGCTTTGTTGCAGTTGTGAAGCTGACTCAGAGTCTGGCCGCTGAGTGGGCTGACAGGGGTGTCAGAGTCAACTGTGTGTCACCCGGCATTGTCAACACAGCACTCATACAGGTAGGTTGTGGGGTAATATTGTTTTTATTACCATATTATTTTTATCATCATTATTGTTGTCATTATTATACTGATCTCAATGATGATATTTGTATCTATAATGATCATACTCAGGTAGGCTGCTGGCTGCTGGAAGCTGTAGAGCAGCAGTAGGAATATAGATGAATGCCAGTGCACTGCTCAGCTGTGCTCAGGAGCATGCAGGCTGCTGAATTACACAGGGACTGTGAAGCAATATAACTAAATTCCCCTTCAGCCATAGCAATCCTGCCAGACTGTGAAGCTGCCAGCTGCCGGGCTTCTACCTGTAGCTGCCATTAAGTTCTATCTGCAGATCTCATCAAATTGTATTTGTAGCTGCCAGACGTTTCTAGTTGTAGCTGCTAGCAGCCAGCAACCAAAAGGCCCAATGGGTTTCAATTCATCAGCACAGCATGCTTACCATGCTGTCAATTGTGTGTCAAAACATGCCTATTTCAATAAGAACTGATATGAGCCATAAGCAGAAAGCCCTGAGGCCATGACCTGGTTACTGATCAATCAGGGTTACTAATTAATTGTTTACTCATTGATACGGTATTGACTGCAGCACCGCCAATTGCTTGTCTGCTGGTCTGTTGATATCACATATTGCAATTATTAGCATCCTTCCCATTTTTTCTCTATTTCATGTAATACAGGAGTCTGAGGCGCTGAAGCCGTTGGTGGGTGAGTGGCTCAACCAGATTCCGGCAGGCTGCCTGGCGGAAGTGACAGACTTGCAAGCTGCAATTGTGTACTTGGCCAGTGAGGCGAGTGACTATATGACGGGGCATAACTTGGTGATTGAGGGTGGACAAAGTTTGTGGTAATCACCACAAATATCACAACTTTGTTACTGAAGTCATACTTCAGCGCAGCTGTGAGATGGCTCAGTGACAATGTTACCACCATCATGATGATGCCTTTCATCATCCCGCATGAGCATGTCCAGCAGATCTGTTTCTTTAGGTATCTAGAGGCTTCACATTCCTGCTCAAGCTCCAGCCTGCACAGGATTGTTTCGTCAGTAGGGATGCTGTTGGTACCTGGAGCTAGTTGTAGGGAGCAATCTTCCAGTTTTGGTGGGTAGTATTGTTCAGTTAATCTATTGCAGGGGTATTCTGCCTCCAGGAATGATTGTTGATTTGTCATGCAGCAGCTGGAGGTGTCATACCTTGGAAATAGATAGATTGTGCTCCTTGCTGTTCCTGGAGGGTCCTGAGTGTTGCAAGCCTGGTCTCAGGGAGCAAACTGTGGGGAAATGGTTCAGATTCTTTTTTTCCCTCTTTTGTGTGTGGGGGTTTTGGAGCAGGTGGGGCCATTCACACTAGTGATGTGATGTAGGGCTTTGTTTTGGCATAGTAAGGAGTTTTTGGGTTGCATGCCAGCTGCATTGTTGCTACCCTAGTGATCAATGCAGTGGCGTAGCAACAAGTGCCTCACGTATAACACACACATACACGCACATGCATCAAGCATGATGCATATGTTGTGCACTCATACTATGAGTGGTACTGTCGGGCCCCAGCGTCCTCGATTGATGCGTGCGAGTGAACGTAATAGTCATCTGAATGATGTCCACACCGTTATGAGTGCTTGTCTCTGCCAAGCAGAGCAGTTGCTGGCAGTGCTGCTGCTCATGCACAGTTGACCTGTGCCACATGATGATCACATGTGCCTATGAGTGTAACAAGACAAGCCGCTGGCGGACTTATGGGTGTTTAAATCTGACAGAATGTAACGCTGGGTTGAAGTTCAGCTGGCAAGAGACCCGGAGTCGGTGTTGGCAGGGTGCGAGGCTTTCAAAACAGAGCTGGGCACCTGGCGTTAGCCTTGGGGCGTACAAACGCTGGCGTTTGGCGTTGGCGTTTGCCTGACACTGTAAACCCCCTTCAGCTGCCAACAGCAGGGGTTCTAAAGGCCTCAATGCAAGCACCAGACCGGTGTATGATGCGCAGTACACCATTGCTCAACATGGTTAAGCATCCACAGGCAATAAACCGAGCAGAAGAGGTCCAAATGCGGTGGTCACTAGAGGTCCTGGAGCAGACTGCTGGGTTTTGGGGAACGCCACGCCAACGCCAGCTCGTGCTAAGGACAGGCGTTCAGCAACGCCGGCGTCCAAACGCACGCCACTTGGCGTCCAACTGAACGCACGCCTCGCACCCTGGGTGTTGGTGCAAATTGAATTGTAACAAGCCTGGCCAATGTGCCACCATCACAGTGTTACTGGCTCAGAGTCAGATCGTGCCAGGTTGCAATTACGGAACAAAGCGGCATACACATAGTGCATGGGCTGTTCGTGCGCGTTCGCCTAGTCCGAAGTAGGTACTGCTGCAAGCAGCAGGCTTGTGCAACTGCGAGAACAAGCGCCTGCTCCTCAAGGATTTGCTATTTAAGAGCTCGTTACGATGTCATATATTCTAGGCCATTTTTCTCAAAGCATGATTAGTAGCTGAGGGCCACTCGAAATATAGCACCTTTGGCATCATGTCAGATGACTACAAAGCGGCATTCCGAGCAGCTCAGGCTCAAAGGGGACTAGCAGCCAAGCCGGTAAGCAGTCTGCTTATGATCACCGTCATCTTACTGCCTGCTCATGCCCGCGGGCAGCTGCCTGTCTTACACGTGCGTTTATCTGCTGCAGAGCAAGCAGCAGCTCAAGGCACTCAAAGCAAAACAGGTGATCCAACCAGCCAATACTTCAAAGAGACGTTAAGCATCGGCAGTCGCATCGTGACTGATTTTTCCCGCAATCAAAACATGTCAGGTCCCAACAAGTGTCTCACATGCTGCAGGGTGCAGCTGGCGCAGCAGCAGCTGCTAAGCAGGTGCAGTCTCAGACTGCACCAGCTGCCAAACCAGCCAGTGCAGCAGGCCTACCAGTAGACTTCTTTGACAGCAAGGTGAGGTCAAGATGAAGGTCTTGGGGTTGGACACCAGTCATTTGTCAGTGACAACTACTGCTGGATCACAGTCTTATGTCCCCTTCTGCCGCATTGGCATTCGTCAACTGCTACAATGAATTGTTGCATCAACCTTTGCCTCTCGTACATTGCTGAAGTGCTGCTGTCCTGCTTTTCCTTACAGGGCAGTGGGCCGCCTCAACAGCCTGTAGCAGCTAGTAAGCACCCACCTCAGAAGCGATCTCAGCAGCAGAGTCCAGTTGTGCAGCAGTTGTCGGGGGCGAAGCGTCCTGCACCTGCACCTGCAGCAGGCTCTGCTGGCAGCAGAGGGCTGAGCGGCAACGATGATGCAGCAGTGCCCAAGGGCTTCTTTGACAGCAAAGAAGCTGATGACCTTGCTCGTGGCATCAAGCAGTACGTAGCTGCTTTTGGTATGGCATTAGCCAAGGAGTTTGGTGGCGCATGAGTTATGTGGTGCTGCAAGTGGCTTTCAAAACGGGCACAGCAGTGCGAGCAGCAAGACGCCTTTTGCCTAGCCAATCAGAGGTGCTAGCTCCTGGTGCCATTTGCAGACAGCAGACGCTGCCGCTCTGCTGCTGCTAGGTTTCGGTTGTCCTTGCAAGACATGAGCCCTGCCCTAGCCTTGCAGCCCCAAATATGTGTCGCTGCAGTAGCATGGGGTGGCCTGTTTATGGGCCACTTGCAAGCATAGCTTTGCAATCATTCTTCTGAACTGTTTGCCGGTGCACCAGCATCTGCATTACTGCCTGCTGTTCTCTTATGTGTGCAGGCCAACCAAGCAGGATAAGGAGGCCGCATTTGCAGAATTTGCTGCGTCTATGGATGATCAGTTGAAGCAGCAAGCAGTAGAAGAAGATGAGGAGGCAGTGGAGGCAGCATTGGAACGGGAGGAAAGAGAGGCTTTTGAACAACGGTACGTCTTTGCATGCTGCATGCGGTCTTTGTATCTATTGGCCTGATTATTCCCAAGAGCAGTGCAGCCTGAAGATGGTAAGGCACAACCAAGTCATGATGTGCTTAGCTTCGACAACATTGGGCATCGTTGCACAAGTAACATTATACTGTGCTCCAGTGTCTGGCTTCAGGGGGCTGCAGAGTGAGCACTTGAGGCAATCTTAGCCTTTTGCAGGAGGAAAGCATCTGTACACAAGGAATCATGTCTGCCAGTCTCATGGAGCTGTCAGTGCAGGCAATGGCATTGCGATGATACGCACTGACTAGCTTGACTGTTGGTACTTTGCCCCTTCTGTTGCTGCGCAGGCAACGGCTTGAGCGCACAACACAGCTCAAGGCGCTCAAGAATAGCAGAGCTGCAACAGACCACTTGCCGATAGATGAAACTATTGCAGCGGCAGTGCCAGCAGCCAGCAAGAAGCGAAGGGTAGTGGACGTACTGCAGGAAGTGCTTGGCGGTGCTTCTGAAGGCGAGACCGATGAAGATGGTGAAGATGAAGATGCTTTGTTGGACTGGAGGGCTAAAACAGTATGACCACCCCAGATGTCTGGCCAAAAGGTCATGTGCACAGCAGCACAGCAGGGGGCTCAACTTGGTTTTGACCTTTACATGATGGTATGTGCGCGCATTGACCGCAGTCGTAGAGTGTTTGCTGGTTCATCGCAGCGCCTCCCGCTACATGTCATGTAGTGCCCTGGTTTGCCCTTGCGTGTCGCGCATGTAACTCCAAGCGCTGCAAATTCTGAGTAGTTACATTATTGAGGAGTTTTTGAGGTTATAAGCTTAGGTGAATGGACAAGCATGCTTGTATTGTGGACAGTTGGTGGGTTGAGCTAGGTACCTGCTGCCTTGAAGACTGCAATGATTGCTAGGCACCACCAGTTTCTCAAATAACGTTTAACCCCGTATGCTCAATATCGAAACTATTTGGCTAGTCGTTGACGCAGCACCCAGAGTTCAAACCACAGAAGGAATTGGCCCATAGCGCCGTAAGAAGCTCCCCTTAGTTCCACTTGAGAAATCATGATGGTGAAGGTGGTTTACAGACTACTGGTGATGCTAGCGGTGGCTCGCTGCTGCAATTCCCGCAGCATTCTGCCTCCCAGCCTTGTCGCGGAGACAAATCCCCCCGCGCAAGCCAACGCAGACGATACCCAGCAACTTGAAACCATCAGCACCTCTACTACATCTCAAAACCTTCCAAGGCGTGCAGCTGCCGGTGGAGCTGATAATCAGCGCGCATCTAAGACAGCAGTCAGCACAGCCACTGATGCAAGCACTACTGAAGATGCTCCAGCAGCTGGCAGCCCGACAGCCATAAACGAGATGATATCGCAGGTTTCAACTGATAAGGTCAACGCTAAGCGCTTGGGACACCCAGTTCCAGTTGCAGGGCATCCAGCTGCAGCAGGTATTTGTGACTGCCCTGCCAATGCATACTCAGCAGGTATTTGTGACTGCCCTGCCAATGCATCACCAGCAGCTGCATTTGACATGCCTCCTTGCGACATGCCCAGTTAACTTAGACATACCATCTGAAACCACGCAGCTACATACCATTGGTGCTCTTGTTGCCACAGGAACTCTAGGTGCTGCAGATACACTACCTGCCCCCAAACCAGCGCTTGGCACACTGCTGAATGGCACAGCCTTTGTACCAGGAGCCTGTGGGCCCAAGCCCACCTCCCTGGGCTACCAATGCTCATGGGCAGGCCCAAATGGTGTTATTCTCCACTGGAGCCACAACGTCAGCCACCCACCAATCAACAGATGCACAACCAACAATGCAGCACCTAATGCCGAGGCCCGCAATAACGTTACCTGGCTAGGGGACATTGGCATTCACTTTGCCTTGCAGGTGGCAACAAAGGTGAGATGCCAGAGTGTAACCAGTGGCAGGGCTGTGGACATGGCTTGCTTTGCTTGCTGATGTATTTCTGCATGCATACAGCAGTACACACTGCTAGTGGACAAACGCAGCATTGGCCTGATGCCTCAGGGCAGTGCAGTGCCACTGCAAGCTGACCACTGTCCTTGGTTGTGCAGGAAAAGCTCCACCTGGGCTTTATTGGACCTGTACGCCGCTACTATCCATCAGAGGGTGTGCACACAGGAGTGTACTGCAGCGGGGGAGACTGCAAGGCCAGGAACCCCCAGGTATGTCAGACAGGGTTGACAAACACAGCAGCTGCCATGATTGGTACTGGCCAAACAACATACGGTCAGTTGCTGGGTTAGCTACAATTATGTGTATGGTACAATCTGAAAGGTATGAGAGGACAGTGCACTCAAGTTGTCTTCTACTTGGCTGAGACAACGCATCAAGCATTCTGCTGTGACTGCAGGTACAGATCCTGTACCAGGCAAGCCCAGGGATCAGTGTCGTGACTGGTAACAGAGCTTTGAGGGACCCCAGCATCATGGAGGGCTGGGCTGCCTGGGCTTCTTCAGACTTTGATGGTCTTACTGGAGTGCTTTGCTTGAGCAGAAGGGCAAACGGCAGTCAGTTGAAGGTTGGAGCAAGCATTGGTAGCGGTGAGTAGCAACCAATCAATGTAGCCTGGCCTGGCATGCGACCATGAAGGCCCCAAAATGGCCCTCAAGACCACCACGCTCAGCATACCTGTTTGTTGCAACTGCAGTGCACATGATGCCTGCTGCATGCCATTGAGAGGCTGAATGTCATAGCCAGCATGCTGCTGTTGCAGAGTGTTGTTGGTTCGTCATTTCATTGAATGATTCAAGGAGCTGGCTACTAGCTGAAAATTCAACATGGCTGCTACTTTAGAGGTGTGCTGGCTTCGGGCACTTTCACTGCACAATACGTACCGTCTCCTGCCAGGTCATTCACCTAGTGGCCGAACACTTTTTGGTACGAGCTCAGAACCAACCTTCTAGAAGCTGTAATTTTTTCCACAACACAACAGCACTGCTGCAGGTGCCACCTTGTCATATGCTGTTAGCAGCAAGGTTCCCTACACCAACCGCGCACCAATTCTGGGCATGGTGCAGATAGACTTCAAGACAGGGACAGCTGCTGCTGTAAGTTTTCGCCAGCTGCTGATTATATAATACTTAATATTACTAATATTATTATCAATATGTTGATTTATTATATTGCTGTGCATGCTGAGCGTGGGCAAACCTGACGAGCCTGCAGGAACTGCTGTCATGGGTGCAAACCTATCTGATGCAGCAGATTACCCACCAGCCATACTATGGCAGTTTCTGCTGTCAGCCCCGCGTGCCATCTCAGAAGCGGACTCCTGCACGTCAGACATCTGCACATGTTGAACACACTGGTGCAGGATAGGCAGTGATGGAAAAGCTACCACCGGGCAGTCAAGGCTCCACAGCATGTGTGCAGTTCAACACTGTTGCAGTGTGCCTTGCAGGAGGTAGACAAACAGTGCAACTGTTATGATTTATGCAGGTCAAGCTGCCAAAGGGAGCCATTCGGGCACATGGCATATTGATGATGTTGGCCTTTGCATTCTTCCTGCCAGCCGGCTTGCTCTCCTTCCGGCACAGTTGGCTGTTCCTAGAGGAAGAAAAGGTGATGCTCCTGCCCTGCAACTTGGTCAACAGCAGACATGAAAGTACACCTACTCGCAATTACTGGCCTTGCAGAAGGCAGTGATGACCACTAGCCATGCAGCACCCAAGTAGAGCTTCAGCAAGTTTCTTTATGTATAGATAATCAGCAAAGCCGCTTTGCCATTGCTGTCTTTTCAAATGCTTCATATAACACTGCCAGCAATCAATGCATCGCTTTTTGCGCTGGCATGCTTCAGGGCGGTGGGTTGAGTCCTCTGTGGCTGGTGGTTCATGTGGGCCTCATGGTCACGGGCGTGCTGCTGGGCGTTGCTGGGATGATTGTGGCTCTGGTGTCGTTTGGCAGTGATGGACCGGGACCATCCAGCACTGCTCATGGGACACTGGGGCTCATAGCCATAGGTGAGTGGCTGTCGACAGCCTTTGAAGAGCTGGCTAGGGTTAGCCTCACCCCATGGTGCGTTCATGTCAGTCGGATCTACTTAATTCAGGGTTTGTTTGTGATGCAAGATACAGGACAGCTCTTTTGACATAAGAGTGCACTGGGTCACTTTCCACAATTTAGTTGCAAGTCATGTTGGCATGGATAGTTGTGATGGTCAGATTTGTTCAAAACCAATGGGTAATGCATGGGATAATTCCGCTTGTTTGAGCCAGTTGTGAGCTGTGGGTTTGTGCCTAATTGCACTGCAGGCCTGTCCCTTGCACTGGTGGTCATGAAAGGCTTGCAGCCGTATGTCATTACCGCACGTGGACATGTGCACCCGCTGCTGTCACCCATGAAGGCAGTTGGAGTGCTGACAGTCGCTGCTAGCTGGGCGGCACTGTTCATAGGCTGTGTCGTAGCACGTGACCTCTGGGTGAGTGCTTACAGTGGTCGGCAGGCACAGTGATGTCACAGTCTTCAGCATCATTTTGGATGATGCTGCCTGATCATTGCCAAGTACTGCACGATGCAGTCGCTGCTAGCAATTTTGTCTAGAACCCGTCAGGTGCACCTGTCCTCAAAAACGTCATGCCGCTGCTATAATAGCACAGAGCCTCACAAATTGCCTGCTGATTCCAGCAACTGCTGCCAGTGGATGTTGAACATCCTGCATGGTCCACTACCAGATGGCAAGATGGCAGCACACCAAGTGACCTATGCCCGATCACTAGTAGGGCCCTCAGCTGATACACTCTGTGTGTGCTGTCACCTGCACTGCTGCAGGCTATCCCGCTTGCAAATTGGGTGCCTGCTTGTGCCATTCTCTGTGGGTTGGTAACCATGGCTGCCATTGCCTTGGAGCTGCGGTATCAGAAGTTGGTCCGCACCGGCTCCTACAACCCCAAGACCCACACCCTGAACAACTTGAACCCCTTGCCACTGGCCCGCATCAGGACACACAGAGAGCCAAGCAACATGAAGAAGGAGCTGATGGAGAGCCTGCTCTCACCCCGTCAATTTTTCAACAACAATGGCAGCCCTGGCTGCGGCATCACGAGCAGCGGCGGCGACTTTGATGCTCCAATCAAGAGCATGTTGCACTCCTCCAAAGGAGCTTTGGTGCATGTGCTAGCTGCTGTTGAAGGCCGCATGAGCTCCTCAGGGGGCAGCACTCCTGGCAGTGTGACATACAGGGGCAGGCAGTCAAGCCTAGCCTCTGGAGCAGGCACAGTGTATTCTGGGTTTCCTAGCAACCCTGGTGCCAGGATTAACGAGACCGTCTAATGAACCTTTCAAACTCCCTTCACGAGAATGCCTGAATGAGAAAGAAACCTGTATGCCTGTGTGTTGAAAGATTGTGATTCTGTTCAGAAGGACCTTTGCAGCCTACAGGGTGGGGTTATCTCAATACCAACAGTGTTCATGTTTGTGCAGGATGTGTTCTCGCTGAATGTCTCTTTTTCCCTTGTGTTCGACCTACGTAGCTCCACTCATCAGACCGTTTTCTTCTTCACACCAATGACGTTCCAGCCTTGTTTGGGCCTGAGTTTTTCTGCGTCACTTCATGGTTCATCTGGCATATTTTCTCATTGACCAGCAAATTATACACTGAGGGTCAGGCGCCCAGCTGAAGGCAGCTAGGGTTCAAGAACTATACTGTATACATTGCTGTACTGCAGCAGGTTTTGGCCGATGTGTGCTGCCGCTGCTGCCATTGTGACAATCCCCAAGCCAAATTACTGATATTTATAAGGTACAGATAGTCCCTGCCAAGCGGCAGCATAACTTCTGCTGTGTACAATGCACACGGCTGCAGCAAAGGTACCGCACCATCCACACGACTAGTACTTTGCTTGTTTGTTGTTGGCCCGATCTATGGCCTGATCCGACTGCAGCACCCCTTGATGTTATTACAGATCGAACAAATACGCCTCTCAGTGCTTTAAGGTTCATGTGGTTGCAGCCTGCAATGCAGCACAGGGGGGGGGGATGCTTTTTGGTAGGCTTATGGTCATCGCCAGTTGGCTGCAGCAGTGACAGCATATATGCCTAACCCTCGCCCCCGTGGCACGCACAACATAATAATAATAATAATCAGTACTTTGCAGCCATAGCATTATTGCCATCGGCCCCGCGCCTCAAATCTACCCAGTGAATTCAATCCACTTTCGGACAAGGCGGAGTGCATGATTATCCGATCTCAATTGTGAAGGGGGAAACCACCCGAGAACCCCTCCCATACGATGCCGAGAGCCAAGGCCTCCGTAGAGCCCTGGGTGGGGACATCTCGACAAGGGTGACTAAGTACATTCTCAAGCCACTTTCGAGCCACACCCCAGCAGAGTCGGGCGCTTGGGTAGGAGCACATTCCTTCCTCCGGCACGCACAACATGTTGTGCTATTATCATCAATAGTTTAGCAGTTCCTGAAACCAGTGCCCAAGCAAGCCCTGCTGATGGAATAGCCCAACCTCAGCATTATGTTGCTGCCAGCAGCGACTGACAGCACTGCTGTCACTGATGACACAAATGCTGCAAGTAGCTTCTGGTCCAACATGCCTGGCAACCACACTTTGCTATTGTCATCCGGCAAATACTGAGAACTCTGCAAATTTCTGCTGTAGAAAGCCCGTAGCAGGGTGACTCAGCGGTCATATAACAATATGCCATGGTTGACTCATCATTTGATGTTGTTGGCGCCTGTAGGGGGCGCCGATCACTCAGCTGACTTCACCTGCACGGGACGGGTTAACATGCAGTGTATATATGTGATGGAGTGCATGACCGGTTACTACCAGACACACACTGTGTAGCAAATGCAATGAACACAACTATAAGATGCCAGATACTGTGCAAGCCACTTGATGCATAGATGGACATTGCCTGTACAACTGCCACATGCATATGACCAACACGGGAGCGGGCTTGCGCTAGTCAGATCATCATGCTAAACTGCAAAGCTGATGATCACCGTCACAGATAAACTCTGAGCGTCTGTTAGACTTTGCCAAATGTCATTAATATGAAGTGCACAGGAGCGAGTGACACCCACCCTGCGTGGCATAAATCAGCTGTGCAGTAAATGCCATGACCAACCCTGTAAGTTGCGGGTACCATGTAAGCCCCTTCCATGCATAGACTGTAACCAAAATATGCCAGGTGGCAAACTTATGACCGCCACAGGGACAAGAGCTTGAGCTGTTCTAAGCAACATGCCATGTTGGTAATTCCAATGCTAAAGAAGCTTTTGATGCCTGCAAACCTGTCCCAAACGCCTACAATATGCAATGCATAGAAGTATGTACCTACCAGCCAGTATGTCATACAGCGCCTGTGTATCACATGCAATGAACACAACTGTCAAGTTGCGGGTACAATGTAAGCCCCTTCCAGGCATAGACAAACGTTGCCTGTACACTTTTAAACATGCCATGCGGCACAATCATAACCACCGCAGGGACCAGGGCTTGAGCTGTTCTAAGCAACATGCGTAATCTCAATGCTGATGATGCTTTATGTGCCTGCAAGACTTTGCCAAATGACCTCACATCCGTACTGAGTGCATGGTTGGTGATACCAGACATGTGCTGTGTAGTACATACGTTGAACATAATGGTACAACTTGCAGTGACCTGCTTCATCAACTGGCATGGAGCTTGAACAGCCAACTTGTGCTCCATCCTGGTTGCATGGACTATGGTGCAGCCCTGAACCGTTAACCGAAACATCCAGACAACAGTATCACCTGACATCTATGGTCCTGAGAACGCTTGTTGCAAACCAGTAAACCCCCCACCAGCAAGACAACTACTGCTCAGTAGCATTCACATTCTTTGAAACAACAATGTAACAGTGAATGGAAAATTCTCCACTTATCAAATTGTTCCCGATATCTCTTGCCAGTGGGCAAAACATGCCAACAGCTCTTCAGCAAACATTGACGCCAACTTCAGAGTTGGCTGGCTGTATGCCCCTGGAAATTTTCTGCAAATCCTGGCTGCAGATACCACCTCTTTTATCAGTCCTAGTACTAGGTAGCTGCAGATATGTTGATACGCGGCATGTATGATAGCATCACACGGTGCAAGAAGCAATTCACCAGGTCTGCATATATCCTAACAACTGTCTCCGACAATAACAGTACAGCTACTAAAAGGTTAGGGGAACCACTCTGTTTTGCTAGAAGAGGCAGTGAGTAGCCATGCTGATTGATGAGGATAGCACCACACAGTGCATGAAGAACTTCACAACAACTGTACACATCCTCAGATGTGTCAAAGATTGATGGTACAGTGGCCACAGAGCAGGGAGCAAAATGCTCTGAGAAGCCATGTTCAGAGATGAACTGCTGGCCTCACCAGCTGTACAACACTGCACTAATGTGCAATAGGAGGATCACAGCAGCAGTCACGAACAATGCTGGGTTATGGCAGCATTGAATATTGTGCTGATTGTGCCATCACCATTGTAGTAATCCCCAGAATGTGTGTTGAAGGCAAGCAGCAATCACTTACATACTATGTAGGACATCATGCTGCTGATACCTTCCCAGGAGCAACCCCCACAACGAAAATGCTTGAGAAACTGCACATGCAGGCTCTGAAAGCCAGGAAATAAGGATGCCAGTACACGCTTGAGTATGAAGCCATTCTTCTGCAGCCATCACACATAACCTGAGTCACCTTTTTGCACTATTGATGCCATGACACTAGAAAATGCAAGTGGAAAATGCTGCTATTATGCAGCAACCATTGGAATAACCACACCACCAGCTGAAGACCCGTTTTCATAGCTTTCTGCCTATCAGCATGACAATCCAGCGACACACCGGAGGGCAATTTCCTCAACTTAAATTCAGCAGATGCCTGCAGCATACTCCACGTGCTCACTTGACAACCTCTGGAATAGCAATGCAATTCACCCTTGTCATGCCGTCTTAGGCACATGATTGCACCAGCCCACCAGAATATCATTGACACCGGCTCCCACAACCCCACACCTTTTCACATAGAGGACACAAACCAATCAAAGCTGCAGGCGCCCGATTCCATCCCAGGCATTACTCCTGCTGTCTCTGCACTGCTTGCTCTGTTAATGCTGCAGGGAAGATCTTACCAAGCAGTTCCACCATACCCTTACACCCTTCCTTCCAGCACCACTGGCAGTAAGCCAACATCCTTCAAAGGTGAATTCACCACTGGCAGTAGGCCAATATCTTTGGAGGTTGGTGCTGCAGCTTTTGCAGTTACAGCAGGTTCGGCATCCAGCTTGTCACCACAGAATTCAGCAGCCTCCTGGTCAAGCTGGTACAGCTTGTGCTGAGTGTCCATGTTGGGGTCATAGTGTGTGTGCCACTTCCACACCCACCTGTGGTCACATGCCATGCATCCATTGTAGTGTTTGATGTGATTTTGTTTTGTTTGGTACTCCCAGCAAGCATGCACTGGATTTTACATGTGTAGCAGCCCGATAGCACTAGGAAGCACATGCTGGCTTCAGAGAACAGAGCTTGCGGGAGAGCCTGTGATTCACATCATGCAGGATCATCACTAGTGGCCTTGTGGACTGCAGCACAGGCAAACAGCTGGCCAACAACACACAGGTCCAGACCGCACCCATACCTTTCCCATGTGCTCAAGTGCTTGGGGTTGATTCCCTCTCCGTGATAATGCTGGAACTCTCCCGCCAGCATATACTTTGCCATTCGGTCCAGCTCATCCAGGGACAGACCAGTGCTGTCAGGCAAGAACATCCAAGTCACTGCCCAGCCTGTAGCAACAGCCAAATACCAAGAGAGGTGATAGCTGATGTGTGAAGTTTTGCCATTCCTGTGTTGTTTGTTGCTTTCAACGCCACACAGTGACAGATCCATGAGTCCCATCTCAACAATAAAAGTAAAAACAATGAGACATGCAGGCGCTGCTTGGGCGACACTCTGTGATACCATTGGCGCAGTGGAAAGGACTGGTAGCTATGGACTGCGACGTAAAAGAGATAGAGCCATGCAACATTGGACGAGCTGGCACATGAACCAACGTGCATGCTGTGTAAACAAAATGATGTGTCTTGAGCTGCAAACTCACCGATGAGTCCAGCCATCGCTGACAGAATGAATGTCGTGCGTGTGTCAACATATGCAAAGACGACATCAGCAATGATGGCTCCAACCTTGCCCATGGCTGCGCTGATTCCGTGGAAGGTTGATCGCACATCTGTGGGAAAGCTCTCTGCTGCAACCAGCCTGGTTTGTAACAACAACGCAAAATGTTTCTCGTAATATTGATGCACAGCTCACAATTGAAACACCGGTCACTGCCAGCAAACAACAAGAGCCAGCGATGTAGGTACTGTAACTCTGAGCAGAGGAGAGCATTTGGATGTGTTGCTATCAGAGCATCAAGGAACAAGCTGACTCGTTGATATGAGCAATCCTCAAACTGAGGGCAGCTGTTGCGCCTGGCTACAACAGAGAGCCTGGAGCGTTCCACCCACTGATGCCAATCGGGCTGTCTGGTACTCTCATCAGGAGGAGCAATCTGGCCCAAATTGCTGAAAAACTCATTTCGTTAGAAGAGGCTTGAAAGATGTAATAAATAAATATATTTTTTATTTTTATGATTTCTGTTTTCTGTTCTGCTATTATCTTTTTGTACTCACCAGGAGGTGCAATTTGGTCCAAACTGCTGGAAGAAGCTCGAGAGAAAGTACAGTGCTTGGAATGCCCTGAGGCCATTCTCACTGGCAATGAGTGTGGGGAAGGCCACACCACAGGTGATAAAGAGCACAAACATGGCAAGGAAGCCATTCTTCTGCATGCGGCAGCGGCCATACCACTCCTTGTCCACCACTGCTGCAGCACACCAATAGCCGATGAGGGAGATGGCGCTGTTGAGCACTGTCCACTGCATGCGCTGAAACTCTGTGTCCTGTAAAGCAGGAGCGTAAAAGACACATCAACTTAGCAGCTGCGGAGCTTTTGCAGGACCATCAACTGACTGCACAGGGCAGTAGATGTGAAATGCTGTATGCCTGCACGAACATGATGAAGCACAAAGAGCATCAGACAGCATATAACTTTGCTGACATAGCACAGCAACTGGACCTGCACACACCTTGGGGTACAGGAGGGCAATGAAAGTGCTCTGGAAGAGCTTGTTGCCGTAGAAAGCAAAGTCGTTTGCCACCCAAGCTAGGCTGGTTGCCGTCAGCCGTGGCCAGAAGTTGCTGAAGGCATTCATGGTCATGAAGCGCTTCAGTTTCTGAAGCTCTTTCTGTGTCACTTCGTCAAAGTCCTTCTTCTCCTGCTCCCAAACCTGAGGTCACAGCAATGCACAGCACATGAATCACAGCAATGCACAGCACATGAAAGAGCAACTCAGGACAATCTACCAGATGAGGCTGGCAATCTGCCGTCCGGCTATGAAGGCTGGATGAATACCCAGCTGCTGTTGGTAGCAAGTTGCCACAGACGCATGGGGAGAGTCAGCTGGGTCAGGTGAAGGATAGAACTGTGGAGTCCGACAGATCTGTTGAACCCAATCACCACCACACATCAGCTTGACCTCTGGTCGCTGTTCCACAAGAACGACGGCAAAGGAGTGCTACAAGCATATGCCATCAGATAGCAACCCTTCTGGTGCAATCACATGAAGCAACCTACAGCAATTCAGCAGCCCAACTGACTTGCAACCCCCACATACCTTGGACTCCTGCAGTTTCACATATCTCCAGTACACCATGAATACGCTGATAGCTGCACCCACAGCAAACTGGATCATGAGCACATTGCGGCTGGCAGTTTTGTCCAGAGTGTCGCTGGTCATGCCGAACAATGCCATGCAGATG
The DNA here is from genome assembly GCA_018290735.1 of Coelastrella sp. MACC-549. Classification (NCBI taxonomy): domain Eukaryota; kingdom Viridiplantae; phylum Chlorophyta; class Chlorophyceae; order Sphaeropleales; family Scenedesmaceae; genus Coelastrella; species Coelastrella sp. MACC-549. The sequence continues at coordinate 69,209 of JABEVS010000192.1, read as the reverse complement.
AGGATGACGCAGCCATTCACCAGATTACCCAAGCCCTGCAAAAGACAAAGCATTGAAGGTTGAGTGATAAGCGAAAGGTTTAAGACAATTGAAGGTTTTAGTGACAAGGTACAGCTTTGTGCTAGGGAATGAACAGACAGCTCCTGAGACAACCAGTAGCTTGCCAGATACAGCCCAGGTCAGTGCATCAAGGCAATGTTCTGGTGTTTGTGGCCACCCTAGTGTAGGCTACAGGCTGAACTTATGTCTTAGTCCTGTCGTGTGTGATGAGCTGTGACGTCCTGCCTCAAACCCTGAACATAAGCCCTCAACATGAACCCTCAAGATAAAACTTACCTGGCCGCTGAACGTGAGCACCACTTGCTCTCCTCTGCGGTGCCTGAGCCTGTCATCTGCTTGGCTGCGCTCAGCAGCTGATGAGGAAGCCATAGGATACTCGCCACCAACACCAGAACCATACCTGAGTTACAGTAAGGTGATGAGCCAGAAGGGGATAAAGCAATCAACAATGTGAAGCGCAAGTAGCATAACTCGGGCTGGCACATGGTCTCTCTCTACAGTGCTTGTACAACTACCCATTGGCCATGAAGCAGGGCATGAACGTTCTCGACAGTTGTGCAGTGACGCTGCACAACTATCCCGGACGTTCAGACCCTGCTTCATGGTCAATGGCCATTGACACATGGGTGCCTTAGACGGTTCAGCTGTGGTGTGACAGGATGACTCTTGTAAAACACATCTGCAGCTGCAGCAATCAGCAGTCCACAGCAGCTTGGGCCAGCACAACTGTGCAAGTCTCACCAGGTGGCTGCAAAGATGTAGTAGTTCAAGTAGGTTGCTGGGTCAGACACCAAGGGGGCGAACGTCAGCAGGATGGTACCAGTAAGCATGATGCTGGCAACCGCCCTGCTGCCCCATCGCCGACCAATCAAGTCTCCAAGGAAACCAAATAGAAGCATGCCCACAATGATACCTGCAGATCAAGATGGCCACCTGTTGTTCCACGCCATCAGCCTTTGGGTGGCAGTTGGTTGCCAGCTTGGTTGCCAACTATGCCGGTCAGACATGCACAATCACGAAACAGCGATAGACAGCAGCATGCATTGGATGGGCTGCACTGAATGACAAACTTGTTTTGACTGGCTCCCCACAATGAGAAGAATATCAACGGACCACAACATATACTAGTTGAGATCACGACTCTGGTGACGCACCGCAGATTTGGATGTAATTCTGCACATGTGTGACATTCTCTGGGCATACTTGATGAGTCTTGAAGCAGGTTGGGTACAGGGCAGTCTGCAGGGGCCTTGTCAACCCCAGTGAGAAAATGATGTACGCCATGCTGAACATGCCTGTGAAGAATGATCAGCATTTTAGGACAACACCACGTGTTTGTGCCAGTTACACTGCTGTGCATGGATGCCAGCAGCTTGCTGCAAACACTGCACAGCAGGCATGAGTCGTGATCTTGGCAGTGAGTCATTTCTTGCCAGCCTGAATGCCATAGCATGCCTCTGGCAGTGATATCAACAGGGGTTGAGCAAGGTATACATCTTTGATGGGAGAAGGCCAGCTAACATTGTGTATCCAAATTGGAAACCAATGACCTCAGAGGATTTATGAAGAATGACTCACCAAGGCCTGGGATTGCCCAGCTGATGTACCAGTCCCACCATGCTGCAATGGGATTCCTCTTGCTGCAAATGCACACGCAACAGCTGACACATTCAGGGCAAGAGGTAACAATACATTCTCCCTAAGCGTTGATTGTCGAAGAACACTGTTCATCTACGACACAGCGAGATGGCACCATGTACTGCACTGAAGTGTTATGAGCAGCTGCGGCAGAATACGCACTGACGCTGCGACCGAAGCTTGTAACTACTGCGCAACTGGCGCAGCGAAAGTACTGGGCGATCCCGGGACCAAGGGCGCGATACGCGGAGGTGGATGAGGGGCAATCTATTACAAGTTATGAATAGGACATTGAAACGCAAGCCTGATGACCAATTGCGCTGCCAGCGTTCTGCTCACACTGGGTGTTGCGCGGTGTACTTGCTGCTGACAGCGCTGAGGCGTCTTAGAGTATGCAAATTATCCACATCTATGTGATATTTGCTCATACAGATGCCGCTGTCTTTGTTTGCCATCTTCGTGTTCGCCTCGATTGGAAAAGGGCGGCGTGTAGGCTTGCTAGGACCACACACGAATCTCCGGGAGCCTTAATGAACCTATCAGCTGCAATGAGAGCTACGTCTCAACAGGAGAGGAGTGCACTTGTAGCTGCGAGGGGAAACTACTTGGAAGTGGCGTAAGCGCGCGATGCACAGGCGCACGCAGTGGCAACATGCTACAGTATTACTATGCTATCAACCACAACCGTTCCAGCCGATGATTACACGGCGAATCGGGTGTAGGTATCCTCTGCACGGAGGTGAAGTCGAATCTCCAAAAAAGAACCAATAACCCCGGCAAACCCAACAGCAGTGGGAAACACACAACAACACAGATGTGCGCTTTTAGATGTATTTCACGTGAGTCAACCCTGAAAATATGCTCGCATGCACCGGGGTGAATCCGAAGTGCACAAGACGCTGCTCGCATCGTTCATCGCAGGCGCGAAGAGCTATGGTCGATCACATTCAGATGCTATGTGGCCAAATCGAGTGCCATACGAACCTTCTGACAGAAGGTGTTGCAAATCGGTTGGAAAAGTAGCGCAGGCCTTTCCCGGCTTCCAATGGCCTTCTGGCAGTTGAGGTTTCAATTACTAGATACACCCAATGGTTTGCAGCTGCATCTATCGCCAGATGAACCGCAACAGAATGCAAGGGCCAATCGGTCACCCCCCACGGCCTGGGGCCCAAGAGGTCCCGAGAGGGCCTCCTAGGCTTAGCTGGCAGGTAAATGTCATTATGTGCTCTTGTCGCAAAAACATCATGCTTCACAGTACTATTACTAGTCTGACAGACTGTATCCCCCCCCCCCCCCCTCCCCCTCCCCCCCCCCCTCCCTCCTGATCCCTGTTTACTGTGCCCTCCCCCGTTTTTTTCCTCCCGTCAACACTCCCCTTTCCTTATACAACCCAGCTCTTATATACAACTAGATACCTCCAACACACCTATCAAAATACACACAAACGCATACCACCACAATACTTACTATAAATAGCTTATAGCTGGAGCAAGCAATC
>JABEVS010000192.1:0-66003 GCA_018290735.1 Coelastrella sp. MACC-549 | reverse complement strand
CAGACGAAGATATAATTGTTGGACCATGTTTATCCCCCCCCCCCCCTTCCCCCGCGCCACCTGCCTGGCCTGGTGAAGAGTTTGTCAGGTGCCCTCCTAGTTGATGAGCGCCTGGCCACATTGCTGTACAGCCAGTTACCTGGTTCGAATGTACACCTGGAATGGCATGGAAGGACTTGACAGCAGGTTTGCTGCCAAAACAACAGTTGCTGTTAAATAATTGTGGGGCCTTGGCCCAAAGCAGCTCTTCTACGGCAGAGCTGACCAGCCCTGGCAGTTTTATAGCCCTCGTCTCACACCCAGCCCCCCAGATCTGTGCTGCTGCCTTGCAACATGGGGGGCACCAGCCAACTTATCACGCCGTCCTCACGCACACTCCTGATCAGCACCTCCCGAAACCTGGCCCCTGCAGTTGCAGCTGCTTTTGCAGCTCCATTACCCGGTATACCCCTGCCATCATCTTCATTGTGCAATGGACTACTGCTGGCTGCCGGTGTTGCACCTGCTGCTGACGTGGGCCAGTCCTGCAAGAGGCCGTTGACCTCTGCTAACTGCTCTAGCTGCTGGAGCAGACAACTACAACTCTCTTGTATCAGTCCTGCTATCTCTGCCACAGCAGCCTGCAACAGCAGCAGCAGAACACCATGCACAGTCAAGGGCCTACTGCACTCCCCTTGTGGAAGGATTGACTCACTTCAGCATGCAGAACACCATGCAGGCCGCCTACGCCTATACGACATCACCACTAGGCGGCCTGCATCGGATGCATTTCCAAGAACAGACAATACCAACAGAAACAACATACATTGCCAAGAAAATGTTCTCAAACCACTTTCATCCCACGCTCCCTCCACAACTATGAATATCTACATATTTCCACAGCTTACCTGCTCCTCCTCCCCTCCCACATTGCCATACAGCGGGTCGTCGATGTCTTGACCGTCAGTCTGATCAGCATGTGCGGCCAGCTGAGGGTGATAGCTGCCAAGCAGCCGCACCCGAGCACTGTACTGACCTCCTGGATTAATCAGGTCATATGATGACACCTGACAGGCAACAACCACAAACAAGTTTGCACCAGCATGGCCTCGAGTGCGGAACTCAACTGTCAGTTTGGTGACTGGGTCTTCTGGGAGCTTTGACACTGTCATTTTGGTGAGGGAGCTTTGATTGATCATCCATGTCGGACATTTGCTAAGGCATATGGCTGATGCTCCTGCTGTGACTCAACGCCACAGCAGGAGCACATGGCTGATACTCTGTGGGTGCCGGAGTGATGATTACAAGAGTAACAAAAGAATTACAGCACCATGGTGTGCAGGGATTGAGGTCCATTACCAGTAATGAGATTCATGTTACAGCCAGCCACATGTAATCACATTCACAGTTGCGCCGCTGTCATACCAACGCATTTGATGCTGGCTACAGTAAAGGTGTTGTGGGATCCGGAGACCTGGAAAAAGGAGACAGTTCCTGTGTTATGAGATATGTTCTTGACGGCCCAATCAACAGCAGATCTCACAACACAGAGGCTGCTTCCTTGAGACAATGCAAGATGGGCAAGCATGTGGATGGCCCATCTGCACCATATGATGTGAGGAGACTGTCATCATTGCTTCCTGGTATATGTTGTACTTTTTCAATGGAAAAGTTCTGCAACAGCAACTCAGTCCAGCAACTCACCTCTCGCAGAACGTCTGCGGCTGTGTACTTGTCCATGACAAGCACCAGGTCTGCAGCAACAATGTCATCTGCAGGATTGAACACGACCGCACCGTTTGCACTGCTTGAGTCAGCTGAGTCGGCTCCAATTGCTGCTGTGAGCCGTACTCCAAGAGCTGCTGCTGCTGCTACTGCTGCTGGGGTTGGGCTGTCCCCTGCACAATAGTCTCTTGTGGCCTGCACAGTGTTACAATAAGGCGTTCAGATGATGGCATCATGCAGCAAGTGTGTGAGCAGATACAGAAATGTTGTTTTACATTGAAAGAAAACAAAGTTCCATGCAATAAGGGCGCCTGTATGTGTAGGTACAGGTACTAACAACAATGCCTGGAAGCCTGTTAGGTGCCAGCAAAGACACCTGGCATCAATCGAGAAGCAGTTCAGCCTGCAGGGGCAGTGTTCGCAAGTGTGCAGCATAGCCACCACCATATTGTATTGACAGGGTGAGAAATGATATCAGCTGTGAGATTGTTGAGGCTGCCAGCTGCTTTCTATTGTGAATCAGACCATTGGCAAGCTGTAATAGCAGCAGCAGCTGCTACCAGCCTTTTTGCAGTGGCAGTAAGAATAGCTGTGATGACATTGGTCCTGCTTTGAGCTGACATGTGCACACTTGTGTTCCTCTGCAATGGCTTGATTTCATGATTTGGGAGTCTATGTGTTGTTGGGGTGCTACTGGGTGTGGCAAGCAGGAAATAAGTGCGGATCTCACCCTTTGTTGTACCTCAATCCAGTCACGCAATGGACTGTGCTGCAGTCGCTGTTTGAACAATGCTACTGCAAGAGGAGCTCGACATATCCCGCTTTCACTCACAAAAAGCAGCAAAGCCTGCAGGAAGTAACCGCACTCAAATGACAGCAGCACATTGGCTGCTGGACTGTACAGTGTGAGAGAGGCCTGCACCTGCTGTGTTCTCACTGTAAGCACATTTCATGTTGTTTACCGGTTGAGAGCTTTCCAAATATACCCTGGAGCTTTATTCTTCTTCAATGTTGCCAGGCAGCATGGTACTGGCAGTTTCATGCTGTTGAGGTGTCTGTGTTGGCTGCATAAACTGGAACCAATGCTTGATAAGCACCCACCTTGTTTCGTTCAGTGCTGCTGAGCTTCTTCTCCGCCTCCCAAGGCGTTGAACGGTACGCTGGCTGCACGACCAATCCATCCACATACACTATCGGCCCTTGGCTGCTGCTGCTCTGACTGTGGACCTGCACACACCAGATGGATGAACTCGTGTATTGTGCTATTGTGATCGTGCGGCTGCCAGTACGAGTAACCCCTCGTAGACATGCACTAAACAGCAACGCATCATGATCTCGTCACGATCAAGTGGGGGACAGTGGCAGCCGACTGCCCAGCATTGATGCAGCTGCATACTGTGCAGTTCTGCTGGTTCCCACCCCATATGCTGACGAGCGGCAGCAAAACATATTCATTGATCAAACACTGAACTGCATTAGCTATACCAAAAGCGGCATACCTTGCGGACACGGCCTACTGAGCACGACTGACGAAAGCAGCGAGAAAAGCCATGTGTCTGTCGAGTGCCGAGACTCCAGCTGCCTGGTGCTGCCGTCCGCATGCCGAGATCTATATTGTGGTTATACTCTTCAATTACGTCCAAAGTTATTTCTGTTCAAGCACACACTTTTCTGCAGTTGGGCAGCAAAAGATCGCCGGGATCTGGGGAGATGAGCAGTTACGACCATGCACGAAATAACTATACTTCACTGTCCAAGCTGCACAGGTCAGTACGGCGTCCTGGTCGCTGGTGGCAGTTATGGCTGTTCCTGTCTCTTCAGCTGCCCGAATCAAAATGCCGGAACAGCTCGACGAGCTGAGCTTGTGCTCTGCAAGAGACGGCAGATTATGTGCTGTGCGACGCACAATAAATGCTAATCATGACACAAGTTGCATTTGCATACACTGACCACCTGCCGCTGCCGCAAGTTGATTATGACCGGAACGTTCAGGTCAGTCTGCTGTTGGCCTAGTGGTGAGAAGAGTCTTCAAAATCGCCTCCTGCGATCCAGTGCACTCCGGTTCCTGCAGTGAAAGCGGCTCCCCACTTGTCCCTGGAGCCAAGTCCCACTGCAGCAATGCATTTTGCTGGTCAAGCAACTGCTCTTCCCAACCATCACTACTGGCATGCAGCGAAGGCGATGACCAGGCAACGGACGGTGACCGCTTGAGGCCTCTGTTGCTACCTTTCTCTACATCTGCTGGCGATGAGCCATCACTGCTTGTTACTGTTGCAGCAGCTGCTGCTGCTGTTGCTGCCTCTACATCTGTTTGTTGTCTGGCTTTCTTGATGAGGACCAACAGCTGTGCCTGCTTGATTAAGAGAACATCTTCCAGCTTCCTGTGATGACAGATAGCAGTGAACTCACTATATAGGCCAATAAGATATTGTATGAGCACAACAAGTGCAAGCTTTCTGGGTTGTTTGCTTGCTGCTGCTGCTGCTACTGCAGAAGCTCTGGAGCAGCGGCAACTGCTGATGTTGCTGTTGTAGCTGCTCCTGTACAATTACTGCCTCAGGCAATCCTCCTGATGTCCATCTACTGAAAACAGTTATACATGTAATGCCGCAGCGGCCATAATCCGCCCCCGCCCTCCCCAGGCTCCAATTGGCCGCAGCAGCAGGGCTGGCTGGTTCTGAGCAGACACACATTGTCATGCAGCAAATGCAAGACAGATGTTGCAGCAAACGCAAGACAGATATGCTGAACACAGCAGCCACGAACCGCTTACACAGGGTGACATTTGATCAGCAACTTGCCTTGCAAGTGAACTGTGTGCCTCTGCTCGTCGTGTTGCCTGTGCCAGGGCATCTGCAACAGACGCCTTTTGCAGGAGAGCTGCCCTTGCTGCTGTTTCATCCCCAAGAAGTATGTGCTCTATCGCATAGGCCTGCACAAAACCGTACACTACCAGGTATGGTTTGAATTGTCCAGTCACCAGGCCATGAGATGCCTAGGGCCACACGTGGTGTGTGTACAGACAGTATGCCAGTGTGCGGCACAAAGTGGTCTGTCTGATCTGGCTGCTGGTTGGATACTACATCAAGATGTATACGTAAAGCTACTACATGGATTGCTGCTGGCAGGGCTAAGCAGTCCAGGTAGTTTTTTTGAAATAGAGGGTACAGCACTCTGTATGATGAATACTCCGCACCTTGGTTGCCAGCTGCGGCAGGGGCACTCCATAGACACGATATTAGATTGCGGTACGCTGTCAACGGAGGCCAGAGCATCACTACTATAACAGAATCAGGCAGGTCGAGTCTGACATTGTTCAACAACCTGAACTTCACCAGCTATCAAGAAAGTGTACCTGCACAGTTGGTCCAGCCTTACCAGCTGCTTGAGATGTTTACCTGGAGCTCTTGTGACCGGTTTGCTAGTCTCCGGCTGCGCTTGGCGGCAACTTCAGCTGTCCTGCTAGCTTGTTGCAACTCGGAGTCTAATGCATCTGCTTGGGACTTCAAATCCTCTATCTCAACCAGTAGATCTGTTGCAGATTTTTGCCGGAAAAACATCGTTGAGGTCCACTGAGTGCGCTGAAAAGTTGTCAATGGATCTTTGCGTGCAAGTGCCAGAAAGGAACACGGGCTGTGAGACCACAGCTGGTTGATGCTGTTGAGGTTCAAACACTGCCTGATAGGTTCCTAGATGGCTCAGCTTTGGCCATGCACCTTGCATCTACACAGCTGCAGAAGCATGTAAACTAACCCTTTGCAACTCGTGCCACGAGTGAGGCTTTGCGCCGGGCACTGCACAATGACGGTGCCTTGAACGCTGTGTGCCTTGCAGCCTGATATGCTTGCTGCCCAAGCGCCTTGATCTGATGAGGCAATGCCGAGCCGCGATCTGGATAATTACGATACACAAAAGGCCGTTGCAACATCCATGCAAGCTCAAAGCGGGCAGGAGCAGCTGTACAACGTTACAGATGCCTATGGACCCAGCAGTCAAACCGGAGCACACGGGTGAACAGTCAGGACACTATCTGGTTCCAACTCAATGATATATGCGTTGGTGCGGAGCATGAGCAGTCTATACCAGCTGTAAGCTGGGGGTTACGTTGGGAAGCGGGATGGGCAGGCCGGTCCCAGAGCGCAACAGCAGAGTGTGCGCGGGCCGCCCTACGCCATATAGCGTTTGGTCAAGGGCCTGAAGACCTAATATTGTAGTATGTTGCAGTTAGCATCTGACCTGCTCGAGTAATTACCACCTGACCAGACCATCTATGCAAAAGCCCATATCAGTTGATTGCGTGCTTGATCTTCCAGCTTGATTGCGGCAGTTTTTTCTATATAATTTCAAAAGCCTACAATTGCGCAGAATGCTGACTGCACACGTAGCTGCAGCGCCATTATCAGCAAGCAGCAGAACTCTGCGGACCCACATCTTCTGCAGCGCTGGCAAGACCGTTTGCAGGTGGAAATACTCTGAAACTCCAATTGCACCCTTGTTTGTGCCTTTATATGCAGTGACAGAAGAGCAATTAAAGACATTGTGATACAGCATGACACATGGCAGTACACACAGAGTGCATTCGTAATTATGAATGCACTCTGTGTACACCGCCTGTGCGTTCTGCGCAGTAACCTACTGCTCAAGTAGTTAAGATAATGATACATACCCACTGTATGGCGTGCAGGGTGGACGTCACATGTAGCCACAGACAGACCGCAGCTGCAAATCTTGTGCTGCCCTGCCCCTCTTCCAACATCATCCACCAGCAGCACTATCGCCAACAGCGGCTGCAGCGGCCACAATCCAGATCACACCACGTAGCACGTGCAAGTGGAATAGACCTGTCTGCTTTGGGCATTGACGTGCCAGACATTGATGCAGCAGATGTAGCAGCATACCAGGAAGAGCTTGGAGCAGAGTTCGATGTGAGTTTGGAATCACAGCAACATCCTCCAGCTCTGCAGCAGGCGATCATGCCTCCTCTTCCTCCTCCTCCTCCTCCTCCTCCGCCGCCGCAGCAGCAGCAGCAGCAGATGCCGCCTGAGACCTTTTTGCATTGCTTATCTGCTGGCTCCTTGAAATGGTCGTCTACAGCAGTGAGGGGCCTGCAGGCTCAGCTGATGACGTGATATCATTGTGCACGTGGCATGCGCAACAAATGGTGTTGAATCCTGCAGTGAAATAAGAATACAAGCATCTACAGTTACTTTATAAACTCCATGGTACCAGTTCTGTCGCTCTCCAACCTCCAGACCAAGAATTATTCCTTCTGCACTCTCGCCTGCAGGAGAATGGTGTAGCTGTTACTTTTAATAACACTGATCGAGTACTAGAAGCCCTGAGAGATGGGGCAGTGCTCATTGACAGATCACACTGGGGAAGGTTGAGAATAGCTGGCAAGGACCGGCTCGATCTGCTGCATAACCAGTCAACAGCAGATGTGAAGGCACTCAAACCAGGCCAAGGCTGTGACACAGTGCGTAAGAATGCTGCTATTTAACACATCAGCTGACATATGAAATTGGATTCAATGGGATTCAAGCACCTCTGGTTTGACTGGGAAAAGGGGGATATGGGTGCAGAACATCCATGACAACTGAACAGCAAATACCTTTGCACTGAAGCATTTGCACATGTGCATACTCTGCAATTCTGAATGATCTTGCAACATATCTAGCCAAACAAATTTGAATGACACTGAGTTCAGTATAGCATGCCCCTGTAGGTGTTTGTCACTGCCACCGGCCGCTGCCTTGACCTGGCTACAGCTCTGGTGCTCAGCAGCAGTGTTATGTTAATAACGTCTCCCAGTATGCGGCAGCCTCTGCTGCAGCGGTTGGACAAATATATCTTCCCAGCAGATGAAGTCACTGTTATGGATGTCAGTAACAAGTGCAGGATGTTCACTTTGATGGGGCCACAAGCTGATGATGTGTTGAAAGAGTTGGCAGGAGTGAGTTTGTATGTGGAGAATAATAAGAAGAAATCCTGAACTTGCAATAAACTTCGGTGTTCCTTGAGGCAATCCATGCGAAACAGATGTGGGCACGCAACAACTAATTTACAGTTGAAACAAGATGGCGCTTCTCCGTGCAGAAGGATCAACCATCACCTACTCATTTATGATAAACGAAGGCAGATTCCATGGAAACAGAATGCACGTCTATTTATCATATGACTGCTGTGTTTAACTGCTTGCAGGAAGCTTTCCAGCTTGAAGGAGAGCCGTATGGTCGACACCAGCTGCTGAAATTTGGCTCCGGCGCCCCTGTCATTCTGGCTGTAGGCTCAGGCCTGGCAATACCAGGCTACACACTCATAGTAGACGAGCAGGGAGCTGCAGACCTGTATGCGGCAGTTATCAACAAGGTGAGTTTGCAGGAAATACGGTACACGTATGATGACAACAGCACAGCGTTGTAGCTTCCCGAACTGGCAGCTTCACCAGCAACAGCAGCAGCAGCAGTCGTCCACGCCATGCACAGCAGTGGCCGGTTCCTCTGAAGTTGTCATTGTCAAGTCATGCTCTGCAGCAATGGCAAGTGCAGACGAGGATTAATAGCACTATGAGAAACACACACAAATGCTTTTCCCGTGACCAATGGCCTTTGTCACTTCTTTGTTTGTGTGTGTATGTGTGTTTTCAGCTGGTAAGCGTGTACTTTTCAGAGAATGTTGCCAACCATCAAACGCACTGCAGGGTTGTGTGCCCATGGGGGAGTTTGATTGGGAGCGTGCTCGCATTACTCAGGGTAGACCAGCAGCAGCAGCAGAACTCACAGAGGACTTCAACCCCCTTGAAGCTGGTCTGAGCCACGCTGTTTCACTCACCAAGGGGTGCTACATAGGCCAGGAGACATTAGCAAAGGTGCAGTCATTTGTAATGTACAAGCTGGTCTCAGTAAGACTTAAGCGGTTTAAGATAGTAAAGCTTTGTGATTGATCACCTCACCAAGGGGTTATTTTTGAAAACTGTATGATTGTATGAGAATGGACAATTTGTATGGGGCACTAATGTAACCATGAGCTTGTCAGATTGCTTTGTGAAGAAATTTTCTGGTGTCTCCGATACTCGCATCGAGTCCTCCAGGCAGACATACTTGTGCTGTGCAAATACAGTAAACTATCTCATGCCTGTAGATTTTTTGATATAAAATTTCAATATCGCTTTTTCCAATTCGTTGCTGCTGCTGTGATCATGTACCACAGGTCACCAACACTAATGGCCTAAAACAACAACTCTGGGGACTTCAGCTCAGCTGCCGAACAACACCTGGGGCTGTTGTGACCGCTGTGTCAGCAACAGAAGATGAAAAGCCAGAGGTGCTTGGCAAAATAACAAGTTATGTCAATTTGGAGAAAAGCGGGCATTTTGGACTTGGCTATCTGCGCTGCAGAAAAGGAGGAGCACAGGTGTGGTCTGTCAAAATCATGGCTGCTTTCAATCCTTATAGTGCATGCTTGATGTAACTGTTGGCTTATTGCATATACACACTTGAATTGCTAGCCATAAACAGATTGGTCCTGAATCAAACAGCGCTTGTTGAATGTAAACTGGTTGTGCACCATCCCATATGCTGTATGTTTGATGCATTATATTTTTGAAAGACTTCTCTTGTCAAGGTGTTGGATGGAAAGTAATGCAAACATCCATTGGTGACCTCTGTAATCTTGTGTGATTGCGTATGATTCCTGACGTAAAGTGCTAGGGTTTTGGGTTATACTAGTCCATTGGCTGCAATGATTTTTTTGTTGTATAGAAAATGGTATAATTATACCTTATCACAAGTTGGTTATAACCTGATCATACGTGCTAGTGACTAGAATCACAATTACTCAACTGTCAACACCAATTGCTGGCCCAGGTGGCGCTGAAAGGCATCAACGTTCTGGTGGATGGAGAGCCTGCCAAGGTTGTAGATGTCCCATATGTCACCCGTGAACTGCCAACAACAGCAGCAGCAGTGGCAGCAGCAGCCGGAGATAGTTTACAGGACAGGGCAGCAGCAGCAAAGTGAGTGAGACTTGGAGGTCAATGCACCTGTCCTCATGAGACCACCACTTATGCTCTAACAATACCAAACCATCTCTGTCACCTTAACCCTGTGGAAAGCAGTGCGTCGGGCAGGGCATGACTGTTGTCAACCCGCTGCACTGCGTCTGCGGGCGAGTCCGGTACTGGCTAGTGACTGTTGCTCAGTTAGCAACAGTCACTAGCTAGTACCACACTCGCCCATAGATGCGATGCAACAGGTTGACAGGCTGAGATTCTGTCATTCCTTGTGAGCAAGTATTTTTGTTTTTATATTTTTTTTGGGTCATGACATGGTCTGATTTCATGCTGCTGTATAACGTCAGGCTTTAAGAGGGGCCCTACTCAACTACCAAAGGGGCTGCTGTAGAGCCTGAAGTCAGTCGCTTTTGCCAGTTTGCCTTTTGGACGCTTACACACTGTATTTTTGTATGTCAAAGAGATAAAGCCATGCAAAATTGGATGAGCTGGCAAATGATTTGATATGCCAGGAGGGGGGGTACCATATGTATAGTGGATGAGTCAAGTATCTATAATTCTCAAGTAGATTCAAAAGTGGATAGATATTTTTTTGAAAAAAAATCTAAGTGAATCTTTTTTTAATACTCCTGTCTGTGACTGTAGGCAAGCCAGGGAGGCAGAGAAAGCAGCACAAGAAGCAGCAAAGGCAGAACGACTCAAGGTGAGTGCTATACATAATGTAATTATGTGATAACCCATCAGCCGTAGCAATAGCTCAAGGTAAGTGTTGTGATGTTATCCATATGGTGCAACCAATGTGTGGCATACACAGCCACACAGCGGTGGGTCATGCATTTGAGGAAGAACTTAGTGATCATTGCACTCAGTCCATAAATGGACACATGCCCAGGGAATTAGTACTTATTTGTGAACCTGGCGTATGAAGATGTGCGTAACATTTGTTAGCGCAGTCTCTTAATTTGATTTTTATGCTGCGCTAGCCGTCATATGGCTCTACGGTGGTGGCATGCATGGCCTCTGCAGCAACTTGTCTGATCGTCAGTGACTGTTTTCAAAGGCCTGTGATCCGTTTTCTATATGCAATTATGCACCTGCAGGCAATGCAAGCGCGGCTAGCAGCATTCCAAGCCCAACAGAAGCAGCAGCAGCAGCAGCAACAGTAGAAGTAAGCTGCACAGGACAAATATGGCTGCAGTACCACCTTTTGCTGACCATTCACTGCAATGTTTCACGCTTGTCTGCTCCTGAAGCCAGCCTTTTGGAAGAGCATATCAACAGGCACGTGGTTCTGCACATCCTGGGTGCACATGCCTCTGCATATTCTGGCCCAGTAGCACAATTTTGCTGATGAAAAGGAATCATTACAGTTGCAGCATATGCAGATGATATCATTTTTGCAGAGACATTCCTCCATATTAGTCGACCCGACTAAAGAGTTGGGGATCAAAATCCTGCCGAGTGCTGGATCGATCCAGATATCTGGATTGAGACACTACACCAAGTATTCTGCAATCTATTTTAAAGGACAGAAGGTTACCGCCTCAAGACAAGCTTGTGATTTGCTTTATAACGATTCATCCTTTGCAGTACCGGTACCACTGCCGCGGCGCAGGCATTGCCTACTGAGTACTGCTTACGGTACTACCGCTGCCGGGCAGCGGCGCTGCCAAGCCCGCCGTATGAATAGACGTAGCTCCAACAAGCATTGATACCATATCGGCGGTTTCCTGCAACACTGTTGATGCTGGCAGCACCACACAGCCTCAACCTGGTCCACTTGACCAGCCTGCAGGCTGGCAAGCCTTAGTATATCAGCATATGTATATCCACAGTCAACTCTGTTGACGGCTATCACGATTCAGACTCGAGACAAAATCCTGGAACATACGTTAACCAAGTATTTGATGTTGAAGTTGATAGTTAAGTGCTAGTGAACGGTTGATGGTGAAGGCAGAAGTGGATTTCACGGCCAAGGAGAAGATTTTACAGTCAATTTGGGTCCCCGCCGTAGATATTACCGTCGTATTGTGCACTGGGGCGCTTTGCGGGGCGATTGTACCAACGGTATACCATTAGCTGATCATGTGCTCATCCTAGGTTGGCTACCGACCATGCTCTGAAGTCAACACATGCCCATCTCCTCCACTTTTTCAACGGATAGGGGATTGACCAGGCTTTGACACTGCCGCTATATTATTATGAATCATAAGTCTCTTACAGTCAAGTAGAGCTTCCTGGTTGTGCTAGTAAATTGGAGGCTTGTTTGTTGATTCAAGATGAGAAGCAGCGTGTGTGCCGTTTTGTGTCCGATGATGTATGGGGCTCCGTTGGTACATTATAATGTGTGTTGCCATGTGTTGCACAATACCTCTCTACTGCTTGGAAACTACGGTGTCAATGTGAGCATAATGGCGGTCGAACCGCTCAGCATGG
The DNA here is from genome assembly GCA_018290735.1 of Coelastrella sp. MACC-549. Classification (NCBI taxonomy): domain Eukaryota; kingdom Viridiplantae; phylum Chlorophyta; class Chlorophyceae; order Sphaeropleales; family Scenedesmaceae; genus Coelastrella; species Coelastrella sp. MACC-549. The sequence continues at coordinate 53,852 of JABEVS010000192.1, read as the reverse complement.
ATTGTTGTTGTCCGCTTCTGAAATGGGGCGCGGGGTCGATGGCAGGATTGCTATGGTCGACCATTGACGTTAATGGGTAACTTATATATATATAAGTTATATATATATATATATATATATATATATATATATAACTTATATATAAGTAGAGCATCCTGAGGACTTGTACATGGGCCAGAAACAGCTGAGACCTACAGCAACCTTAAATTCTAGCTGTCTCCAGCTGGGCTTCTGATAAATCTTGTCTCCTTCCACCCAATGATATCCGTTCGGCTCGAACCGTTTGATGGCGGCTCTGGTTATTTGCATCTCTGGGCTCGAGGAGCAAGAAATCAAGACTTTGATTTAGTTCTGCATGCTATCGAGCTTTCAGAGCTCACCACAGTTGAAACTGTGAAATCACAGTACGCACCGACCCATCCAAGCAGTTTGCACTGCAAGGGGCCCGTGCAGGCTGCCAAAACAGATCATCCATCAAACAGTGTTGAATGACGTGCGCATGTTGCAGATGTTCAATGCGTAGGCGAATTCCATGCAAATCAAGTCAGAAAACCGCGTAACCAGTCCTAATCCCCGTAAAGTTCAGCAATCTTGCCAATGCACAAGTCCACTTTCTTCCAAGGGTTTCCTCTGACAAGGTTGCCCAGCAGTAACATGGGAATCTGCAGGTAGTGGAGGCCCAGGAATGGCAGTGGGTCTCTTGATGCAAATACAGCATCAACACCCTGGAGGGTTACTTGGAAAAACCTTGGTAGGTAGCCTGTGTGAAACAACACAAGCAGCAATTGAATAAGCAGAAGCAGCAGTCAGAAGGGCACGGTATCATGCAGTATAAGGCTTGCTGGACCAGGACATTAGTGAGTATGAGGGTTGCTGGCAGACCGCAGCTACATTGTGACGATGGCCATTTTCCATCTTCTTGGATTTGATTGATATAATTACTGATATAATTGAGATTTAATCTAAATTAGGAAATTCCAGCCATTTATACCAGCCTACCATAAACAAGATGTTTCATGCGAGACATGCCTTATATATGAGCAAGGCCATAGTTACAACATGCTGATGCTGGTGCTGGTGAGCTGATGAGCCTCATTTGCCGCAGCATCCCTGATGGGCACTCTGCTGGATCCTTCCTGATGCTGCGTGTTTCTGTATGCTTCATTGTCCTGCTGCAATGTTTCAAGCGTCTCAAATGCTAAAATATGAACTTCTTTTGCTAGCTGTGCCACATACTTTTAGTCCTCAATCTGCTGGTGTTGGGTTGAATTCATACTGACGAAAATATACCGAAAATAAATGGAAAAAATCTTCTGGTGTCTCACACTGTCAAGGCGTCTGTGGCCAATTGTAACATTACGACCCCTGTACACATCAAATGGATGCTGCATGCCACGATAAGCTGATACAGACAGACATCTTCTGCAACCTACCCACCATGCTTGCTCTCAGACTTGTTTATTCTTTTTATTTCCAATGCTTACCTGGGTCCATGGTGACTCTTGCTACTTCATTCCACCACCAGTAAGCAGCTGGACTGCCTCTCAGGGGAATCACAGGCTTCAGCACACTGTCAGGTGAAGCAAAGGCTGCATGCAGGGCCACATCCAGGCAAAAATCAATATCATAATAAGCTCAGATCCAATTCGAACTGCCAAGTTGAATGGCTCTGAGAGCCTTCAAGCACAGTCCCCACTGAACTGCAGGCTTTAGAAAGTGAGGAATAATGTCATGTTGTTTGACCTAGCAGCTGGTATTTGTGTAAGGAAATAGGCTTGTTACATGGAAACTATCCCCTTGCTCGTCACTTCTCAGCAGGCAGTCCGTTAAACATTGGTGCAGCACATGTTTGTTTCTGAAGGCGCTGCAAACAGAGAACGTACGTCTGCAGAAACAAATTGGCGACGCAGTATAGGCTGCTGCTGCAGCTTGCAGGCCGTTGCCAGCACCCACCCGTGGCTAAAGCTGCATTGTCATGGAACTCTGTTATCACGCTGCTAGTACGGGGGTTGCACTCAATGCAGTAGAGCTGCCCAGTAGCATCCTCCATGAAGTCAAAACACAACTGCAGATAAAAACAAATGTACAACATAAGAGTGATAAGGATAGATTAGATTCAAGCAGCAAAATTTGGTGCTGTGTACAATCAATCCTCAATTGTTTTGCACTCTGGGATACACCCTGGGACTAAATTGTTGTTGTTGCAAACAGTGCTGCTGCTGCTGCTGTTGCCACTGAGCCCTTCAACACTCATAAATGTGCAGCTCTTGTGCACCTTGTGCAACAAGGAGCAAAAACTGGTTACGGTCTGCTGAGGTAAAACAAATAACGACGCTGGAAGCTAGCTGTAGCCTTGACCCTACAGCCTGGGTCCTCCTCACCTGCCCAGAGGCATTGCTGCGTGTAACAAAATGTTCCACCCATTGTTGAATTCCCGGGTGTCCCTGCTGCTCAAAGTTGAGGTTGGACAGCATGGCCAGGGTGTCGGAGTGTGCCACCAGCCGACCCTTGTCTGCTAAACTGTAGCAGGAATACTCTTTACCCTGTCAAAGTGAAAAAGTGCGAACAATGTCTCAGCAGCTCAACACCATGATCCCCCCCTGACCCCTAGAATCTGCAGAATCAAGCCTGAAAGGCTGTACAGTATTCTTCACATGCCTGAAGCCATGCCCTCCAAATCAGCCCCTGACAGGCACCCCTTCAGAGCCAACAAAGTCACTCATGGGGCAGCACAACTTCAGCAGGTGCTTGTTGACATGGGAAATCAGCCAAGACGCACCTTGATGAACTCCTGCAAAATCCAAGGTTGCTGTTCTGATATGATGACATCAGACCGTGATACGTAGGCAGCCAACTTATCCTGAGGGCACGGCACCTTCACCAGGTCAGCTCTGTGCACGGAGTCATATGACAAATTCTTCAGCACAAAGGTCTTGCCGGAATTGAGCGCCTACAGCAGCAGCAGCAGAAACAGGGGGACTGTGACAGCATGAGAGAGTTGCAAGCTGGAACCCAGTGTGCTTGTGTAATGGATGCATGCCAGCCGCAAAAAAAAACTTCTTGTTGTTGTTAATGCTCAGATTCAGGCCGTCCATCCTCTAGAAACCAGCAACTTGCACATGTGAATGATGTAGCAACATTGACATCCAGATTTCAGATCATAACAGATATTTCCAATCAGATCAGGCAAAAAAAACCTGACAGGGTAGATGCCATCTGCTTGCTGGCCCTTTGCATTATACATTCAGTGGTTGGCTTATACAATGATCTCAACATTTGGCAATGATAACATCAACCACCAGCTGGCGAATGCGCATTTTATCCCACATAATGGTGTTAGCATGTTGCTTTGACACATTTAGTGGAACTACTGGTGTTAGCTTCCCTGACCTGCTGCCATAGGTGCAACTTGCTGAGCTGTTCACTATGCCGACTCAGCAATTACTTTTGCTGAGAGTGGCAAACTCTGAGTATGAGTGACTCGGCATATCAGTTGAGCACCAAGTCTCACCTGTCCCGAGTTGAGTTGCATGAGCTGCTGAGGTGATGTCACCACAAAGTGGTCAGGCACCAGCAGTCCAAGTGATCTGGCATAATCAGAAAATGATGCTTTGTTGTCCAGCATAGCAGTTGTGCTGGGAGACAGTGTCCAGCACCTGGGCATGCAAAAAATAAAGGAGTTCTTGGTTTCATTGAGTCTACAAACAGCCAATCTGCTCCTGGTAACCAATGATCAGACATGTGTACCAGAACTTATACATACTGTGTATATTTTACAGGTGTTGGTGAGGTCTGACAGACCTAGACATAGCAGAGTGAAGCTGCTGTAGTTACCACATGTAGTGACACTTCTGAGATCACACAGGCTATCAACTTCACCACGAAACAACCAGAAAATCATGCAAGTCACAAACAGGGTCGAGATGTTCACATAGTGTGTTGAACGAAGTTACTGCAGGATGTTTTGTGGAGCAGTTTGACCAGCTCTGGCCACCCCAGGCATTCAACGAGTCTCCAAAATTTCAAAACAGCAGCAGGCAGCTCTTTCTCTACTGAGCAGCCTGAGTAAATCCTGAAGCAGGCACGCCTGGACTGTCTACTTCTTAAACGAGGCTAAAAATGTGTCCACGAGCTTGCTTGCCAGATCCAACATAGAGACTAAGCGCTGCAGGAGGTTGTGTCTGACAAAGCCTAGCATGCCGCAGCTTGTGTACCTGGCATATTTCACAGGCACAAAAGCCTGTGCAATGCTGAAAGCAGCTATCAATAATCATCTTTGGTGGGATAAAGTAAGATAGATAACTTAATTAATATTGTATGCATCCACTCACTTGCACTCCCGGCCACGAGCTCTGGCTTGTGCTTGTAGTGCCTCTGCTGCTAATGCATCATACAGACTTGCTATTGGTGATGATACGGGGATGAACATTGTGACTCCTTCTCTCTCAGCAATATCTACATGAAAGCATTGTGGCACAGCAGCAGCAGCAGCAGCAGCAGCGTTGGATGTGGACTCAGTCAGACACATCAGACCTTGGGCACTCCAGCTGTTCCATCACTCAAATTAAGGGAAGCTACATAGTATGCAGCTGTATTTACTAACCTGTGAAAGAGTTTTCAACAAGAAGGAAAGATCCAGAGTCTTCTTTACTGACAAGCCGCTTGCTTGTGTGTGTATACAGTTGACTGAAGTAGCAGGTTTCTGCCAGCAGTTATGCAGTGCTGCACGCGCCGAGCAGGAAAGAGAACATTGACAGACATCAGCCAGCGCAGTGAATTGCTCGATGCAGCTGCTGCACACACTTTACAGCAAAGACTCTATGCCAAGCACTGCTTGCAAGTCTTAACGCATTAGCAGGTAAAGCTGATCTTACCTAGAATCTGCTGCACATACTCAGCTGGCTGGTCCTCTGGAACTGGCACGGTGTAGAAGGCGTCCACAGCTGCACTGAACCTGCTGCCCACATGCCAATACTTGTGTGTTTCCAACAGCAGCACTCTCCAGCCACTGGCATGAAGGTGCCGGCACACATGCAGAGCCTTTGTCATCTTGCCACCTGCAGCGTGTTGGGATTTGTTCATATTTTGTCAATCAACCCTTACAGGTGATGATTTGCAGCCAAAATGGTTCTAACAATACGTCTGCTCTTCAACCTGCCCAACCTGCCCAAATACCTCAACTTTGCAATATAAGTAGTTTGTAGTCTGCAAAGCCTTAATCCCTGTCGATGATACTCACCTGTGCTCCAATCAATAAGCAAATTGCACTGCTTTGCATTTTATTCATATTTCTATAGTGACCATGTTTGTTAGTCCTTTGTTGTGTTGCAAGTTTTATATCATTGCTCAGACATCATGTCTATTCTCCAGAGGAGGACTGGTGTGACCAAATACCAGCAACTTGCACGACGTCATATGCGACACCTTGGGTTGGTGCATGCACAGTGCACTTGTGAGAATGCACAATAGCACATTCTGTTCCAGGGTTAGCTTTGTTGATCTGCCAGTAGCTTGAAGCCCGTCCACACAAGGCAATCTGTCATAAGGGAGGAGCCTTGTCCGAAAGTGGATTGAATTCACTGGGTAGATTTGAGGCGCGGGGCCGATGGCAGTAAATGCTATGGCTGCAAAGTACTGATTATTATTATTTTCATAAGGAAGGAGCACCTGTCTATGACGAACAACAACGCCAGCTAGCGTAAATGGGCACCTGTGGGTATCTGACAGTTGCCTGTTTACAATGTCACAGCATTGAAATGTTCACAACAACAAAATGATGAAGACATTCAACGAGTTGCGTTAAGGGATATGTCACCTGTGACTAGGACAGTGCCGGGGGGCCCTGCAATAGGACCTGCTGGAGCCTCTGCTGCTGCTGCTGGTGCTGGTGCTGCTGCCGTTGCTGATCCCGGACCTTGCTGCTTGCCGGTTGCTGTTCCAGTAATTATTACTGCTGGCTGATGAGCTTGCTGATCATTCCTGCTGCTGCTGCTGCTGTAGAGGTGTTGCTTGGATGTCAGATGCGTGTTGCTGCTGCTGCTGCTGCTAATCAGCCTGAAAAGAAACGTGATCACTGCTGTACCGATCACCGAGGGCTGAAGCACAGGAATGTTGCAAGATAAGTTGTTATGTCAGGTGCAATTGATGGATTGCTGGTTGCTGGAATGCTCTCTGCAATCCAATGCAGCACATGCATGCATGCACACTGTGCAGTATGCGACTGAGGTGATGACTGACCAGCAGCAAGCCATTGTGTGGTGATTGTGTACCATTTCCAGCGCGTTTTTGGCCCGTTGTGGTGTTTATCAAGAATAACTGTGAATATCACAGCAGTCAACTTGAGGCTCTGACGTGGCGCAGCTGGGTGAGCTATGTGTGGCCCCTGGCCCTGTCGCAGGACTCTGTGTTTGAACTGTCTGTGGGTCTGTGAATCCACAAACAAAAAAGTGGCTGAATAGATGTAAAAAAGGAGCTAAGCTTACCCAAAACGTTGTGTATATTATCACCAGCAGCACACAGCTCCTCAGACGAGCAGCCATCTTCTGCCAGAGCGGCAGCTCATTGAGCAGCTGCTTTCCTGCTGCCTTGTTTGCTGCATTTGCTGATAAAACTGCCCGCACGTCCTGCAAGAGGACAAACAGATGCAGGAAGACACGGCATTAGTTTCAAGAATGTGTCAATAGTGGGAGTGCTGCTGCAAACATTTGTTGCATAAGAGCCGCGCCATGTATTCGGCCAGTAGCAGTGCGCACGGCTACTGCTCAATACGCTGAAATCGCAACTCTCACCGGATCAGCTGCTGAAGGAGCTAGTTGCTTCAAATGTGCCGTATTCATCCCAAAGTGCACGTGCAAGTTGCCGCTGCGTTTGCTACAGTGATTGTCTTGTGCCGTTTATATCACTTCCGCATTTCTGTTGACTCGCGTCAGAGCACACAAACAATGCGGCATGCACAAAACAAATGCCATATACTGCTATTGCTTGATGTCTATTGCAGTCAGCGGTGGATATAGCAGTGACGTAGAGCGGACAGTACAAGGCGAGTGACAGCACCAGGCCACTCGTTGGCTGTGGTGAGTGACTGCACAAACAACTAGCACGTGTAAGCACGTGACGAAATGCAATGCGCTCATGATGCTTGCCGCCAAAGCGGGTGATACCTGGGACCATCGCCTGGCCGGGATTCGCGCCACGATTCTCTAGTGACGCATAACCCGTCAGTGCGCACGCAGCCCTGGGTGCCAGGAGCATGTGATCCACAGGATTCGAATCTCCAAGATTTGGCTGTTGATAGGGTGGTCCACAGAAGTGCGACTCCTCGGTTACGAACCACACTTGCGCATGTGCATGTGACGAATAGCATCTATCACAGTGCATGTATTCTCTTGTATCAATCACTTCTGTCAGATCACTAACTCAAGGCCAGTTATTTTGGATCAACAGTTCGCACACACTATTCTCTGACTGCAAAGTACAGCATTTCTCCGTACCACCACTTCTGCACTTTCAGAGGTTGCGAGGCGTTGTCGAATACAGTCACCAGCATTTTGCGAATTGATCAACTGATCGCGATTGGGCTGCTGCGATAGGGTGCAGCGGCAGCATGGTGCATCTCTCGGCATACGGGCCACAGACCAGCAGCATCATGCAGTCTGCGCCGCGTAACTCAGTTCGTCAAACAAGTTTCCCCCTGCATCAAGCCGCCAAATTTGGTCTTTCACCCGTTGGAAGGCCACTGAGCATTACCTGCAATAGCAGCAGCACAAACAGAGCCCCACTTGCTGCATATGCAGCTCCAGATTGGCCAGCCATTGCTTTGAGGCGCGCACGGCAGGTTATCTGCCGAGATGCTCCATACATGGGCAGCAGCTCTCCTACAGCTGAGGACGTAAGTGCTGCCAGCAGCACTGAGCAGCAGCAGCAGCAGCTCGTCCCAGACTTCTTCAGCCCTCAGTCCCTGGCAGCATCTGCAGGGGCAGCTGTTGGCCCCCTGACTGCTGCCACAATTAACCTACCTACCCCAGCAGCAGCAGCAGCCACTGTGATTGAGGAAGGGTCAATTGTGGATCCTGATGCTGCTAATCCGAGGTACAACAAGTCTGGGCTGAATGGACTAAATGTTGGCTCTACTACTGGATTGACCACGGTGAGCAGCACTACAGAGATGTATACTACGCGCCTCTAGAATACTTCATGATGGCCTGCTTCAGCCTTGTAGTCGTCTAAATTAGTGGAATACATCAATACTGCAGTATCAGGAACTATCTGTGGTACATCAGAGCCGCTCCTCATCTACTGCAGTTGTTTAGCACTGCATACATCATCAGCATTCAGCACAGCATACATCACCAGCATTTATCAACAGTAAATGTCTACCTGCAGTACGTTTTTAAGTTGCCCATCATCCATGGCAACTTTTCAGCTGCAGTGTTTTGGTGGGTGTAAACCTGGGTGGTCAAACAGCAGGCAACTGCAGCTAGTGATGCTGCAGCTGATCAACCAGCAGTACTTGGGAATACAAGTCACACTCATTGCTGTTGTTATTTTGTTACAAATATTGTTACACTTGTTACAGGGAAACTTCACTGTGTCTGCTCAGATGCCAGTGCTGTACACAGTGCAGGAGGTGCCCGGCATCCTCAACCCAGAAAACAAAGTAAGTTCATCACATGTCTCTGAGGCTGTGTCACTGTGGAGCAGTGATAGCGCAGTGCTAGCCACTTAGCTCAACAAAAAGTTAACAAACATGCTGAGTATCTACTACTCATTACTCATTACTCAGCTCATTAAGGCATCGGGTGCCCAATACTTAGTATTCAATAAAACTTAAGAGTTGCCGAGTCGTCTGTCAAACATTTGCTGCTCAGATATCACTCAGCTGGTGCTCAGCATCTGCTGCTGCTGCTGCTGCTTGTTGGTTCCACAACAGGCTCTCCTGCGTGGTGTGGTGCCTGGCTCCTTCCCCTTTGTGCTTGGCCCTGAGCCTGAGGTGGCAACTGGCCTGAGGCGGCTGGTGGTGATTGACAACAATGTTGAACGAATCTATGGCAACAAATTGAGACAGGTAATATCAGAATTTCCTACACTATCACCATAAATAATGATGTTAAAAGTAAGCTAAGTCAGATCTTATAAGTTAGTGCTAAGACAGATATGGGCTTAGGCAGGCCTCTCTGGTGATGAAGATGTTAAGCTTCATTGCGGGTCAGCAACCACTTGAGCAGCCATATGAAAGCAGCCATTGTGATAAGGTGCTCAGATGGCACTCTGCAGCTGATGGAAGAGTGTGCTAGACCCAGTCCAATCTCCAGAAGCTACCCTCAATTCACTGAAACAGAACCCTCACTATACTGATACGTAACCCTCGCTTTACTGATTCAAAACCCGCACTTTGCTGATCCAAAATAGTGAGCTTTCAGGCAGCTCACTTGCAGCATCAAGCTGTGCATTGCAGTGCCATGCTCCTGCTGCGACAGGCGGTGAGTGCTGCTGATTCATTGTACTGCTGAAGCTGTGGAAGCTGAACAGCAGTCAAGTACCAAAACCACTCAGTATGAACAGGCAATCTATGATCGCTGCTGCTGCTGCCGCCTGCTGCTGCTGCTGCTGCTGCTCGTGGTGCAGTACTTTGAACACCATGGTGTTGAGTACCGGCTGCTTGTGCTGCCAACATGTGAGGAGAATAAAGAACTGCATCTTGTAACAACTATTGCCGAAGCAATTGAAGAGTTCAAAATAAACAGGTAGGCATTGGGTATTCTGCCTGGGGCGGGGTAAATGGAAGGCTGCATGCAGTTGAAATCTGCAGCTCCAGCACCTGGGCAATCACCTTGGCTGAGGCCCGTTGCAATGGATGTCATCCCAACTGGCTGCATTTGTTGTGCACAGCACTCGCACACAGCTGTGCGCATTTCGCCAAGGGGTGGACATGTTATGAGGCAGTTTGCAGCAGTGTGTGGCGACTGACCCCCCAGTGTGACTATCCCTAAAAAGAAGAGAGAATTCTTGCATGTGGATACTTTCACATCCAACACAAGATGGTACCAGTGCTCAGGCTGTCATAGGAATATAATATGCATTTTATACTCAAAAAATCTGCATTTGATTCTATATACACCATCTGCATGTCATACGACCTGTCTGCAGGCGTCAGGAGCCCATTATTGCCATCGGTGGTGGTGTGTGCCTGGATGTTGCTGGCTTGGCGGCCAACCTTTACCGTAGGAACACAGGAATAATAAAGGTATGAGTCCAATGAGAAGCTTATGGGTATTGATGCAGTGAGGCCAACAACATGTCCAATAAGGAGCTGATCTGTTGTGCAAGTATGTTCATTGCAGCTGTGCAGGAATAATATAGGTATGAGTCCATCCAGTCCATTGCAGCTGTGCAGGAATAATATAGGTATGAGTCCATCCAGTCCAATGAGGAGTTTACTTGCAAACAAGTATGTGTGTTTTTCATTGCATGGCCCTGAGCCTCGGCAGAGCCTGCAAGCAGATGCAGATATGGACAGTTACGGCAAGTGGGGCAATTATGAATCTGAAATGTAACGTGTTATTATGTATTGAATGTAGGTGCCCACCACCGTCATGGGTGTGGTGGATGCGTCCATAGGCATCAAAACTGCTGTGAACTTTCATGAAAAGAAGAACAAGCTCGGTACCTATTGTCCCCCTCTGGGAGTGTTTTATGACACGTCATTTTTGACAAGCTTGGAGTCCCGCCACATCAGCAACGGGTCCGCAGAGATTCTGAAGATGGCGTGCATCAAGGATCGTGAACTGTTTGAGCTCATGGATATGCATGCTGAGGAGTTGATTGCTGACAAGTTCCAGGTAAAATCTGGCCTGCAGCCGCCGCCACCGTCGGATCTGCTTCTCTGTCACAGCTCTCACATTTTGTGCGTTGCTGTGGGGATTACCTGCGCCCTGCTGCTAGTTCAGCAACAGAACCTGATGAGGTTTTAGTAATCAAGACATCATTGCCACTGCCGCTGCCACTGACGCTACCACCACTGTTGCTGCTGCTGCTGCTGCAGGGTCCTGTGGGTGCTGCTGCCATCCGTCGCTCCATCCAGGGCATGCTGGAAGAACTTGAATACAATCTGTGGGAGGCGATTCTGGTCAGGCTGGTGGACTATGGCCACACAGTCAGCCCGGAACTGGAAATGGCTGCTCTCAGGTACAGTCAGGCTGGTGCGGAACAGTGTATTTTAACTATTAATACACAGTTTTTTAATACTTTTAATACTTGATACAACAGTGCGGCGGTGTACGCATCAAGTGCTTGCCAACTTAGCAGTGCTTTACATATCAGTAGGAAGTTGCAACTCGGCAGCCTGCCACAGCGTGGGGCCTTGTGATGGCATCCTGTGGTCATCGAAATATTCTGCAGATACTCATTTACATATTTGTGTATGCAATGCTCTGTGTCTTCAGGAGCCCTGAGATGCTGCTTCATGGCGAAGCGGTCACCATTGACATGGCCCTGTCAACTGAGCTGTCGTACGGCCGTGGCCTGATCACTGCAGCTGAGAGAGACAGGATTCTGGGCCTGATGGTCAGGCTGGGCCTCCCTCTCTGGCACGAGAGCTGCAACCTGAAGCTGTTCATGAAGGTCAGTCCAATACTAAAGAGATAATAGTAAATAGCAGTAATGATTATCATTATTGTTATATATATGTTATATGTTATCAATGCTGGGCCTCCCCTCTGGCATGAGAGCTGCAACCTCAAGGTGGTTATGAAAGTCAGTCTGAAATTTTAATACCTGAGTTGGACTTGCTCATGTGTTGTTGTGTGCCTTGATCTGTTTGTGCAAAGCAGTATGACAGTGCAATTGAACAGCTGCGCCATCTGTATGGCTCAACAGCTGCATGATGACACAGGCCAAGAGAAATGCACTGCAATGCTTGGCACTTTGTGCAGTAGTATTTCCTCATGCTGCAGCTCCTGGACCATGTCAGTGCCACTGGTGCACTGCTGCAGCCTGCCAGCTGCACAATTATCGTCACCACTGAGTAACAAGGAAATAAGGAAATAAGGTAAATTACACCAATGTAAATCTCTGACTGCTGGCTTGTGTGTTTTGTGAAACCATTTTCAGGGTCTTGAAGATATGACCCGCACCCGTGATGGACTGCAGCGAGTGCCTTTGATGAGTGGCATTGGAGCAGCCGTTTTCATCTACGACATCACAGAGCTCGAGATGGCTGCTGCTGCTGACAGACTCGTGCAGTATGCTGCTGCCAGTGGCTCAGCTGCTGCTGCTGCTGCTGCTGCAATGGCTGAGAGGAAGGGTGGAGATGTGGGCTTCATGGCAAACAATGTTGTCAGGCTGCCCAGTGGATTGCTCTCAGGGGTGAACAAAGTTGCAGCTGCAGCTGCTGCTGATTGCTGATCACGCTTTGTTGGCAAGTCCAACAGAAGTCAGTTTTGTTATGGGATCTTCTGCTGCTTTGGTGATTGTTCAATTGCTGAGGTGGAATGTATATATGCATGTTATTGCCCTGTATTGGGGTGAGGATATTGCTGTGTCTTGAACCCTGCATGATGGCATGGCTGCACAGCATTAGATGCAGCATTTTGGACAGCTCTTATTTTGACGATTGAAATGAGATTCTGCCTTACATGAAGGTTTTGGCCACGCAGGATTCATGAGTCCGTTGGTTTGAATTGTTTTCTGCATAATCAGGGATTCCTGCATTCTCAGGATAAAGCCATGGTTTATCGCTTGCTGCTGTATTTGCCAACCGTAGTGTGCCGAACGGCTGCACTGCACCTGAGGGGTATGGACTTGGTTGCATTCTGTCAAACTTGGTTGCATTCTGACAGCACTGATCTTCGGCCTACGTGGCTCAAATCAACTGTCGCCCTGCTGCTTTGATTGTCGGTTTGTGGCAAGTACACTGGCATTTGATACTGCCTGCAGTGACCAGTTGCAACACACTTGCAGGGTTTAGGACTACATGGTGCAGCTGCAAAGGTTACCAACTTTGCGTTGGCCCAGGCCGTGTACCACTAGTACTGAGTATTATCATAGCATGGGTTGTTACTTTGCATCGTAGCAGTCTGCTCATTCCTTACCACGGCTCCGTCATCACTTGTGACTTGGTTTATTTGCGCATTGACTACCTGTGCCTGGTGCTCTTGTTGGAAAGATGCATATTGAATGCAATACTGTGTCTGGACTAGCAGTGGCTGGTCTTGATATGGCTACTCCACTTCTTTCACCGGTAGTGGTACTGGTAGCGTTACTAACACTGTTTGAAACACGTGCATGCCAGCCTGGCATGCAGTAGATAGCATTACTGTAGCGGCATCATCAAAGGCTTTGTCAGCTAGCAGTATGTTACCTTGGCATGTGCAGCAGTTCGTCTGGCAGTCTTTCTGGGTGATTTCTCCCAGCTGTCAAGCTGCAATCTGTGTTCGATTGGCATCTCTTGTGGGGGTGATTTAGTCTTGCTGTCAAAATCGTTTCATAAGCATGAAGCATTCACTCAGTGGCAGTGCAGTAGGCAGTAGGAAGAGTGCCCTACTGTCAGATAGTATCCATCAGCTAGGCTAGATATGTCATATTTAGCCTAGTGAATAGATATTACCTGACAGTGTGGCCAGCCTATTTTGAGGTTAGAAGCTGCCTCAGCCGGGCCCCTAACTTTGAATGAAGAATCTGCCAGATTGAATCTGGCCTGTGTTTGTTTCTGATTTTGCCCCCATGAGCCATTAGTTGGCTCCTTACGGGTGGAAACCCTTGAGGTAATTTGTAGTAGAAATAGTAGTAGTAGCATCAGTGTCTGATTGCATACCGCTGCTGGCAGTGTGAAAAAACCTGGCAATAGTGATTTGTACAACATATCCGGTAATAGGTCTGTATACTGCTGCTCTTAGAATTCTTTGAAGAGCGTCTGTGTGTTCAGCAAGGCCACAGCAACAGTGTTGTGGCTGCAGGGCTGACTCATCTGCAAGGCCACTAGTGAAGTACATGTGACAAGCGGATGTTGGGCCACTGACAAATATGCACGTGACTGAAGCTACATGCTAGTGTTTCAAACTACAGGCTACCTACTTGGGCGACGTTAAAGTGGGAAAAGCCACTACCTTCTGTACCTAAACTTTTGTTTTGTGTCTGTTACAAGGGGGTGGTCTCCTGATGACCAGCCAGCTCTGCTGTTCAGGTCACAGTACTGTTAGGCCAGTACTGCCCCGGCCAAAGGTCAACCAGGTTGACCAATGGCACTCACTGTCTCACACCCAGCTAGGACAACACTGTCCAACAATCCACCATCCAGCCATGCAGACTGCAATGACCAGTGGGTATTTGGCCTACCCAATCCCCACACCCCAGCAACCTTCCTCCAATTGCAGGTATCAAGTATGTGCACAGACAGATGCAACATGTATTTAAAAAAAAACCTAAACCTCTGTCAACCACAACTGTGTAGGATAACTAGCGATCACACACTACTACTCCCGGGATGACGTTAAACTCGCCCTGGCTTGGCGTAGTGGTTAGAGCACCCGCTTCACATGTTGAGGTCGTGGGTTCGAACCCTGCCCAAGTTGCCGGAATTGACGGAACTTTGGGGGCAGCTTCGGCTGCCGACATCGTCCTGATTCAAGACTTGGTACAATTACAAAGCCCCATGAGCGACTTAAATGATGGCTCGCAGGTCTAGGACCGGGGAGGGTGTAACCCCCTCAGGATGTATTGTATTGTATTGTATTGTACTACTACTATACTGCTACTACTGCTACTACTGCTACTACTGCTACTACTACTACAAGTTACCTCAAAGGTTTCCACAAGTAAGGAGCCAACTGATGGTTCATGGGGGCACACCAAAAACAACAGAAACTAGATTCAATTCGGTTGAATCTCTGCAAGTTCAACTTGCAGAAGATCATCAGATTCAACCTCCAAATCAGATTCAGAAAGATTATGCAGAACATGCATAGGTGTATTTGGATTGCGACGCAACAACCAGCACAAATGAACAAATGCAGCCACCCCCATGAAACGTGCCATATGAGGACCAGCTGTAGTGATAGAGTGATGCAAGGTGTCATGGCCACCAAACTGCTGAAACAACCGGGGAAAACGGGACCGCACTTGCAATACTATGTCAGACTGCAACAGCGCTGTTATTTTGTACAGTCACACCACGAGGCTGCAGCCTGTGACAGCTGTCCCTATCATCCGAGGATGGCAGTAAATGCTATGGCGGCAAAGCACTAATCATTATTATCATCCGGGGTCAATCCCACCATTCAGGATCACTGGTGGATGACTGTTACCAGAAAAATGTGTTCCAGACTGGGAAGTGCGGCAGCTAAACTGCAAAAGACGTCTGCCTTTTACATTCCAGGACACAACAACATGAATCACACCCAGTACATGCTAGAAAAACTTCTGGCTCCAGATTCGGCGCTTCTGGCTCAGCGAAAGATTCAAAAGGTCTGCTACTACAAGTAGAAAGCCTGAACCGGGTCGCTTTGGAAGCCGGTAGTAACTGTTATGGCACTAATCACTGTCATTCGTGTAGCTGTACAGCCACATGTGGTCAAAATCTGACATAGTCCTGCTGCAGCCATGCTAGACATGAAGTAGCCTGCAGGGTGTGCATGCAACACCGATGCTGCCACTGGCCTGTAACGTTGCTGCCTCACCGCTTACAAGAACTGCTGCCAACAGACCACACCTTGGACCAGGATTGCTGCTGCTGCTGCTGCTGCTGCTGCTGATGATGATGATGATGGTGCCGTCTGCTTCAAGATGTTTCTGTTTTCAGTCATGGTGCTTGAGGTGCTGCTTCTTCATCTTCTTCCTGTTATGTTGCCTGCTGTCAACAGCAGCAGCAGCTGCTGCTGCCCGCTCCTTGCTGTGCAAATATACCTGCAGCCCATCATCGCTGCTGCCCTCCCCCTCCTCCTCCTCTTTGTCAATGCTGCTGCTGCAACTGCCATCCCTGGCTGCTGCTGCTGCTGCTGCCCTAACTGCCGCTACTGCTGCTGCTGGCAGTGTTGCCACAGGCAGTGGTGTAGACCTCCGGGGCCTCTTGCGCTTGCGCTTACTGCTGCCAGGTGTGCCGGCAGCAGCAGCAGCAGTGCGTGTGGTGTGCCGGTTTGCTGCTGCTGGTGCTGCTGCTGCTGCAGGCGGTGTCGGAGAGCGTAGAGGACTGGCAGCATCTTCTTGGACTGCATCTGCAGAGTGCTGCTGCTGCTGGTGATGTTGCTGCTGCTGCTGATGATCATGACGAGGATGGATTTGATGATCATGGATTTCATCATGATCATCATGATCTTCTGGGCCATCGCTGTCAACCAGGTCAACAGCGTCATCGTCATCATGATCATTACAATCTGCATCATGATTCAGATCATCATTATCCTCTTGAGTTAGCTGCTGTTCAAGATCACTGCTGCCAGCAGCAGCAGCGGCTGGTGCAGGGATGTCCTCAACTATCTCTATATCATCAGAGGTGTTGTTATCATCTTCACCTGACTGCTGCTGCTGCTCGTCATCATCATCACGATCATCATGATCATCAACGCCGTGATGATCATCATGATCATCACCATCATCAGCTGCCTGATCTGCACCCGCCTCACTATCAGCCAGATCCCTTGCACTGCTCCCGCTGCTGCCGCCCTCATGGCCGCCGCTGCTGCTGCTGCCTTCTTGCAAGCCAACCACACGCTTCTCAGAGGTACGCCATTGCTGCTGCTGCCGCCGCTGCTGCTGCTGCTGCTGCTGATCGTCGTCACCCACTGCTGCTGCTGCTGATTCATTTTGTTCGGGCTGCACCACCTCTTCATGCCTATCATCATCTCCCTCATCTCCTTGATCTGTCATATCAGCAGATCTACTTCTTGCATCAAGGAACTCATCATCATCATCATCATCACTCACAGCAGCAGCAGCAGCAGCAGCAGCAGCAGCAGCGGACGTGCCAGCTTGATCAGGTCGATGCTGCTGCTGCTGCTGCTGCAGCCGGGCTGCTTGTTTGTATTGCCTGAGTTCAGCTTTTGAGGCAGCTAGGAGTGCCTTGACCTGTAAACAACAACAGCAGCAGCAGCAATAGGAGCAGCAGCAGCGGCAGCAAATTCAGACATGTAGTCCTTCTTATCCTAGGTGGTGATATGCATCAGGAACCTTGTGCAGCTTGAAGGCCGTTCACTTGCAAAGTGGATGCTACCAAAAACTGATAGCATGTTGAAACATCAGTATGAGACAGATGTCTGGCATATTGCCTCCCCTCACATGTTTGCAGTATGTGTAGATAGGAATTGCCGGACCATGTTATATTGACTGAAAATGAAAATTGGGGCATGTAGGTGTATGCCATCTACCCAATTATGTAGGTGACATACAGCCACATGCTTCTAGATTCATGCATTCAGCAGACTGAAGCCTGTCAAATGATGGAGTATATGTTCCACCACATGGGACATATATTTCCACTAAAGTATACTCCATCATTCAGCTTCAGTCTGCTGAATGCATAAAATTAAAAGCATGTGGTTGTATGTCATTAACATACTTGTACCAAAGTATCTCTCACATACAATTCCATGCTACCAGTCTTTTACGATTACTGGTCAATGCAATTACGTCCAGCAACGTCCATCTACACATATTAATTTTATCACACATACTGCATGCTTATGAGGGAAGGAATCTTGAGTGAGAATACTTTCACCAAACCAGACGGTACTCCCCACACCCGCTTGAAACAAATGTACACAATATTTTTTGCCTTTATGCAGTCAACTGGCATGAAACTTGGGCCACGGATAACTCAACCCCTTCCGAGTTGAAATAAGTGCCTCCCCAAGTGCTTCTCTGCTTCATCACACATATACGTTCATGAAAGCAGACAAGCATGATGATAATAGAAAAATATATATTGATAAATTGATGACACTAGTATGATATAACATACTACTAGTATAATAATAGTATAATAATAATAGATCGTTGTTCATTCCTTCTCACCTGCTGTCTGCTGCTGTCCACCCATGGCTGAGTCAGATTAGTTCCCGCCTTGCCTTCCCCCCATTCCTGTAAACCATAAACCCTGTGTCGAGCCCCGCCCGTAGATCTTCTCTCCACAAACATGTTACAAATAAAACCCGGAGGTAGTTGCCCCACTGCTGCCGTTGCTGCTGCCACTGCTGCTCTACCACTTGCAGGAAGGGCCCTTAGGGCGGGTATGGTCTTGGCCACAGCAGAGGTATCAGCTTGTGAGGGTTTACTGTAGGGCATGCGCTCGTTACTCCCCAAAAATAACACCTGCAGGATATAACATGTTATTGTGAAGGATTTGAGTGCATTAGCCCATTTACCCATTCACCCAATTAACTTACTCTACTGTTTTTCATTGTAATTAAAGTCACCTCTGGACCATAGAAGAACAAATGGCATGCTGTATTATTTGTCCATGATTAGGAGCCTTCACCTTGAAGCAACATAACTATTTACATGAGGCTGTGTAAAGCTGTTTTAAGCACTTTAGAGCCATTTGGGACAACAAAGCAATGTATAGCTATTCTACAAAACATACCTCAAAAAATTGATTGAAAATTACATAAGTTATACCATAGCTCAACAAAATAGGGCTACGGATGGAAAGACCACTCACATGTTGCCCAGGAATCTGTTACAGGTTGATTTTTACATGTCCCGTAATATAATGGTACCTGATATTTACATGTTGATTGAATTGTAGTTTGGATGTTATTTTTGCTGTCATTTTTGCCACATTCACCTTTGCTACTCCCATGATGGACTCCAGTGGAACAGGCCCATCTTCAGCAGCAATGTCAGCAGCAGCAGCAGGATCATCACCATCATCATCATCATAATCATCACTGCCTGGTGGGTCATACGTTTGATGGTTGCTGAACATTGCCTAGCAGCAGCACAGCAGCAGCAGCAGCAGCGGCAGCAGCAGCAGCAGCAGCAACAGCAGCAGCAGCAAGAGTGGGTGCAGGACCGATCAGGAGGGAGGAAGAGGTTCACAGAGTGCACAGTGTTGCCCCACAGCTTATTATGTACAGTATGTATAGTTTGTAAAGTATCTATAGTATGTATAGCATGTGAAGTATGTATGAGTACACATGACTATATATTGAAAAATATCAGTAACACCAAAAATGAACAGAGTAAGGAACACAGTGCAACACGCGCAGCCACATAATAAGCTCTGCAAACAATAACCACCGTCATCTTCTGCAGCAACGTGATATTAATGTTTCTGCAATCATAGATACTGATAATATATTTCCATATCCTTTACCTGACACTATCTCCATTTTCATAATCAGCGCTCAAGTACACCCATTGCGCATATCAACTACAAAATTATTAAAAAAATTACTTGTTAAATAAACTAAAGTTTACCACGACAACACTTACATATCTCATGCCAAACTGAGTGGCCGGGACATTTCCACACCCTCGCTTGGCCAGCAGGGCCAGCGTCTCTTGCTTGCTGCTGGCCACCTCCAGCTGTTGGAAGGTTGCTGCCAGCCGCTCGAAGTTGATGCTGTCGTCCTTCACCTTGCCGGAAAAGTCCGACCAGCGGTAAAAGTACGTCACCTGGGCAGGAGGAACGGCGACAACACACAATTTAGAGACTATTTGGAAATTTCTGCTGTTTAGAATCGAGATATATTGGACAAGAGAGTCCACAACACACAAAGAGTTGACAGCACACATGCTTGGGGTTTTTGGGGTTTTTTGCTGTGTAAAAACGAAACTTCCACCTGACATATCCCAGAAATGTTTATAATAAGTGGCTTAGATTAATTGTCCCTTATCTCGTTTAACTGGATGGGAAAAAAGCCTTGCAATACTATAGCAGCACAAAATTTAGATTGTGGTAGTGGGGCTACTAGGACTTTGAACACTGTGCCCTATTTTGCCAGTTGCAATGGCAGCAAGACCGCTGGCACTAGACCAACATTTACCGTAGGGCTACTGC
The DNA here is from genome assembly GCA_018290735.1 of Coelastrella sp. MACC-549. NCBI lineage: Eukaryota > Viridiplantae > Chlorophyta > Chlorophyceae > Sphaeropleales > Scenedesmaceae > Coelastrella > Coelastrella sp. MACC-549. Next base: position 33,862 of record JABEVS010000192.1, on the reverse strand, counting down.
TGTGAAACATTCTGGAAGTTTTTGCATGCATGCAAAGTCAAAGAAATAGAAGAAAATATATAACCAAAACCAAATTAACACCTGAAGTAGTAGCCTTTTGACAGGAGTTGATATAGAATTATTGATAGCAGAAATGTGTTTTGGCTGATGAATTGTCACACCTACATAGATGCACAAATCAATTAATCAATCAGATAATATCACACATACCAGCAGGCACAACTCTCAACCATTTAACTCACCGACAGCTGAAAACTATTGACTGGCACTCTGCCTCTTTTGATTTGTGTTTTCTCCCATGTTATGACGTCATGATCAGGGTTTATGCGGGTTGGGGTTCTATAAGTGTCGCCATCAGGCAGCAGCCAGATCTTATTCACAAGACACAGCCAGGGGGCAGACACCAGCAGCTTGTTGGCATCGTCAGCATCTGGAATGGCAGCAGCAGCAGCAGCAGCAGCAGCAGCAGCAGCAGCAGCAGCAGCAGCAGCAGCACGTTGAAGTGCCTGAAGCTCATATAAGCTTTTGATGCACCAGATGATTGATCAGTCCTAATAGACATGTGTATCAAACACAATACATTTCAAAGTACTCATCTTGGAACCTGCCACTGCTGCTGCTGCCATGCTGCCACTGCTGCTGCTGCCATGCTGCTGCTGCTGCTGGTCCATGCTCCTCACCGTCTGGCAGCGCCAGCACAAATGATCCCTCCTTTATCTCAAATTGTGATGCTGGTCGACCTTTCCTGTGGCCACGGGGATCAAGTACATCATCAACAAGGATGGCCTGGCAGCAGCAGCAGCAGCAGTGACAATTTGTGATTACGGCTGCGTGTGATTGGCACATTGGAACAACAATGCATCAGGATGTGGTGTCCTGCATAGAATATGTGACTATCTGCTTCTATACCAGACTGTGATATTAGTATTTGGATTCAATCTGGCAGAATGATGGCAGCAGCAGCAGCAGCAGCAGGTCTCACCTTGACTCGGCACCTTGATCTCCTAGTGTTGAGATCTGCACAGCACAAGACTTTTCAGCTCAGCCACACAATGCCTTGTCTGAATTGATGAGTCTTGGCCTGATGTTTATTGCAGATAAATGTGGTACTGCTGAATTTTTTTACTAAGGTCAGTATAATAACTTCTCAGTATAATAACCTCCTATCATGAAAACCTCACAAAACCCCCACAAAAACCATCATTCACCTTCCAAGCTGGATGGCTCCACGAGCGTAACGTATGCCGGATATCTGTAACATGTCACATAACAATCTTTCAACTTCTAACATGCAATGACTGTACGGTCAGCGCATGTCAGAACAAATCATAGAAAAGCAAAACTGCAATTCAACTTTGCTCTTCAGCAACCAGCTGGTCATGCTCCTTGCTGTTCAGCCGTTTGCTGTTGTCCGCTATAGCTTGTGCTGCCGCTGCTCCTACTGCTGCTGCTGCTGCTGCTGTCACCACAGCGCTCTACTTCTACACTAATGCCATAGCAGTACAGCTGTTTGCAAATGTGCTGCAGATTCACAACAACTTCTATTACAGCTTAGCTAGTGTGCAGTGCAAGCACCATACGCTACTGCTGCAGCTGCTAGCTGAAAGTGCTCAGCAGCAACACCCTGCTGCTGCTGCTGCTGCTGCTACTGGCTCGTCCACTGTTGCTGCTGCAGCTGTGCTGCACTACCTGCTGATAATATGCAGGAGTTTTTTGTTAACTTTTGTGGCCTGATGCATCACTGCTACTGTTGCTGCTGCTGTTGCTGCTGTTGCTGCTGCTGCTGCTGCTGCTGCCGACTTACTTTGCTGTGAGAAAGGAGTTCCACCAGTTGTGACCACCACCACCACCACCACCATCATCATCTGACTCAGCCTTGCCCTGATATCACAGCAGCAGCAGCAGCAGCAGCAGCAACAGCAGCAGCAGCAGCAGCAGCAGTGAAGATCACAGCAGTGATGCAGGTGTGTTAAGCAATTGCACAACAAAATGTCAACATGCTCCATCTAATCCGACACCAAGTTGAGTAGATCCCTTTGATTCTGTGGGCCATCAACGTAGGAAAAAGTGTGAAACAACCTGGCAGACATGAACATAGTAGAAGATTCTCAGGCGGACTGTTACACCTGCGTGGTTCATGCAGCAGCAGAGTTTGGAGTTTTGTTGCTCAAGTAGACGTGAATATGGTGGGCTGATACGTCCTTGTGCATTTATGTGTTGTTGATGTTGTTGTGATTGATTGATTGACAGGTTATTTCATTCAAACTGTGGCCAGCAGTTGAAGGGTCTGGTCCACAAGACAACAAATTTGCAGCTCTGTCAGGGCCACTGGAGGCACAGCTGCTGCAGTGCATTATCATCATTATTATTATTATTATTATTATTATTATTATTATTATTATTATTATTATTATTATTATTATTATTATTATTGTTATTTTCATCGATACTCCACAGGCGGGTCATGGATGCCGCTGCCTCAGCTTGCAGGAGAGGTCCACTCAATAACGATCATTGTTGTTATTCATATACATGATCAGTTGTTATTGTGTGCTTGTTCAACTGCTCATGAAGTTCAGGACACAAAGAGCAAAACGAAGTACCACAACAACACCAGCTGCAGTCTTGATTCCATTGCATGTTAGCATCGTCGAGTGGGCGGCAGGACGGGAAGGCGGGAAAAAAAGGGCCATAACAGCTGGGCAAGTCATTGAGGGCCTTGCTGCTGCTGCTGGTCAACACAGACAGACAGCAACTCCTTCGGATTGCCCTGCGTTATCCGACTCCAGCGCTATGTGCACGTGATAAATGGTACGCTGTAATATAACTCGACACATCGGCCGGGAGGCCCTGGGCTATGATTAAGTTCGAAACTTCAGGGAGCATCCACAGCAGTAGACTCCATCAGAGTTTACGCACCTGCTTTCCCATCAGAGGCCCTCACGGTTGCTTATATCAAAGTTAAACAGGTAACCAGACGTCTAATGCACTTATTCTGGGGACCGATGTCCTGACAGGAGAGAGCTTCTCTGTGCGATGGCACGGTTTTGGAGCAAAACTAATTGTAGGAGGGCCTCGACACAGTAGACACACTTTCAAAGGCTGTCGCAGTGCCGGTGTTGCAGCAACGCTGCAGAGGGAGGAGCCAACAAAACTCGCACATAACGTGCTGTGGCAGTTCAATTGACGCAGCGAGATAGGAAAACGCCCCACGACACCCTGTGGACTTCAGAGTCAGCTGGAGATTTGTGTGGTAAGCTTGTGATGCCGCTTCGTTGGCCGATGGGGTGTTCTGCTGAAACAATTTGCTACATGTAAGCCATCCTGAACAGCAACACACCCGTTCAGGATTGCCTTACGCAATGAAGCCAGCGCATCTCTTAGCAGGGTTCTCCGCGTTTACTGCATCCGTCGCGGGTGGTTACTTATTTGCGCAGCCAGCCAAGCAGCTGTCACGCCACACTGAGCAGCAAGAGGACACGAGTGGTTGTGCCTTTGATAGGCTGGCAAACATCTACGACGATGTTATTGGTGCCGAGGAAAAGTACATGTGGTATGGAATGCTCAGGAAGTGGCTTCTGAGGAAGGCACAGGTGAGTAGTGTAGGAGGCAGCATCAGCAGCAGCAGCAGCAGCACCAGCGCTGGCAGCAGCAACTTGCAGCAGCAAAGTATGGAACACCAAAACATGCTGCCGTCACCACATAAGTAGTCGCGTACTGGTAGCACCCTGTTAAGGCACGCAATCACTTCATAAACCCACTTTCTTGCTGTTTCCACATCTGCAGGGTGATGTTCTGGAAATATCAACAGGCACAGGTCGTAATCTACCCCACTACAGATATAACAAAATAACATCTTTAACACTAACAGATATTAGTCAACCCATGCTGCAACAAGCACAAGACAAGTTCTTTGAAGATCTCCAGCTGCAGTACAAGCATCCAGAAGTCACAGTGAAGTTCCTGATAGCTGATGCCGAAAAATTGGTAGCTGAAGATCAACAGACGCCTGTGACCGTCCGTCTTCATGAACATAAGTACAGCAGCAGCAGCAGCAGCAGCAGCAGCAGCAGCAGCAGCAGCAGCAGCAACGGTGGCAGTAGCAGTCCTGCAATTGGCAATGCTGCTACGGATGCAGATGCCAGCATACAGCAGCAGCAGCAAAGTGGCAGTATCTGGCGATTCAGGCAGCAGCAGCAGCAGCAGCAGCTCAAGGATAGCGGCAGCAGCGTGGCTGTGCCAGCAACCCAGGCTGGCAATAACATCAGCAACAGTGACGCCAGCAACACTGGCAGTATCAGTCATACTGCTCCAGCATCACCTGAGAGCAGCAGCAGCAGCAGCAGCAGCAGCATTGAGATTGGTGGCGGCAGCAGTAGCGGCAGCAGCAGCAGCAGCTGGTGGGGAAGGAAGCAGCAGCAGCAGCAGCAGCAGCAGCAGCAGCAGCAGCAGCAGCACTCCACCACGTCTCCATGCAGGTGCCGCCAGCATGACCGTGCCGCCAACAACAGCAACAGCAGCAGCAGCAGCGGCCTTGAGGGCAGCACCTTTGCTGCTGGCAGTTTTGATGTTGTTGTCGATTCATTTGGGCTGTGCTCATGTGAAGATCCAGTTAAGGCAGGTGCAGCCACACTCATACATACATGATGGAAATCCTAGCATTTCCTTTCTCATTCTCTCATCGTTAGTTTACGTTGTGAATGTTGTACTGAACTGAGGAGAGCTGCAGGTGCAAATTATCACAGTTTATAATTTAATAATATGAACACTTACTGGAAGTGAACTCGATAGATGTCAGCCAATTGTCAAATTGTTTCAACAATTCTCCTGTCTCAGGCACCAGAGTCATCCTCACAATCGCCACTGCCGCTGCTGCTGCTGCTGCTGCTGCTACTACTACTGCTGCTGCTGCTGCTGCTGCTGCTGCCGCTGCTGCTGCCATAGGTGCTGCGTCAAGTTAGTACTCTTCTAAAACCTGGCGGCAAGCTGCTCCTGCTTGAACACGGGAAGGCCAGTTGGCAGTGGCTGAATAAATACATGGATGAAAGGGCTCCGGCACATTTTAAGACCTATGGGTGCTGGTATAACAGAGATATAGAAGGTATTATATGCCAGGTATGTAATGGTGAAATTACATGGGGGAAAAAGGGTCTACAAAGAAGTTTTTCATTTTATTTGAAAGTATAGCATCTGAGAATTATTTTGCGTGTACTTTTGTGTCACATTTGTTGTTGCACACATCTACCGGTGATGTGTAAAACAAGAATTGCGACACAAACACACCCCAAAAAACATGGCACAGTTCAACCTACCTCATAGGGAAATTGGCACAAGTCCACCCTCGAGTCCAACATGTTCACATAGCAACCAGATAAACAGTACATATATCTGTGTATCAAGTATGCATTATGTACATCTTGAGCTTCAACATTCTGCTTTGCTGTTGTTGACTCCATGCAGGCTGGCCTGAAAGTGGAAAGTATCTTCAGATGGCACTTTGGAACATCGTATGTCATCATCGCATCACCAGCAGCAGCAGCACCGGCAGCACCGGCGGCAGCAGCGGCGGCAGCAGCAGCACCGGCAGCAGCAGCAGCAGGGTAAAAAGCTACGGCCGATACAGGCAGCAGGGGGTACAGGCTGTGATCAATCCGCTGGCGTCACACACACAGCTTACAGCTGAAGCAGGCTGCCTAAAATGCCGCATTTTGAATTCGTGAGGCTCACGTAATAGCCTAAAATTCTTTTTTTCTTCTTATTGTGAGTGAGGCCTGCCTCGCTGGGCTTGTCAGCGATGCTGCGGTCCGCATCAGGCTCGAAGGTAGCAGCAGGACTCCATGCCATACACAATTCCTCATTGTTTAGGTCTCTTTCCTTTTGACGTCACTTTCACAATGATCATCGGACCATGCCATGCATTTCCAGTGGAGTCATCAGATGCTTATGGCTCTTTAGTTTGAACAGTCGTCACAGCTTAGGGATTTTTCCTGCTATTGATTAGTGACAGTACCAGGCTGGCAATCCCTGTGCTTACAGGTGCCACTGGCACCTTCAACGTGAAGTTCAACGTGAACTTATCTGTTGAACAGTTATCACTGTCCGACCTGGCAGGCTCAGCCCAGGCCCAAACCGGGCCAATTAGCATCCGCGAACTGCAGTGTAATGATCAGCAGCCATACATACATCTACAGGTAATACGTGATGCAGAACGTCGGTGGCAGCTGGATGGACAGCCAGGACAGCCGAGGCAGGCACAAGCATCATACCAGGGTGGCGCCCCCAACGCATGTCAGCGCATTTGCCATAGCATCTTACCTTGCTGCACGGCTCAATTTTTTTACATCTACTACTACTACTACTACTGCTACTACTGCTACTACTACTACTACTACTACTACTACTACTACTACTACTACTACTACTACTACTACTACTACTACTACTACTACTACTACTACTACTACTACTACTACACTACTACTCTACTACACTACTACTCCTACTACTACTCCTCCTGCTCCTGCTCCTGCTCCTACTCCTCCTGCTCCTGCTCCTGCTCCTGCTCCAGCTCCTGCTCCTGCTCCTGCTCCTACTACTACTACAAGTTACCTCAAGGGTTTCCACCCGTAAGGGGCCAACTGATGGCTCATGGGGGCACACACAAAAAGAAACACAGACCAGATTCAACCCGGCAAAATGTCTGAAAAATCACAACCTGCAGACTCTTATTGGACTCATTCTCAAGGCTGGACTCAGAAAGACACTCCGCCCATGAGGCGATTGGCCAAGATGCCCTCTTGCTGGAAGGTGTGGCAGCCCAGCCAAAGCATATCCGATATATGCGCTGGCAGCGCCTGATGCCAATGTGGCGCTTGTACATCAGCCTCCTTCAGGCCTAGGCCTCCTAGGCCCTAGGAACATAGTATGCTTGTGTCTCCCTGTTTGAGGCGTGTCACTAAACTAAGTTGTGCCAGTGTGGCGGTCAGCTAAAACTACAGCCTAGTGTTTGAGTGTACTGCACCTACTAGGTGGCAATATGCAGTACCCGCCATCTAGTAGGTAGTACCAGTCCCGGCTAGCCGTCAACAGCGCTGTTGAACAGCTGGCTCAAATGAGCTTGCTGTGTGTGTATACCTACTGTGATCAAATATCGTGCAATGCCCAATGAGCCTGTACTTGGCTCGCAAACGGGCGGGTTACACTTGTGTAAGTTACAACCTGATGGAAAACACGCTCTATGGGTTGCTGAGGAACCCAAGACTGGGAAGCATGGCAATGCCGTTGAGCATGTCAAAGCACAGTTGGACTGTTAAGATAACCAGCAGCCTGAGGGTTGTCTGTGGCTCACAACAACGCCGTTGTTGTGCAACGGTTGCAAGTGGATGTTGCCGACTAGTCTACCAGTGGTTCAACCAAAATCACAAGCAACAGCCGCTGCTGCCGGTCCTCTTCACACATAGCTCCAGGCTCAGGGCCCCTGAGGCCCAGGGCCTCCAGTGTCACACGGACTCAGTGTGTTGTGGGCCTTGACATTATGCCATGAAGTTGAACTGAGTCCTTCTGTACATGATTGATCAAGAAGTCCTTAATTAATCATGTACAGAAGGATTCAGTTCAACTTCATGGCATGATGTCAAGGCCCACAAATAGCAATTTTGTCCCATAACTGTACAAGAGAGTTTCTCAGAGAATCTAGTAGATTCTCTGATAGTCTACGTATACCATGTCTGATGCAACCCTCAGCATGCATGCATCATTTGCCTCGGAGGCATATGATTCTGAGAATGAGTTCCTGATGCGGGATGTCATCACTGTTTGCTGCTCACAGCTTTGGTCCCAAGTTTGCCAGACTTCCCTGGCCTCAGGTCTCAGCACAGGTCACAGCCTAAATGTAACAAGGCTTGTCACATGTTGAAAGTCACAGCCGTCCTCATGGCATGACAGCCATGACTCATGGCTGTTGCTTAAGAGGCTTGTGGAGGCAAAGTGGTAGTGATCCATCAGGTTGCTGTGTCTCACCCATCAAACAAGGTATGCTTGCGCGGTCATCACTGCTTGCAGAACACTTCTGCTGACAGCTGGCAGCCGTGCATCTATAGGGCTGCACTCTCCCGATGCCATGTACCAGGCACTGCCACCGGATGTGGCACCTGGCCTGAAGGTATATCATCACTTGTCATGGAAACACTTATTTAGGCTGCCAGAGAAGTTCTCGTGCTACAGAATACAAACCAGGGTGGCGCCCCAAACGCATGTCAGCGCATCTGCCATAGCATTTCAACTTGCTGCATGGCTATATCTCTTTCACAGAATGTTGAGGCTGGCGCCGGCACGCGGTGTCATCAAGCCAAGACTTGTGCAGTGATGCCGCCAGCAGTGCACCAGCTGAGTCAGTACTGATCAGCACTTTAGACATCATTTTGGAGCGCTTTTCACAGTCCAGCAGCTACACTGAAAGGCTTTCACCATACAACGTCTGAATGACAGGCATCATGCAACGGGGTTGCCATCATGCTGGGTATGAGCAGCCCGTCCTGGGGTTACGGTGCTCCAGAGATCCAGTCATTGATTTCCTGGGTGGTATCCCTGAGCACAGGCATGTTGCCCAGCAAAAATCATAACATACTGACCATCAGTGTGTACGCTGCCATTGTCAGACAAGTCAGTGTAATCACATGTGACACGTATGATGAGCCTTGTCACTGATGGCATGGTGCCTGGTATGCACAAGATGATCATGTTGCATCATGATGCTTCTGAGCGCTTGCAAATGCCATCATGATGCCCCTAAGTTGCGCCAGATGGTGAAGCTGGCAGATCTTTGTTGGCACAGGCTCAGCAGCGGCTCATTAACTGAGTCAGGTGTTCAACACTGCTCTGATTGTGCCAACGATAGAGTCCCACATAGGTATACTTATGTATGATACAGTCAAGATGGTGAGTAAAAGCTCATAAACGTAGCTCCCCAGAATTCAGTGCGCTTGGACTTCAGGGCGCAACAAACAACAACAAACAAATACACAGTTTCCAAGTCCAATTGTATCATAGCACATTTTCAGCAGAACTGTTGTGTCAAACGAGTTTGCTGTTGCAGTGTGGTTCTTCCAACATGTTGAATTGCTTCATCGGCTCGCATTGCCTCCTCCTCTGCATCAACTCTGCAGCTAAACCTGACTGAGCCCCCCTGTCAGGGCTGCGATCTGATCACTCGCATGCCACACTGTGGGTTCCAGCCCTTGGGCTAATGAGGCAACCGCCGGCGTAGTAGCGCCACCTACTATCAGTACACCAATGACACATGACGACCTCACCGAGGCACCAGCCCTAAGTTAGTCTGTGTCTTGTCAATTCTGCAGCGTCTTGCCAATGCATGTGTATAATGGGGACTCCAGTCGCAGCTGGCAGCAAACGTGTATGGCCATATTTGTAGCCACTGGCTATGTAGCTGATAAACGTTTGCTGCTTGAAGGACATAACAGCTCATGGCATCTGCTTAGGAAGGCCCCTATCATGCAGACTGCAATTGTGATCAGTAGGTTTGGGCAGTACCACTGGTACACGGTGCGAGCAGCGGTACACACCCGCCAAAACACTAGTGTATGACTACACCTACGGCAATTGCCCAATCAGACTTGACTTCCAATCAGTGGCTTTAGATGCCAGGTTTGCCTGCGGCACGACGACAGTCGACCTCCAAAAGGGCATGTCTGTAGTACGACTGTATCGAGTGACCGCAGTACCCTGTGGGCTTGGGTTTGGACATCCCCGCTGTCAGCTGGCTCCTATCTCCAAGCCTGAAAACCTTGAGCAAACGTTTAAAGCGCTGGATCCTTGGTTGCGAGTGTTCGTTGTGTGTCAAGCGGGTCACTGGTCTGCCATGCATTGCTAAGTACGCGTATATCGGAAACAAGTAGCTAGTGTTTGTTGCTAATGGCACAAGCGCGAGCTCTGGGCTTGCCTTGCAGTCGCACAATCGCGGCTAGGCTCGACTTGAGCCAGCCCAGGCTTCGAGTGCAGCTGCGTGGCACTCGATCACTAGTCTTGCAATGTCAGCGGCCTGGTACTTTTAATGCTAGGCACCTGTTGTGCCCAGTCGTTTCGCATAGCGGCAGGTGGGTTCAGATGCTCCCAGGTCACAAACCTGCATTGCCGCTCTGATACTGATGCGGGCTGTGACTGCACAGGAGGTTTGTGGCCTTTGCGGCCACTGAAGATGCTCAGGAGACGACACCAGAGCAGCCTGCAGCTACACCAGAGGTATGTTGACAGTATCACGTTTTCACGCTCCAGGGATCCTTTTTCACGCTCCGCTCCAGCCGCACGTGCCTCGCCTTGCAGGTGTTGGCACCAGTTGAAGTTGACTCCGTGCAGCAGATCAGAGAGGCCCGCTTGCAACCATTGAAAATAGCTCTTCAAGATGCCATTGCTCTTCACACAAAGGCAACCGGTGTCAGAGAGGCTCTAGAAGCAGAGGTAAGTGAGTAGCTGTAGCTTACACAGCATCTGCATGGTGGTGCGAATATGTTTTGTTTGCATGCAAGCCTGTACATACCACAGAATGGGGCTGCCAGCGGTTACAGGGGTGTTTCCACTGCACCTGATGTTTTGCTAGGCCATGCATGATGCTGAGGAGCTGGCAACGTTTTGGCTGTTCTGTCTTTCGTGTTTGATGTTTCAACAGGTCTGTGCCCTTTTTGAAACAGTGATCAATGCAGAAGGCAGGGATGTTGATCTTGATCAGGTGGCAGCAGCAGCCATGTCAGCTGTTGAGTCTGCAGTCAAAGATGAGGTTGAGGCAGCAACAGTGGTGTCAGCCACACAAACAGCACTAGCCAAGACACTCCAAGACCTGCAAGCCATCAGTGGGGACTCAGCAAAGCAGAAGGTTGCACAGCTGTCTGAAGCACTGGCCAGCATTGATGTTTCATCAAGTACTGATAAGGTAGAGGCCCCCAACAGCGGCAAGGCCACCCCAGCAGTGGATGCCATCCAGCTGCTAGACAGCCTCACTGGAGCTGCTGTTGCTGCCCCAACAGGCCAACAGGCAGCCAACACAGCTGCGGTAGCAGCAGCTGGGGCGCTCTTGCAAGCAGTTGAAACCAGCAGCAGTAATGGCAACAGCGGGTCGCAAGCTGCAGGCACACCACCTGCTGCTGCAGCAGCAGCAGCAGCAGCAGCAGCACCTTCTCCTGTGCCAGCCGCTGTTGAGTCTCCCAAGCCTGTGACATCAGGCCTTGAGCAGGCGAAGAAGTCCAAGATAGCAGCAGCTCGGGCAAAAGTGATGCAAATACTGGGCTTTGCAGTGGCTGGTGCACTGGCATACGCCTTCCTTCAATCTGCACCAGGACAGGTGAGATGACCAAGGCTACCTTCCACTTTTAACCCTCAGCTATGCATGATGGCTCTCATGTATCAAACTGGTTTTCTCACCCACACTCCTGCTGTGGTGCAGACCCTGTTGTCTGCTGTGAAAGGTGTTGGCACCAGCATAGCTGAGCGCATCGGCCCTGTGCACATCGGTGCGGCTGAGCGGGGTCTGCTGGAGACCATCTGGCTGCTGCTCACAAGCATCATCTGTGTGCCAGCAGTCTGCAAGCTGCTGCCTGGAGGAAGCCCGGTGCTTGGCTACCTGGTGAGCACCGTGGCACTGAAAAAGCCTTCCAAACAGTTGTGCCACAGGCGCCTGTCATGAGATACCAGTGTGTTGGTGACTGCACATGGCATGTTTGTTGTTGGTGGTGGAGCATGCCCTCTACTTCTGGTGGCACCTGCAAGTGGTTGCCTACTGCACCTGGCTGGCGTTGTTGCTGCAAACGAGGAGGACAAGAGCGCATGTCACCCTGTCCCAGCTGCTGCTTGCCTGCTCCTGCAGATTGGTGGGGCTCTTGTTGGGCCGCATGCGCTGAACATAATCAGTGATGTGCATGCAGTCCAGCACTTGGCAGAGATGGGAGTTGTGTTTCTGCTGTTCAACATTGGCCTGGAGCTGAGCCTGGAGCGGTTGCAGAGCATGGCCAAGTACGTGTTTGGCATGGGTGCAGCTCAAGTTGTGCTCACTTTGCTGGGTGTGGCACTGTTTGCTGTGAGCCTGGCCAACCTGCCCGGCACCTCTGCCATCATCTTGGGTGGAGCGCTGGCCATGAGCACCACTGCAGTGGCAATACAGGTGTTGGAAGACCGAGGAGAGATGGGAAGCAGGTGACAGGGCGACTGATGTCAGTGCTGGTGGTGCTAAGCAGCTCGACACTGCTGTTCTCTGTGTGCTCGTGATACAGCAAGCAGCAGGAGTATGTCCAAGGGTGCTGCTGGGCATAGTGACCTATTGATAGCAACCATCGACGCCACACTGAGTCATTTGGTGTCTACAACTCGCTGTATGCATCGTCCTTGCAAGGCTGCCACTTCATGCAGTAGCAGAGTTATGCTAGCTGGCTATCATGCAAAGTGACATACTTCTCACAGAGACTTTTCACCCATGGCGCAGGCATGGTCGCGCCACGTTCAGTGTGCTACTGTTCCAAGACCTTGCGGTGGTTGTGCTGCTGATGTTGATACCACTGCTGGCACCAGACCCATCAGGCGCGTCAGGGGGCTTTGCGAAGATAGCACAGGTGAGCATCAGCAGCAACAGACAGCATGCAGAGATAAGTGCTGGCTGCAGTGTGCAACTGCCGGCAATGAAAGTCAATTTGTCACCACAGCTTGCCGCAAATCAAAGCACCTGGATCCATTCATCAAATAGCGCCTGCTACACCACCTTCTTGCAGTGTCATTTCCCAGACCCCCGGTCAAAGACTTGTGACTCTGTTCTTGTGATGCAGGCCCTGGCTATTGCAGCAGTGAAGGCTGTGGTCTGCATCGTTGGTATCACTGCGGGTGGTCGCCTGCTGATTAGGCCGCTGTACAAAAAGATCAGCCAATTGGCAAATGCTGAGATTTTTGCAGCCACCACACTGCTGGTGGTCCTTGGTACAAGTTTCATGACACAACTGGCAGGTGAGGAGCAGGGGAGAGGCAGGGAGAGGAAGGGAGGGGGGCGCAGCTGCTGACACTGGATGCCTTGAGCTGCTGCCAGCTGCCTTTGCAGGACACACAGGCTTGTGTGTACCTGGCCCCTTGCTCAGCTGTTCCAGAACAATTGCAGCATTATTGGTTGATAGGTGCTGTTACCACTGCTGATTGGCACTTCTGCACCGCTGATAAGTCCCTACTGCAGTGTTGCAGGACGATTGACATGCACCTGATGCATCCAATGCATGAGACGGTGTTCCCTTGCCCTGCATCTGCTGTATTTGCAGGTCTGTCTCTTGCCCTGGGAGCCTTCCTGGCTGGTCTGCTGATTGCTGAGACTGAGTATGCCCTCCAGGTGGAGAGTGACATTGCCCCCTACAAGGGGCTGCTCATGGGCTTGTTCTTCATGACAGTAGGTGAGAGGGCAGTGGGGTGCTGGTTGCAGGCGCTGTGGCGGTCTGCAACAGGATTCCGTCAGCTGATCATGTCTGGCTGCTCTCACCCACACGCTGGTCAGAATCACACAGCGGCAACAGCGCAGGTTAAAACCTACTACTGGATGGTGGTGCAGCAGATGCTGCAGCACTGTGCTGGTAATTGTGCCGCGTTCTGCCAGGTGTACTTGAAGATATTACATCGTTTGGTTGATCATGTGGCAACATTGGCTGGCTAACGCTGCTTCCACATGTCATATGACAGCTTGTCCGCTTTTGCTTGTGTTCTTCTGCTCTTCATAGGCATGCAAATTAGTGCAGGTCTATTCCTGGCCAAGTGGAAGATGATTACTGGTGCTATCTTTGTCTTGCTGGCTGGCAAACTAGCAGTGATGATAGCCGCAGGACAGATGTTTGGTCTGTCAAGGCTAGCCTCGCTGAGAGCAGGTCTGTACACAAGCCACCAATGCCTAGCAGGGTTGTTGGCACAGAGACCGCCTGCATCATGTGTGTTTCTTGCATCCTATGCCAACACACACAGCAAGTCACATGCATGCCCTGAAAGCGTTGAAGACTTTTGACAATTCCTGGTAGCATGCAAGCATACCAGGCTGTCAGGCAGTCGTGCATGAGTCTGTGACTGCCACCTGCAGGCATGTTGCTGGCATCTGGTGGCGAATTCGCCTTTGTTGCATTTGGTGAAGCTGTATCCAAAGGTGTGCTGCCTGCCAGTCTCACCAATGAGCTGTACATGGTGGTGGCGCTGTCCATGGCGCTGGTGCCCTACCTGGCTGCTCTTGGCGGAAAGATGGGGTCTTTGTTTGAGAGATCTGGTGAGCCTGGGAAGGCAGAGGAGCCGTCACAAAGCAGACAGTACTGCACATGCGCCCTTCATGGCAGGCAGACCCAAGTCGCTAGAGCTGGTTGTTGGCCTCCAGCAGTACCTGCACAGATGCACAGGAAGGCCTCAGCTCACTACTGCCTTGTAGGTTCATCCAGTGCTGACAGCCGCACCATGTGATGATACTGGCGCACTGTGTTCCACCACTCCTCTCAGCAGCCATGGCCAGCACACACACCTTGAGTTGCATAGTGCTTACATTCACACCTGAATGAAGTGTTGTCTTCTGTGCATGCTTTGCAGACATGAAGGCGCTGCAGCCTGACGACACAGAGACAAAGGAGCTGCGAAACCATGTCATCATTGCAGGTTATGGACGAGTGGGACAAATTATTGCACAGATGCTGTCAGAGCTGCTGATACCTTTTGTCGCTCTCGACGTGCGGAGTGATAGGTGAGTGTAACACCTGTTGTGTGGCAGTCTGCTCTGCAGTGCTCATTGCAGAATCACAATCAACAAGTTCTGCACAGGTGGCATCCAACTTCTTATACCAAGACATGTCTGGATGATGCTGGATTGTGTTTCATGAGTGATTTGGCAGGCACATGATGCTCCGCTGAAGCATGCCCTGAAGGCCACAATGTATCACATGGTGGCCAGCCTGTCTGTGGGCCATCCTCTAACAATTACTGCTTCCTTGCTGATGCTCACCTCATGCATGCAGGGTTGCAGCAGGCAAGGCCAGTGACCTGCCAGTCTACTTTGGTGATGCAGGATCGCCGGCAGTGCTGCACAGTGTTGGTGCAGAGCGCGCTGCATGTGCAGTCATCACCCTTGACACACCAGGAGCCAACTACCGCTCCGTGTGGGCCATGCAGAAGCATTTCCCAACTGTCAAAACATATGTGCGTGCACATGACATCAACCATGGGCTGAATCTTGAAAAGGCTGGGGCCAGTGTTGTGGTTCCAGAGACACTGGAGCCATCCATGCAGTTGGCTGCCAGTGTGTTGAGTCAGTTCAGCCTGCCTCCTGAGGAAATCAACACGCACTTGAACAACTTTAGAAAGAAGCATTTGAGCGAGCTTCAAGCACTAGCAGCTGTTTCAGGTGGGCGGCTGTTGCATAGTACCGGCATTGGCTCGCATAACCCAGATTTGTCAGGCTGTTGTTCTGTCAAGCACCTTGCACAAGTGTCACTTTGTTTCAGACGGTGGCAAATTACATCTTTTGACCTCACAAGTGTTGCACACACTTTCATCAAACAACAACAGGAGCAACCCTTCTAGCATGTTGTTTGTGCTGGTTCTGTTGAGGTCGTACCAAATAATAGTGACAACCCTGTGTAGGCTATTTCACATGGCCATCTGCAATATGCGTATGTTGAAAGAGATCATGCAAACCTGCTCAGCATACTATTACTGCTGCTGTCCAATCCATCGACAGGCACCACTCTGGGCTATCTTGCTCCCAAGCCAAAGAAGGAAGAGATCCCATCCTCACCACCAACACCAACACCAGAAGAGGCTGATGTGTCACCTGCACCAGTCGCCAGTCCAGCAGCTGCCTGAACAGCTGCAGCTGTGCACATCTCTATGCCACCAACAGCAGTGCTGCACAGCGTACCAAATAACAGACTGGAAAGTGCTGACTATCTTGCAGGTTGCGCCAGGGACAAGCCCACAGAGAGGGCTTGTTTGGCGTTTTCAGACAGATGGCTTGTTGGTTCATGGTTGACAGCAGCAGCAGCACAAGCTTGTCAGCTTCGGCTGCAGTTTCTGCATACATTGGTGTGTACTATTGAGTGACTGGAACTGTGTACACATTGACTTATGTTTCACCATTCTGTGGGTCCAGGTTGATATCACAAGGGACAAGGGAAGCTCTGTACGACAGACATGCCCTGCATGCTTGTGCGTGCAATGTTTGTGAACTGCACACATAGCAGGTGTTCACATATGGTGGCAGCCCCGTTGCATTTCAGCTCATTTGCCAGCCCATCCAGTGTTGGCCAGGCCTGCATAGGCTCAATATCCTTAATGTCAGCGCTGTCAGCGTCATGCCATTGCCATGGCATTCCAAGCTGTTGCATTGGCTCTACAACTTCTACATGTTTGGTCATGCCATTACCTTTCTCGTGATGCTGCCTTGCCACAGCAGCCATGCATGTTCATCATGGAATATCAGTTATAAGGACAAAAGCAGCAAAGCAGGCAACACTGCCAGTGCAGCAGTGCTGCATGGCCGCCAACTGCGTTCCCTCCTCAACATGGCATGCGCAAGGAAGGAAGGAAATTATTCTTTCCGGCCGCAAGGCCCTTGGGAGAAGTACTTGGTGGCTCAGCCACACTGGCACACCAAGAATAAACCACCCTCCGGGGAGAAGGTGCCTTCAAGACACAAACCCCACTCAGCGGGGCCGATGGCAGTAATGCTATGGCTGCAAAGTACTGATTATTATTATTATTATTATTACAAACCCCACTCAGTGGGGATGACTCACTCCAACTAGACACACCATGGCGGCTGGCCAGCCGCTGACAGTGTCAGATGCCATACAACAAAATGCGCAGCAAGTGGTGGACGCTACCCTATGCAACACATATTATACCACATCCAAGAATACCACTCAATTGGCAAACTTTGTTCAGTGAACACACACATAACCCATGACACCACACAATGCTGCTGTACCTGACACCCAACATGAAGCATGACGCAGTCAACAGCAACCATGGTACTGTCCAGGGTTTGCTGTTGATCACACCTGCAGGGCAGAAACCAGTCAATTATCATTGACCCCAACACCTAATGCACCGGGGGAAGGTTACTTGTCCTGTGACAGCCAGCAACAGCTGTCCTGCTGCCACATGCTACAACACCAATGCTGTAAATCTGCCACAGAGAGCGTCATACGCAGAATGTGGCACAACACACACCAGCCTGTGTCTAGACACGCTGCTGTCGCTGATACAGCCTTCAGAACAACACCTGATGCAGATGCGAAATCAACTGCAGGGCAAACATATGCAAAACATTGGCACAGCCAGCTGTAGATGTGACTGCAGCTAGCTGTGGCAAGAAAACCAGCCAGGTATACATATAAGTCACCCATCAGCCATAGCAATCCTGCCATCGGCCCCGTGCCACATTTCAGAAGCGGACAACAACAATCCATGCTGAGCGGTTCGACCGCCATTATGCTCACATGCGGCCAGGTGACTACAAACTGCTGCTGATACTGCTGTCGCTGCTTGCTGAAGGCCTCAGGTACCACTGTGTGCGATATCAACCTTAGTCACAACTCACAACAAAACCTGAACATACAGCATGCGCAAATGGCACCCCCGTGAGTCGAGTTGTCCGACAACAACACTGGCCTGAGGCCAGTGGCACTGAGAGCTGCTGTCAACTGTGCTTGCATCTAGTTCACACCAGTGCAATATCGCTGCTGAGGTTCATCTCTATGAATGGCGGTCGCTACCAGGCTACAGCCTGGCCAGGCTCAGGCCATGGCCCAGTCTGCCTGGGCCTGCTACAGGTACCTGTACAACCGGTGCGGGGCCTCTTGCTACTTCACCGCAGCCAGTTGTTTTAAGGAAAAAGATGTTTTTTGATATTTTTTCTTAATGATCGCCCATCACGGCTCTGTATACTCCGGATGCCACTTCCAACCGACTGAACATTGGAGGCGCACACAGAGAGACTGCGTAGGTGGCAGCTGGTAATATGGTATCAAATAAGAAGCGCTTTGAACAGAGCAAGTGACACATCACAGGTGTGCAGCATTACAACTCACTGCCAGGTGCATAAGTGTCACTATCAGATGGGGCCGAGAATGACAGTGAGTTCATTTGTCAACGCCGGGATCCTTGACGCTTTGCCAGAGGGATGTCAGGCTATACTCACTCGGTGTAACAAAACGGCAATTGGCCAGGTTGTGTCACCTTGACCGGTATCTACCCACTAATTGCACGACAACATATTGCACCCTGCAAGATCGTCCGCGCGCACCTCATTGTGATTGATGGCCTGAAAGCGCAATTTGCTTTGCCCCATTCTATACACTCTATACTGTCGTCACAGGTGTTGAACAGTCGATGGCAAGGCATTGCTGTCCAACAAACTCTGGTGGCTAACGGCGATTTAAAAGGCATAACGTAAACATAGTTTGTCGCTTCATAGATTGTCCTTGAAGTCTAGACTACACGGCGTTGCATGAACAGAATCACACACAGTTGGTCACAGCCACCAGGCTGTCTGTTGCAGCAACAAAGGGCTCCTCACCGTCAATGCCAGCAGCTGAATACTGGAGGTTTAGGGAAGCATGCACTGTGAAAATATAACTCCTGTTATGTGTCGGCCTACTTGCGTGAAGAGGGCAGACGCTATCCCAAAGAATACAAACGCCTGTGCGCTGCCATCTGTTTTGCAGGGTTTGCATGTGTGATGCTGTATAGCAATATAACTATCCCAGCAGCCGCCACCTGTGGGATTGCGGTGGCAGGCGTAACTCCGTTGCAGCAGCTGCTGTGGCCTTGCCAACACAGCTGCTGCAGTGGCTGAACATGAACTCACGACACTTGCGCAGCCCAAGCAACTTCAGTAGGTTGCTAAACAACAAGCAGACGAATGGCAGCATTCCAGCATATCACTTACCAATGCAGGCACCCCTCCAGTATCAGTGCTTGCGGTATTGGGTGCGCTGGCTGTTGCCTATGTTTTTTGTGGCAGTCTTGTCATCCTACACCACCTACATGATCATCTGCCAGGCGCCTCTGACACCATGCACCAGGCATGCAGCTCAGCCAATTAGTGCAGCAGATCACAGACCACATGTGCTAGACCTCAATGCACTTGAGCAAGGAAAGACAGAGCAGGCATGGGCAGCAATAGCGGGAGCAGTAGACCCAGCAAACAGTCAAAAGGCAGATTCAGCTATCAAATCACTCCCAGCACCACATGCAGCCAAGCCAACCACTGCAGCAGCAACAGGGTCACAGCCTGCTGCTTCCGCACAGTCAAAAGCTGCAACGTCCTCTTCAAATCATCCTCCACTTGCTCCCATAGATGCAGCCCGGCAGTGGGCCAAGGCGACAGGCCGGCGCATGACTGTAGCCGTGGTGAATGAGGCCCCGTATCATCTGGAGATTGTGGCGGGTCTGCTTCACATACTCGATCAGCTGCCGGTTGAAGTGACCTGGTACCAAGCAGGGCAGGATGTGCCCAGGTACAGCCCAGTGCAGCTGCAGGAGATGCAGGGATTCACACAGATGCTGGGATACCTACCTAGGATGAAACCCACCAGTTCCACCCCGGATCTTGTGGACTTTGCAGTGCTGATCAGCCCTGAGTACTTCGAACAGCAGACCAAGGTGAGTAGTTACAGCGGCATCAGCTAGCTCAGGCAGCACTAGTCTGATGTGTGTCCGTACTAGGGATCCTGTATCACAGGCAGCGGCCACTGCCGGCACAAACTGCCTGGCGTCAAACACCACACTGCCCTAGACAGGTATGCAGCCTGTGTGCGTCCAGCCTTGAAAAGTCTTGCACCATGAGGCTGTCATTCTGGATGCCATGTTGCTTGCAGGCATTCTTGGAAGCAGCAAAGCCCATCACAGCTGTCATGCTCGGGCACAATGGCATGAACAGAGCACTGCAGCGGTTGCAGAAGCTGCACCCGCGAACTCACTTTGCAGCACTGGCTCCACATGTAGCAGCAGCTATGCGGAATGTCCTGCACATTCACACACACTGGATGATGGCAACCCACCCTTTCACCTCACCGGTGAGCACAGCAAGGCATGAGCACCTGTGTATCAAAGCTTGGCTGAATCTGCTAGTACCCACAGCAAGGCTACAGTTAAGCAGCTTTCACCACAGCAGGGCTTGTGTAACATGGCTCACGTAACAGCAGGGGCCCTGCTGAAAAAGTGTGCATAACAGTGGCGGCCTGCCCACGGGCCATGCAACTGCTCATCACCACACAATTTATTCTGAACAGTTCACTGCAACCTGGCCCATAAGTTGTGTTTGGGTGGTGTGAGTATTGTAACACCACGGTTCATTACAAAGTCAATCTCTGCGGCATATACTGCCACAAAAATGTTGGTTTATGTGTTGCAGCTTCTGCTACTGCCCTGTTCTGCCTCTTGAAAAGTTCTGGTTGACCAACTGATACTGTTCTGTAGGACCCCTGCTTAGCAAGCAGTAGCAATGCTGCAAGCTGCTTGCATGGCTTCTCAATCCAAGGCAATTTTGAGTCGCAGCGCCGCAATTACACCCGGCTATGGCACCAGGTGTCCACTGCACATGCCCAAGGCCTTCTTCCAACACAGCCACCAGTGAAGCCGTTTCATCTGCACCTGCTGGGCCGCGGTGAGGTCAAGAACCTGCATATGCCTAAGGACGTGGCGAATGACACCACTGTGCACTTCAACCTCAGGTTCCCTCAGTACTATGATCAGGTGAGGCCTCAGCTGTGGCCTCTGCAGACTGACAGCACCACTTCACAACAGGGGCCCTTGCATGACTTGGCAGCAAGTTCCTTGTCCTTTGCTGCCACATTGCACTCTGTGCTCGTGGTCTGTGTTGTCCTTGATCACTCGAGATTCTCAGCACTTTACAGCTTTGTTGCTGAATGGGTCATTTGCCAGCCTGGTGTACAATAATGCACCACCAATGCATGTATTGTTGTGCTGTTAAAACAGATACACCACACTCATGCATTGCTGATGCTGTTGGGGAGCAACAATTACCTCATACAAAAGATGAGCAGCACAGTGGTGTCCAGCCTCATGACAGCCACCCCCATCATCGCCGATCAGCCAGTGCTGAATAGCTACACATTTCTGAAGCCGGAGCATGTCTTCCTCATGCAGCCAGGCGAAACAGAGATGGATGTCATGCAACGGGTAGGACAATGGCAGTGGCAACTTGACGCTCAACTTGAATGAGCTGGGTTGCAATGCATGATGGACAATTGGCCGCTGCTGATGTCAATGCACACTGCATCAATGCATGTGAGTTTGCAGAATAACATGGGAGTTGGTGTCATGGAATCTGCTGCATACACATATACCTGCTGTTGACTGCGCATTACAACAGCATGTAGCTCCATCCTGGTCTATCTGTCTCATCACCCGTCAATATTCCTGTCTCACAGGTGTTGCGTCTCAGTCCGGCTGAGCTTTTCGCCAAAAAGCAGAAGGTTGCTGATCTGGCAGCGCATCTCAACCAAAGAACACTGCAGGTGCTGCAGACATTTATGCCCATGATGGAAGATGCAGCAGCTGCACCAGCTGCAGTGTAACGCTCAAGAGTTGAGTCTGTCTATCTGCCTAATTCATACTGTATGAGGCGGTCCTGCTAGCAGGTCAATACTCACTGGCCATTGCAGTTGCATGGCTCGGTCGGTGGAGCGCAGGACAGCAATGTCCTAGCGGCTGCTAGTGTACGTTGGTTGTACTTGCGGTACTTGAGGCTGGGTGATTCCAGTCAATGATTGGAGACCACCTCCCGTGCAACAAAATCATCATCATCAGTCAAGAAGTGACCGACTATTACGTATGACCGACTATTACGTACACTGCCTGAGAACAACCAACACAATTGTTGCAACAGGCTGTGTGCGGGAGTCATGTCTGACAGCACACCGATGTACTGGGCATACCCAGTGGGTGTGTACCCAGTGCCCAGAGAATGCAAGTGGGCATTCACTAGCTGCTTCTGTGCCGAGTCACCTGCATGGTCAGGTTGTTTGTTGAATTTTTTACCTCTGTCTGAAAACGCCTTACATGCATGGTCAGTAT
The DNA here is from genome assembly GCA_018290735.1 of Coelastrella sp. MACC-549. Lineage (NCBI taxonomy): Eukaryota > Viridiplantae > Chlorophyta > Chlorophyceae > Sphaeropleales > Scenedesmaceae > Coelastrella > Coelastrella sp. MACC-549. The sequence goes on along the minus strand of JABEVS010000192.1, from coordinate 11,764 downwards.
TGTCACAAGCGCAGAGGGCTGCTTTCCCAAGACCATCTTGGTGACCTGTACAGACAACACCCCAGTTGCCAACAATGCACAAGCAGTACCTCTCCTACCACTAGCGTCATTAGTACTGGACCTATTTGAAGTGATGTAAGAAGCTGCAGCACCATCATCACCAATCAGCGCTGAAAAGAGCTCAAATACAGCTGAGGTTCTGTACCGCTGGTTAACAGGGAAATACACTCTCAATAACCGAGATGCCAGCATCCACTGGCAGACATGCCAAACTATGAGCTGCGTGCAACACCCTGTTGCAAAGTTTGCTAGAGTGACAAAGACAGCCTGTAATGCCATGGCATGCCCACCTCACGAAACAATTCGGAACAACTTCGCTTGACCTATCAATCACCTGCAGTCATCAACCTTTGCTGATTCACAGAACATGACTGTTGCGGCGGCAGCTGCCCCAGCAAGGAATAACCAGTAACAGGCAGCACTCAAGCAACCCCAAGTGAGGTCGATCATTGCATTTCCTACTGTCTGATAGCAAGGTGATAACTGTACTCATTGCTGACTCTGCTTTTGACACATGCGAAACTCAAATAATCTATCTTTGCTGCTGCAGGCTACATGTTCATTGCTGCTGCAGCCATTGAGCATCATAGTACTAAACAGAGCAGACCTTCAACTGGACGCAGAGGCCTATGGCATGCCGACGCTATGCATGAACATATCGACCGTTGCTCCCACTATGCACTTCAGGTCTGGCATACAGTATATACCAGAGGCACAGCCATCTCAGAGTGAATTCAACCACCTACTGCTGTGCTGGACACTTTCTTGGCTGAGCTGGCTGCTTCAGGTTGCACAACTGCAAGATGCGATATTGAACAGGTATCAAAATAAAGTGTTGCACATCCTACAATACCAATGCTGAGTCGTTACTGCTTGTGACTGTAGATGCTGCCCCACTCTTCACAAAAAAAGTAATGATTGTACTTGCACAGTGAAGGCCAGAGCTGCAGCTGCTTGCAGAATGCAGCAGGTCAAGCCTTGCCGTCAGATGCTGAGAGCCTGCCTGACAATACCGCAGTGGCTTTGTACCTTGTTTTACGAACTGAGCACCGCATGTGGTGCATGGTTTCACTGCAGGCTACTTGCTGCTAGGTGCTGCAGCATGACCAACAACTGTGTGCCCTGTTTGTACGCTCCAATGAAGATTAGTGCCAGCACTGCTATGATCAACAAGGTTACGATGACTCTTTCCGCATGGTCCAGCATATTGACACCGCAAACATGCATCAGCCACCACAGCACATCTTGCACATGCCTGCATGCCAACATGCCAGGGGTAAGCTGGGTTGTGCCAGTGGCTTCAATAGACAGAGGGGAGCACATACGACCATCACCTGTAGACTGCACTTAAAATGCCCCTATCTTCCTGCCACGCGTTCCTGTATGTTTCGATCATCGCTCTATCAGCCTTCAACTGCCTTTCCTGTTCTGCTGCATAGTGGGCAATCCTACTGTAGTGATTTTGCTGCTCCTGGCCACGCCGCTGTGCTGCTCGCGTGACCACCATAGTGATGTGGAATCAGTCAGCTATATGTTTCACAAGCACGATCAGTTTTGTGGAAGTGGTCTGAACAGGAGCGAGGGAACAGCCGTTCAAATTGGTCGCACAATCGCGGGACATGCAGTAGAGACACGTCACTAGCATGCATTATGGGTGACAAAGGACACTGAGGTGCAAGAGAGGCGACGGCCAATTGCCTGTCACGACTGTCCACCTCTGTGCTGGCCGGCCTCCTCCGTCAGTCCCTACTGCACTGGTACAGTACCCGTAAACTCCGACGCCGGTTGTTGCTGAGTACAGAGATTTCGGAAAAGAAAAGAGTTTTGAAATGGTTCAAATGCGCTGGGGCTTTCGCACGCCATATTGCATTGACCAGCGAGCAACGTTTACTTTTACCGTGGGTTTCATTCAGTCGACAACGTTGCACCCTACCCAAACAGCCTTGGCGCACTGTCGGAGCTTAGCACACTGCAGATTGCGCCAGAGTCTGTCGGCAAGGCATCTGGTGCCAGCTGTACATCTGGGGTGATGCCAATCTTGTTTATGTCTACCCCAGCCGGTGTTTGATACCGTGCCACTGTCACTGCCACGCCAGAACCATCTGACAGGTCTACCACTGTCTGTATCAGACCCTTGCCAAAGGTCTTCTCACCAGCAATCAACCCTCGCTTGGTGTCTTTCAGGGCACCAGCAAGAACCTGCACCAGCATTTATGACACCGCAGTTCAAGGAGAAGCCTGCGGGTTTGTCTTCAGGAACCAGTCATATATCTTTGAAACCAGGTCTCCAGTCAACTGATCATCATCAGCAATAGTTGAGCACTGCCATCTCATCTTAACCTGTTGCATTGGTTTACTGCAGTCAGCCAGATATATCCAAACCTGGCCAACGGCGTTAGCATGCCATCAACGCCCGCTCACTGCACCTACCTCTGATGCACTGGCTGTTCCCTTGTTGACCAGCACCACTAGCGGAGTTGTGGAGTCAATTGAGTTCCCATCTGCTGAATAGATGTCCCTTATGCCCTGGCTGTCAGCTATTAGCACCAAGTCGCCACGATCGATCAACATACGTGCAACATTGACACCTGCAACAGCAATTGTCAGGGCAGTCTTGGCTTTAGCCGGCCTTGATGCAGCAGCGATAATCACGAAAGCATTGGACTGCCATGATACAGCTCTCCAGCCGAAAAGACATAGTTGCAGGTACAGCGACTGTGCACCTGCTGGGAACAAGCCCCCTCCGTTGTTTCGAATGTCCAGGACTAGGCCTGCCACTCCTTGCTTGCCTAGCTCGGCCAGGGCCTGCTGGGCTGCAGCGGTGGTGTTGCTGTTGAAGGTGGCGAGGCGCAGATAGCCCAGCTTGTTGGAACCCTGAGCTCCTGCACTTGAACCGACATGTTTAGTCGACCAGAATGTGTCTGCTTTGCAATGAGACACACTTCAGGTCAAGGCAGCAGAGGGACACAGCCCCTTTAAGATTTTATCTCATGCAGTCTGCAAAACACAGTCAAGCAACGTCAGCAGCAAGCTGCAGATTGCTTTTTCCCTTTTGCAACCTTGCAGCATGTATGAAACATTTTTCCTGAGAGTGCTGACAGCAGCGCTACCTTGTGTGTGATAGTGCCCTGCTGGCAACCTGCAAGCTCGCATGTGACAAGTTTTGCCAGCAATGTTAGCAGTGGAGCTCAGGCTCCACATCAAGCCTGCTCACCCTGGGGAAGTGCTGCTGCTGAAACATTGGAGCATGTTGTTTGTGTGACCGGATTGATGGAAACCTTCTGACGCGTGAACTGAAGGGTGCGTGTGCTGCTGGGGTTATTGGGAGCATGCAGCACCACCTCCACCTGTGTGTTGTGATGCAGCAAGTACGGCTTGATGGCGCCCAGAGTTGCGGCGATGTTTGGCAGCCTGTCCTGAGTGGACAAAGCACAGGACCATGCAGCAATCCAGGGCCATGCAGTTGAGGGCGATGTATGTGGGGGGCAAGAACATGTTGACAGCCTCATATGACCATCTAACCATACAGGCTGTGCCCTGTAAGATCATATCGCCCTTCCTGAAAGTGTCAACGCCAAACTTACCTGTGAGTCAGCCTCCCCCTGCAGCAAGTCTGATGCGTCATACAGTGACAGTCCCTTGGTGGATATCCCATCAATTGACACAATGCCCTCACCAGCTCTCACCCCAGCTTTGTCAGCAGGACCACCTGGGGTGGGAGTTAACACCACAATATCTTGTCCGCCACCGCCATCATATGTTATCTCCAATCCCACACCAGTCACAGAGCCTGCAGGGCAGCTCATGCAGTATCAGTTGGGTAGCCAGGTAGCACTGAGCTTGAGAAGGGCACCAGTGTGACCTGCATGGACCTCGATGCTCATGAGATTGCTAACAACCTGCAGCTGAGGTGGAGGAGAGCGGGACAGCCTGCTGCTATGGTGCGTGGCTGCAATGCTATCTGATCAATCCAGCAAGGCCCATATCGAGCAGTTGATTGAGATAGGTGACAAGTTTGGCTCCTGGCAACAAACTTTGGATGATGATCATGCATTCTGCCTTGGTTCAGAGTGACTATCATATTTTAAGAGATGAAGAACCAACAGATGAAGATCTCAGGCGCATCACAGGACTGCTATGACTGTGAAATAATGATTATTGTGGCTGATAAGTAGTGAAACCAAAAGATGTCATACCTGCAGTCCCTCTCCTAAGTGCTGACAGGCGTGATGGTTCTAGGAATCTTGTGAACGGGTCATCCAACGTGGCAAGCAGCTTGCGGATAGCATCGTATGTCTGACTTCTATTGGACATGGGCTCCTTCTTCAAATACATTTCACGCATCTGGTGTCCAACACATGAGTTGTAACTGCTGAGAGACGATCAGAGCCAGACTGAAGTGTAGAGGCCCAGGTCCTCTGTGTACTGTATAGACAATTCCATTATATCTATATTCCACACCAGCTAGATGCATGACTAATGGTTGGATTCAGGTCAAAGAGATTGTGCCATGGGGCAGCTGAAAACTGCGTTATCCCGCATTGAAACATCTTTGCATATTTGAATGTAAGAAGTATATCTGATTAGAAAAGGTGTTGGTCATTATCTGGTGTCAGTCTGCTGGATTGGCAAACGTCCCTGAAGGAGCTCCTACCTTGAACCAGCTCTGGCCATTAAATGCTTTGTCTACATAAGCTCTATCAACTGCTCTCCATGCCTCCAGAAACAGCAGCTGCTCGTTTGTCACTGCGAACGCTGATTGAACAGCTGGGACAGCAGCCACTGCGGCTGCAGCTGCTAAAGCAGCCAAGCTCAAGCCAACCTGCAGAAATGCCAGCAGGAAGTCGGGCATCATTCATCCCATGCTGCCTGTCTACAGAACGCTGTCAAGATAAAACAGGTTGGAGTGACAGGAAGACGATCAACTGCTGGTAAGTACATAACCGTCTTTATACCAGCTGGTTTCTGTGATAGGGGAGGGTGTATGGTTGCCTGGCGGATTTGAGCTTGTTCTGTTGTTTGCCAGCAGCAGGTGAACGCCACCAGCACATTGTCAAGTACCAAAAAGCTTGTTCCTTGACTTCAAACCATTACCTGGTCCCATGGCGTATGCTGCTGATCACGCTTGACAGCTGTGCACCTGTGCACAGAACAACAGAAGTTGGCGCCAACCTTCCGAATAAGTCGCGCATTGCTTTTCGCAGCGCATGTCACCTGGTACTTTTGGCTGTGGGTGGATGCTTGATCATGAAGGCCTTGAATCGCGGTTGCACCTGACCAGTGGTCTGCAGGCTCCTGCCATGTGAGCACTTCATTGAAGTCAGCGACAGGCCCCTGAGATTAGCTAGCAGCTGAACGCCTGAAAGACTATTACCGTTGTGCGCATTGCGTCCAGCGACTAACCTGCAGTAGGTATTGAAACAAAGCTGTTACTGAGCGCCAGGGATTCGAATGGCCATGCGCCGAGTGATAGCATGAAAACCTGCATGCTGCCTGTTTGGAGCAGATTGCTATTGTTGTAAGCTTTTTGTTTTGATCCTACGGTAGCTGATCAGTGCAAGCGGTAGCAACAGCAGGAGTGATGGATGTTGACAGCGAGGCAACAGCGGACTTGGACTTAGACAATGGGCAGGATGAAGAAGTTGGCAATTACTGTGCCACCAACCCAGTTCCGCTTACGCTGCCAACGGGAGCAGGCGTCTCTGTATCTGCACCTCCTAGCAAGACTGATGAAGTAGAGTACGAGCCAGAGGAAGAAGAGGACGATGCAGCAACAGAGTCAGGAGGTCACAACAAGGGAATTGCTGCTATGCCCGCTCCCAAACCTGTCAGCAAGAGGTGGGCTGTCAACACAAAAAGCCTCCGATATGTCTTGTCCTGATGGGTCATTGTTCATGTAGCACCTGTGCCTTGTTGTGCTATACTGTTCCTCATGTGTGATTTCATACTGTTTGTTTATGCCTTTCTTCCTGTTTTGCTCAGGTCACGGGCCTCATCTCCAGAAGCCATGCTCTGGGCGCAGGAGCCCACGCTGGACGACCCACGACTGACAGCACGTCAGCGAGCAAGGTTGGAGAAGGAGGCAGGCTTGGCAGAGGATGTGCAGTGGCATGAGATGGAGCTGCCGCCGGAACTGCAGTACACATGGAAGGGCAAGGGTAAGCCAGCAGCAGTAGACACCAGGTACAGCAGGCCACAAAGTGTGTCGGCTGTGCCACCAAACACTTTATGCAGTGCAAGCAGTTTAGTGCGCAGGCATCAGCAGCAAGACAGAACACGCTCAAATCAGGCGCGAGCTGGTAGTGCCAGCCATGTGCTTCATGCCTTACATGGATGTCGTGCACCTCATTCCTGCCACTACACACCACACACGCACACGCTCACACACTCACCCTGCTCATTCAGGCCACAAGGCACCTGCTCAGATGACTGAAGAGGAGTGGCTCAAAAGGCAGGAGGCGTTGGAGCGCAGACGCATGCGAAGCCTGAGAGACAAGCGCGAGGCAGAGGAGACAGTCAAAGCTAAAATTCGAAAGGCAGTGACAGCACGTTTCAGGGGCAAGCTTATCGCCCAGGCAGGCGGAAAGGAGGACGCTTCTGGGAGTGATGGAGAGGGGGCACCTGCTGCTGAAAAGGCATCCAAGGTGTGAGAAGCAGCAGCAGCAGTAGTGGCAGCAGGTCAAAGCAGGTTTGCAGTCAATGACCGTCACACACACGGATTGTGGATTGCAAGCAACCTACACGTAGATGGAAGCTCAACAGTATGAAAATCGCTGCTGGTTCTGTTATTGAGCCTAGATGTATCATTGTTTGTTCGCAGACGGCGGCAATTCGTCCAGGGTGGGTGAAACTGCGTCACAACTCAGCAGGCAGCAGCATCGTCTGGCACCCTGCAGCCCACCAGCTGTCATACCCAATACCAGTGAAAGCTGACGCATGCCCGTGCGACCCAATAGGTAAGTGCCCCTGCATCTGATGAAGCCAGAAGGGCTGCCAGCAAGGTTGGTGGTTCTGATGCTGCACTTGGCATGATAAGATGCATGCAGCATGAATCCTAGTACGCTTCCATGCATCGTTCATTAGCGTCTAGAATGCCACCTCAGTACTGTTGGATGACAGCACAAAGGTCACTGGTGTGTGTGACACTTGTGTCACTTCTGTGCTACAAGGCCATCCGTTGTTATCAGCACAGTTGCCTGCTGCTGCTCTCTCTGTGTGCAGAGCTGCCACTGCAACAAGCTGCACGTGCATCACAGCATCAACAATGGCAGATCCCTGATTCTAGTAGAAGCACATTCAAGCCTGGATGCAAGCTAGCTGTACAGCAAGGCAGCTTGGTTGAGCCACATGAGCAGCAGCAGCTGGTTGTAGTAGATGAGCATGGGTGGACAGTGGGGTGCCTCCAACAGCAGCAGGTACTAGATGCCTTGCATGCGGCTGGGTGCCAACGATTGGATGAGCAGCAGCAGCGGCAGCAGATAACAAGCACACCATGTGGGTCACCTACTGGGCTGGGTAACGCTCTGTCGGCGGCAAGGGATGCTAAAGGCGTTGGGGAGAGCTTGTGTCGCTGGCAGGCGGAGGTTCGTTCGATACGACGGAGCGCAGATGGCAGCAGTATCGTCGGTGTTGTTGTGCGGTTGGTGTTGTAACATGCCGACGACAACCCGTTGAGACCCTACTGCGCCGTGGTCAGCATCGTCCTGCTCATCACGTAAGGTGCCTAAGCTCGTGGACAGCAGCTTTATCCGAAGCTGCTGCCATATGTACCGTCGCTACGAGGTTGATCCTGCGTTCAAGTCCCGCGTGCAAAAACATTATGGGCAGTCAAGGCATTATCTGAGTCGGTCAAGCGCCCTATATTGTGTAATCACATATTACTGAGTGCATCCGCTCGCAAAAGACCTGTAGTGACACAATGGCCCTCAAGTGTGCTGACAGCAACATGCACAGGCTGGCTGAGGCGTCGCTAGCAGCCTATGAACAGATAGTGCCGTACGTTTTGCGGACAAACCTCATGCATAGCACGTGGATAAGCTCCTTCGGCGGCTGTACTGCCTTTATGAAGCTGGAAAGCGAGCAGCACACCAATTCCTTCAAAGTGAGAGGGGCGCTCAACAAGGTGATCAGCTGGCAGCAGGCCCTCTGCTATTAAGCTGTGCACACCGGCAAACAAAGTTTTTGCCCGGTGTTGTGGTGTCTATGTAGGCAGGGCCAGCCTTCCAACTTGGCAGGATCTTCACAACAGCTGTTTTGGAAACATCACCCGTTGCTGCATGTTCAGCAAGGGGCCCCCCTCGACACGTGCCTTCTGAAACAGGAGGATACGGTTTTCTGCTTAGTAGACTAGAGACGGTTTTCTGAAATTCCAGTTCATTGTGCTGTGATGAGAGCAGCTGTTTCCATTGATGCTTTACACAGAAGCTTGTAATGCCTCTGCATGGAGCCCCATGCTTTAATAAAGCATTATGTTTTCCTGACAGACTCAACAGATGTGCAACGAAGCTGGTCATTTTGTACTTGCAGGTGTTATCGCTGAGTGAAGAACAGCTGAAGCGGGGTTTGGTGACCTGCAGCACAGGCAATCATGCCTTGGCCATCTTACATGCCTGCAGTGTGGTACCAGCGGCCCAATCAGTTACCAGTAGGATATACCTGCCGGAGACAGCCAGCCCAGCAAAGGTGATCTCTACCTGCACGAAGTTGTGCAAGCTGTAGACAACAAAAAATGGCTACTGTGCATCTCACGCATAGCTGCTATGGGGCTCCTGCAAGTGCATGCTCCCTGTAATGGATCAACAGCAAGGAGGCACAGCCATATCACCACATGTGGCCGTTGCTCCAGGTTTAGTCACCTCCAAGATTGCTGTGAGCTGCTGCAGGTAGCAAAGCTCAAGGCACAGGGTGCACATATTGTGCAATTTGGCAGTGATTGTGTGCTTGCTGAGCTGGAGGCGCGGAAGGTTGCAGAGCAGCAGGGAGCCACATACATCAGCCCCTACAATGACTGGGAGGTACAAGCTCTGGAAATTGCCTCCTGTAGACCACAGCACCCACCTTGCAACGTGCATGTCCCAGCTGCTAGCCAGATTTTGACGCTTCAACAGGGCGGTCAGGAGAATCTGGATCAAGAGCATCTGCATGTTTATTCAACACACAATTCTGCAGTAAGACATGACGTCGACATGCCTGTGCTACTGGTGTCTTTGTTGCCCATTGAGGACATCATGAGGGTGTGGTGAGCTTGCATGTAGTTTCAGCTTGTGTGGGCTGTGTTCCGCTTGTGATTGGCAATCACTGCACATTGCTGGGTATTCTTGCAGCTTATGGCTGGTCAAGGTACGGTAGCAGTTGAAGTGTTGCAGCAGATGCCAGGTGGTCGTGTTGATGTGTGTATAGTGCCTGTGGGAGGTGGAGGACTCATTGGAGGCATAGCAGCAGTGCTGAAAGCAGCAAATCCCAAGTGCTGGGTGGTGGGTGCTCAACCTGCAGCGAGTGATATAATGAGACAGTCTGTAGAGGCGGGTCATGTTGTTGAGGGACCTTCACAAGATACCCTCTCAGATGCTACTGCTGGTGAGGCAGCTCTTCAATCAAACAGTGTAGGCATGAGTGAAGTTGCCAGCAGCACATGCTGCTGATCAGGAGTTTACAGTTGCCATTTTGTTTTGCTGCTGCAGCATTCAGCCGCTGGTAGCTCAGCAAGATCAGCACTGCTTGTGTACCCTCCTCACACACTCCTCGCCTTTTGCAAGCTAATCTCTGTCTTGGGCCTCCCCTGTGACAGGTGGCATTGAGGCGGGCTCAGTCACCCTTGATCCTTGTCGGCACTATGTGGATCAGTGGGTGTTGCTGGAAGAGCAGGAGATTGCAGATGCAATGTTCAGCTTGTTGCATCATCACAGCAAACTTGTTGAAGGAGCAGCTGGCTGTGGCATTGCAGCAATTAGGAAGCTCAAAAGTCAACTGCAGGGCAAGCGTGTGGTGATGATCTGCTGTGGCGGCAATGTAGCAGTACCTGTGCTGCAGAAGGTACTCACCACTGGCAACGTATGGCCCTGATGTCTGTCCCCCTCACATCTGTGCACAGTGGTTCAGCCATGTCAGGGGTCGATCAGACAAGAGAGAAACAAACAATATCCACTTCACCTGATTCATTCAGGTCCTCTCATTGTGCATCTGCTCGAGTTAAGTAAAGCAGTATAAGGGCCACGAGTGTGACTGTATCGTTGCTCCAAGTGTGTAAAAGAAATTAAGAAATTCTAAGTATGTGTGCATTCATGAGGCTCTGATATGCGATGTATCGTATATCGGGCTGTAGATCTGCTTGTGTATTGTAACCTGCCAACTGACCTTGTCCCATAAGGTATGGGCAGACTGCCAATGCATGCCGTTCTCGCATGCCGAGGTAGTGGCACTACCTGCCAGGTAATCTAGGTGTGCCAGTGTGGCTTAGCCACCGTCAACAACTTGTTCCCAGGGGCCTTGCGGTTGGAAACTTTCCCAATATAGGATGGTATTTTACTCAACCCTCCTTCTACCTCCCAATGGTTTGTGCCACCATGAATTCATAGCCTGTGATGTTCAGGGAATGACGGATGTGCTAATAGAAAGAAAGAAAGAAAGAAAAAAAGAAAAGTTACCCTTTCCGGCTGCCACAGTACTGTATTACTGAGTCCTGAGTGTCCTTACGAATGAATTGTGTACACTTACCGTGAGCTGTTGAACCCATGGAATAAAAATAGTTCATGTGGCATATTGTGGCATACTGTGGCATACTATGGCATACTATGGCATACTATGGCATACTATGGCATACTGTGGCATACTGTGGCATACTGTGGCGACTTCTTATACCTCTATATAGGTATAAGAAGTCGCCACAGTATGCCACAGTATGCCACAGTATGCCATAGTATGCCATAGTATGCCATAGTATGCCATAGTATGCCACAGTATGCCACAGTATGCCACATGAACTATTTTTATTCCATGGGTTCAACAGCTCACGGTAAGTGTACACAATTCATTCGTAAGGACACTCAGGACTCAGTAATACAGTACTGATCGTTTGTGCAATAAACACTCAATTTGTATGCGGCATACTGTGGCATACTGCGGCATACTGTGGCATACTACGGCATACTGTGGCATACTGTGGCATACAGTTGGCATACAGTTGGCATACGGATCTGCATTGTATTGTAACTGAATTAGACGAAAAAAAGTGAGAATCGGCGCGGAAGGCAGGCGTAGCCTGCCGCCCTGTTGGACCTGTTCATAGGCGTGTGCCGGCAATCCTAATTTTCGGAGCGCAGGTCCCATTTTACCTTCATCGCCAAGAGGCCTTCGGCTCCCTGCCAATCAAATTTGAGGTCTGCACTCCGAAAATTAGGATTTACTTCAAAGGGTTTACGTAATCGCTGCCTGCCCAGCAATCCTAATTTTCGGAGCGCAGGTCCCGTTTTACCTTCATCGCCAAGAGGCCTTTGGTTTCCTGTCAATCAATTTTGAGGTATGTTCTCCCAAAATTAGGATTTGCTTCAAAAGGTTTACGTGATCGCTGCCTGCCTGCCGAGCAATCCTAATTTTCGGAGCGCAGGTCCCATTTTACCTTCATCGCCAAGAGGCCTTCGGCTCCCTGCCAATCAAATTTGAGTAGTGTTCTCCGAAAATTAGGATTTGCTTCAAAAGGGTTACGTAA